>JAVJIF010004765.1:0-329147 GCA_038442645.1 Agave tequilana
TGGCCCGGTCGACCGATAGTTCAAAATTTGACCGTTATGAAACTATCGGTCGACTGGTACAGTCGACTGCTCCTGACTGAGACTCACAACATGTACGGTCGACTGTCGGTAGACATCCGGTCGACCGAAAAAATAAAAGTTAAACTATCGGTCGAAGGCCGGTAGACTACCGGTCGACTGGTAAGATACAGAGAGCAAACTAAAAACTTCGGTCGACTACGGTAGCCTACCGGTCGACCGACAGACGTGCACACGGATACGTGCACTCTGCAGATCTCGGTCGACTGGTGGTATATTGCCGGTCGACCGGCTCAGGTCAAAATTGAAATATAAAGGGAATTTTGAGAGGAAAATATTTTGATCAAAACTATTTTGAACAGGAAATCAGTATACAACATAAAAACAGATTTGTAGAAGGAAGAATTAGTGTTAAAGTATTTTTGTATATTTTATGAGGAAAAAACTTGGAAATAGCATACGCGTGAAAACGTGTGTGTTTGAGCTTCAAACCTACTCTCTATTCTTTAACATGCTATAAAGCTATAAAACAAAACCTAAGGACCTCTGAAGCAATCTTGAGCCATCCAATGCTTTGCAAGTGCCTTCTCTTCTATGATCCTTCCTTGATGTGCAATTTGCCTTCATTGCTATATGGAACTTAGAAGTTTTGCAAAAGCGAAGCGAATGAGCTCTAAGCATGGTACAAAACCTGAAATGGCATCTTGATCAAATCATTAGTACCAATAGCACTTATTTGGTTTGTTATCATCAAAACACAAAAACAAGGAGAGTGTAACCTCTTGGGCTAACAGTATACACTTCCCTTGTTCCTTACTTCTATGCCAACTATGAATTTGATGGTAACCGGATCACATCTAGAGTTCTAGGTAGGGAAATCGACCTCTCTATCGGTCGGTTTGCTAGGATTCTGCATCTCTCCACTGGCGGAGCAGATGTGTATTCTCATGATTTACATGACTTTGAATTTCCTGAGGGTGAGTCTTCACTCACCGCCTCTACTCTGATCCACGGGAATGACAATCCCGGGTTGGTTAGAAATGAGGGTAGTGAGTAAGTACACACTTCAATCTCAAGTCCTTGCCAAGATTATCTTTTTCAACATTGTCCCCAAACATGGTGAGTATAGCCATGCTAGGGGTTGTGTCCCTTTGATCATCTATTGTCTTCTTAAAGGCATTAAGGTGAATTTCCTAGAGTCATAGCTTATCATATGGGCTCTGATCAGATCCGTACTGCGGGTAGAAGTTTGCCCTACGGCATGCTTATACCCATCTTCTTCGAGCTCTTGACTTTGATCTTTCTGCCGAAACTCCTTCAAGCCCCTGACAAACATCAATGGAGTTATCCTGAAGATGATGGAAGCGCAGCTGCGTAGACACGCCCCTGTGCAACCACATCTTCCTCCTGCTGGTCCTGGCTCATCATCTGCACCAGGATCTTCTTCTGCTTCAGCACCTGTCTTTTCTCCAGAGGTTCTGGCACTTCTCTCTTCGGAGGTCCGCACTCAGATCGAGGCGCACCAGGCCTGGGTTCGTGCGGAGTTGGATGCTCGTGACGTTCAGGAAGCTGCTTTCGGGCAGAGGTCAGGAACGACATGTCATACTTTGCTGACTCCATGAGATTCGTGGATGTCCAGTTTCAGGCTCTCTTTGCACAGTTTTCCATGACCGTTCCTGATCGTACTGCGACTGCTTGTCGTCTTCCGTCTACCGGTCCTCCATCCCTCCCAGAGCTCGTGCTTCAGTTCCACCACCGCGGACCAGAGTCGATGGCATTGACCCAGATGAGGTCATTTCTTCAGGCGAAGACGCTAGTGACGAAGAGCAGACGGCTGATGAGGAAGCTGGAGATGATGATGAGTGACCTCCCCTTTTGATGATGTCAAAAAGGGGGAGAGTTATTTTGAGAGAGTTATCTGAGAGAGATATTGTGATATTTTGTGTTGTAGTACTTTATGTGTTTGGATATTTGTGTGTTTTGGACATGTAGTATTTGTGTTATGGACATGCAGTATTTATTAGTGTTTTGGACATGTATTTGGATTTCTACATGTATGCTTTGTGGACGTATTTCTTTATATGTATCCATGTTCTATCTTGATATATGACATGAGTATTTGTCCTATGTTATGAGTACTTGTTGACATGGAAATATGTGTTTATCATTTTTATATACTATGCCCACATACGATTTTTGTCATTTATGATATGCTTGTGTTGAGGGGGAGCTTCACTTGAAGTCTCTACCCAAAATATTTTGTGATAACTACATATGTTTTGCCATCATCAAAAAGGGGGAGATTGTGGCCCAAAGGCCATTATCCCAGTTATTTTGATGATAACAAAACATATTTAGTTATGTATTTAACATGTTTATTTCAGAATATTTCAGGTTATTTAACAGGTTGTTTTTGACGGCTCCGCTAAAAGACTCACAAGTTGGACGCCGCTAAAATGAAGATTCCCAAGCTACGCACAACTAGGATGCTTTGGATCAAGATGATGAAGTGAAGATCAAGACAAGATCAAAACGACAAAGAAAAACAAAATTTGTAATTGTATTTTTATTTTAAACATTTTGTCAAAAACTAGATATTAGAAGTAGAGCTATGGATCATCACACACACACATTTCAGTTAGGCTTCAAAAAGATTTTTCAATTCCATTTCTAACTTAGTTTTTTTTAAAAGGGAACATATTTGAAAATACGCGTTTTAGAAAAACAATAGTTTTGGAAAAACATTTTCATTGAAAAACAAGTTTGTGTTCAAAAGAATTTTATCAAACTATTTTTAACATGTTTGAAGTATGACACATGCTTATACTTCATGTTTTCCAAGTTCCAAAATCTTACCCAAAACCCAAAACCAAAACCAAGATTTTCTGGTTCTGGAAGTTCTGTTTTTTCAGAACTTACAGTGACCGGTCGACCGGCCCGGTCGACCGATGTGCACAATACTGTGCACGTCTATATCAGTCGACCGACCCGGTCGACCGAAGTTCATTTACGTTTACGGGAGTTTTCGGTCGACCGACCCGGTCGACCGGTGAGCCCCTACGGTCATATTTTTGACCGTTGGCGGTCGACCGACCCGGTCGACCAGACTCTGTCAAAAGTTCTGACAGGTCCAACAGCTAGTTTTTCTGACTGTTTTTCTTTTTGGGATTTGTCTCCAACGAGTTTTTGAGGCTGTTTTTGACCCCTATAAATAGAGGGTCACCTCATATTGATTAGACAACTATTGCAAAATATTTCATAAGAGTTTTACAAAGATTTTCAAAGCTTCCTTCATAAAAGATTTTCCAAAGCCTAAATTCCCAACACCCAACTTGTAGCCTATTCCTCTAGCTTCTCTCTAGATTTTGCACACCACAATCCCAAGCTTTACATCTACATATTTGGTTCTAAGATTGTGCAAGTGAGCTTTTGTAAAGTGATCAAGTGTGATCACTCATTTCTTCTTGGAGTGAAGTTGTAGAGGCATCGGCCTCAAGGGAGCTAGTGAGCTTCGGGTGGTGTTGCGGCATCACAAGTGTAAGGGATAAGTGTGTCCTTGTATTGGCGATCCGGTGGGATCAACGATAGTAGTGCAAATCCTTCAAGTGTGAAGGCGGGGACGTAGAGCGTGGCTCGAACCTCGGAAACACATCCTTGCGTTTGCGTTTGATCAATTTTCTCTAACTCTACTCCTTTCAATTCTTGCACCTTAATTGTTGTATTTATTGCAAGTCTTTATTTGTGCTATTTGTGTGTAAAAGTTTTAATTCCGCAAAATTGCCATAATTCATATAGCCATCACCTATTCACCCCCCCCCCTCTAGGTGATTTCAAGAGCTGCAAAAAAATACTAAGTCAGATTCTTCGGCAGCAAAGTAATCCAACTTCAGTCATAGCAGAGGATAAGCCTCGCCTGCACGGCAACCATGGGCTGGTTCAGCAAACGCCAAGTCCTAACCTCGCCTATACGGCAAAGTCAGACTGATCTTGTGAGAAACAGTCTCAACATTCACCAATATGGCAAGACTGGCTCAACTATTGAAGAAGCCAAGTCCCAAGTCCTGCCTGCGCAGCGGACTTAACAAGCAACGATCTTTCACTGATCAAGCCAAAGCTTCACAGAAAGCTATGATGAGATCCTTCTCTGCAGCAGCCAATTGCAAGATGAAGAACAAGGGAAGCTAATCCCTAAAGCGAGCTGCCAAAGCTAATCAAGGGAAATGAGTTCCTTAAAAGCAGTGAAGTCTTCGAATGATCAAGACTTACTGGTCCTTGGCCGGTTAGACAACCAGAGTGGGTTTTCCCACTAATTCAGAGATCTGAGTATCTCTCACAACCAAGAGAAGAGAAGAAGAAAGGCAAGGCATTTCTCTTCAGAGGACCTCAAGTGTCCTATTTATAGGCCCCATGGCCTGAGCACTCTCACCTCAAGCGTGGAAACACGAGCGCATTCAAGGCATTTATTGCGCCTTGATGGAAGGGACGGTTCTCCCTTGGAACCGTGCAAAGGGAGAAAACGTCTCCCTCATAAAAGGCACTTATGACGCCTTGAATAAAGGGAATATCCTCCCTTGGAAACGTGCAAATCGGAGAACATCTCTCTCGATTGGCGCAAAGAAGGAATGATCCTCCTCGTAACCGCCCCACGGCAGTTGGCTTTGAAAAAGCAACAGGAGTTCCAAAGCGGACTTATTTCGTGGAAGCCCAGGCGCGGAACTACCCCGACGCGAAGCTACTCGCGAACCAGTGCAATTCTTCGGCGAATTCATCCCAAAGCAGGATTGAAGGCGAAGCTGAACTCAACCATCATGGCGACGTTCATACTCCACACCACCATCACAGCGGTTCAAAGTATTTCGAAGTCTGGGCTATTGCAGACTTTCGAAAACTTTGAAGGGGGTCTTGTTGACACTTAAAAAGACAAGATTCTCATTGGTCTGAACGATGTCTAAACTTGTTGACATTTACAAAAGACAAGGGACAGACGAGCTGAAGACCAGTTTTCACCCACCTCCAAGGGACAAGGAAGCGGTTTGGACTCCACTGATCCAGCAAGCAGAACAGTGAAACCCGGATTGTTTCTAAACAGACCTCAGCAGGTCTAAGATGCTAGCATTTAGCATTACATTAGCCCAAGGAGATAGCCTCGATTGAGAGGCTAGCATCATCCAACTTCGCCAGGAAGCTAACTGATAACTTCGCCGAAAACCCTCTTTTCGGACTTCGCTAAGGATTGCCTCTAGCTCCGCTATCAGCCTGCTATGGTCAACCTTGACCAATCAAAATCTCCTGATGAGATCGGATTCAATCTAATCAAATCCAATCGGGATTCAAATATGGCAGGTGATTGCCGCAATCTCTTGACTCTCTTGAAACGAGTAAGAGGATCAAGGAGAATCTCCCAACGATATGGAAAGGATCAAAACAAATCAGAAAAATCAACCGACTTGCCATTTTCTAGCTCCGCAGAAGCTATCCTAGCCTCGCAGCAAGGCTACTTTCCAGATTTAAACAGATTCGGTTCAATCTGTTTCCATATCTTCAAGGGGACGATTATACCCTTGCTCTCCCTATAAATAGCCCGCCAGGGGTACAGGGACGGAGAGAGACGGGGAGAGACGGAAAGAGACGGAGAGGAATCAAGGAGAGACGCATACATACGGGAGGACTCCACAAGCAGAGGCTTCTTCACAAGGCACCGCGCGTTCTCAAATTCAGAGACCTTTTAGAGAATTGCTTTCTCTAATCAGGGTGTTGATACCCTAACGTCGTCCTTCTTCTCAAGGAATCTCCGGAACCAGGCGAGAAGGAATTCCTTATTGAAGGCGATTTTGAGAAGCAGCAAGAGGGTTCTACCAACCTTCTGTTCTCTGATTCCCCGAACCAGGCGAGAAGGGAATCTCATCGCTCGCATCGTCAAAGGGACAAAGTGGTCGCGCGCTGACCAGACTCCTATCGGCACATTTTTCCAGAATCTCTGAGGAGATCTACTTGTAATCTTTGAGAATACTTGTAATTTAGCTCCTCAAACTTTATTTGTAAGTTTCCCCCTTTGCAAACATAATGGAAAACAATATATATATCCATGTTTTTGACATTAATTCCAAAATATGTTTTGTTAAAAATACCAAAACATAAAACACATGAATAAGTAAGTCAAAACTAAGTTTGTCTAGGAAATTAAGCATGCATGTATATAGAACAAATCTAATATACATTAAACCATGTAAACTTATTTTGATCTATCTATTCATGAAAACTAAGATCGGTTAAATCTAAAACCGAAAAACCGAAAACCAATATTCAAAACATGAAACGTGTGTGTTGTGAACTTGAGCATATCATACTATTCTAATCTTTACAATTTGGATCTAAACACAAAACTAAACTAGGTACCGAAGTCTTCTTGTAGAGCGCAATCTCCAAGCCGACTCGATCCAAAACTCCTTGATCCACCGAGCAAGTGCTATATATGATCTTTGACGCTCGGGCTCTTGAATCAACATGTGAAAGCTTCCAAATCATCTTGTTGAAGCTAATCACCTACTAATAACTTGATTAATGATCTAAAACTAAAATCACAAGATTATTAGTACACATAACTACATGAGTTAATCATCATCAAAACTAGAGTGGAAGGCCTCTGGGCCAACAGATAAGTGAATATGACCTCCCTCAATATTTATGGGCCGAGGCCATAAACACCGCATGCTATATTTCAAATTGTATTTATTTGTATAAAAATTCTTCCAAAACATCTTTTGAAATGTATCATTCTAGAAAACCTAATGTTGCATATTTCAAAGTTTTTGGATGCAAGTGTTTTGTTTTGAATACTAAAGATAACTTGGGTAAATTTGATGCTAAGGCTTATGAAGCTATTTTTGTTGGATACTCTACTACTAGTAAAGCTTATAGAGTATTCAATAGATCTTCCCTTACCATTGAAGAATCCATGCATGTTAAATTTGAAGAATCTAATGTGGTTGTTGAGAATGTTGTAGAGATTGACCCATTAGGTGAAGACATGGAGAGACTATCTTTGAAGGACTCACCCGCTCAAGAAGAAAAGCAAGAATCCATTGGTGAAGTTCTAGAGGATAAAGAGAAAAGCTCTCAACCGCTTCCTAAAGCTTGGAGATATGCTACAAATCATCCCAAGGAGCTCATCTTAGGTGATGCATCTAAAGGGGTAACAACTCTCCAAACTCTATGACTTATGTGGTAACTTTGCTTTCATTTCTCATTTTGAACCCAAAAGCATCCTCGAAGCCGAGGCGGACTCATATTGGTTGCTAGCTATGTAAGAGGAACTCAATCAATTTGAGCGCAACCAAGTTGGCACCTTGTTCCTAGGCCCCACGATAGACCAATAATTGGTACTAAGTGGATCTTTAAAAACAAGATGGATGAGTCCGGTAATGTTATTAAGAGTAAAGCTAGGTTAGTGGCCCAAGGTTACACTCAAGTTGAGGGAATTGACTTTGAGGAGACCTTTGCCCGTAGCACGGCTTGAAGCCATACGGATGACACTAGCTTTTGCATCTTTTAAAAATTTTAAACTTTTTCAAATGGATGTAAAAAGTGCATTTTTGAATGGTTTTATAAATGAAGAAGTTTATGTTGAACAACCTCCCGGCTTTGTTGATCATGTTCATCCCAATTTTGTTTTTAAACTTGATAAAGCATTGTATGGATTGAAACAAGCTCCAAGAGCTTGGTATGAAAGGCTTTCTAGTTTTCTCATCTCAAATGATTTTGTCAAAGGCAAAGTAGACACAACTCTTTTTACTAAGCATGTTGATAATGACATTTTAATTTTGCAAATTTATGTTGATGATATAATTTTTGGATCTTCTAATGAGTTTTTATGCAAGGAGTTTGAAAAGGTTATGCAATGTTAGTTTGAAATGTCTTCCATGGGTGAATTGAATTTCTTTCTTGGACTCCAAATCAAGCAATTGCAAGATGGGAACTTCATATGTCAAGCCAAGTACGCAAAGGAACTCGTAAAGAAGTTTGGACTTGACGACTCTAAAGTTTGCAACACTCCCATGGCAACTACAACCAAGCTTGATAAGGATGACCAAGGTAAAAATATTGATATTAAATTGTATAGAAGCATGATAGGTAGTCTTTTGTATCTAATGGCAAGTAGGCCGGACATAATGTTTAGTGTGTGTCTTTGTGCTAGATTTCAATCGTGTCCCAAAGAGTCCCATCTTATTGCGGTAAAACGCATTATTCGTTATATTAAGGGCACAATTGGAATGGGTCTTTGGTATCCGAAAATCGGAGATTTCTCAATGACGAGTTATTCGGATGCCGACTATGCGGGTTGTAGAGTAGATAGAAAGAGTACTAGTGGGACATGTCAATTTCTTGGTAATTATCTTGTTTCATGGTCCTCTAGGAAACAAAATTCCGTAGCTCTCTCAACAGCCGAGGCGGAGTATATTGCTGCGGGGGCTTGTTGTGCACAAGTCCTTTGGATGAAACATACTCTCCTTGATTATGATTTACATATAACCATATAAAAATTTTATGATAATACTAGTACTATACATATGACTAAGAATGCAAATCAACATAGTAAGACCAAACATATTGAGATTAGATATCACTTTCTTAGAGATCATTTTGAGAAAGGAGAAATAGATATTGATTATGTTTCTACGGATTTGCAACTTGCCGATATTTTCACTAAACCACTTGATTTTGCTAGATTTTCTTTCATATGTGATGAACTTAATGTTTGTGTTATTGAATAACAATATTTTCTTGACCCTTTTTGATGTATGGCAAAAAGGGGGAGAATGAGTTTATGTATGGAAATATGAATTCATATGGTTTTGATTCCATATGAGTTTATATATGTTTTAGTTTTTGATGTGTTTTCATGAATTCTTGTAATTTGAGTTTAAGTGTTTTGCAAGTGTTTTATATCTCATGGTGTTTATGGTTTTTGGTTTCATATTGTTTACTTGCAAATTACAAATTATATTATTTTTCTTTGTTTAATATAGCATAATTTGAGGGGGAGCTTTCTCCTCCCCTATATTTTTTGTTTATAGCCTATTTGTTTTGTCATCATCAAAAAGGGAAAGATTGTTGGCCCAAAAGGTTACACTCTCCATTTGTTTAGAGTTTTGATGATAACAAAACAAATAAGAGCTATTTGGTACTAATAAGGTTGTTTAAGATAAGTTTCAGGTTAGTACCATATTTGGAGGCCATTGCTTAGCTTTTGCAAGAACTTCTAGGTTCATGAAGCAAAGAAGGCGTCTTGCACATCTAGGAAGGAATATAGAAGAGAAGGCTCTAGTAAGGCATTGCATGGCTCAAGACTTCAAGATTGCTTAAGATAATTCATTAGATTTGTTTCTAGTTTTTTAGTTTTGTTAAAGAATAGTGAATAGGTTTGAAGCTCTATCACACACGTTTTTGCACACATCTTATTTCCAAAAATATTTCCTATAATATGTACAAGATATTTTAATATACAATCTTCTGTTTACAAATTCATTATTATATTTTATAATTATCCCTATTCAAAAATATTTTATTAAAATCAAATTATCTTCAAAATTCTGTTTGTTTTGGCCTTTGACCTGGGCCGGTCGACCGTCCGGTCGGCCGACCCTGTGTCAGGTCAAGCCGGTCGACCGACCCAGTCGACCGAGGTGCTAGCAGCAGTGCTTATCCGTGTGCACGTTTCACGGTCGACCGGGCGGTCGATCGGAACCTGCCTGATTGTAAGACATTTGCTCTCTGTATTTTTCGGCCGACCGGGCGGTCGACCGAGAGCCGGCAACGGCTCTTATTTTTGAACTTCGATCGACGGATCGGTCGACTGGAATAGTCGTTTGTACAGTAACGGCTATAATTTTAAACATGTTTCATTTTGTCTTTTTCTCCCTAATAAGTTTAAATGTTATTTGCTGACCCTAATACTTCCTAATTGGCCTTAAGTATGTTTTATCTCTAAACCCTAACCCTCTACTATAAATAGGGGTGTTTGGGGAGAGGTTCACAGCAAGAAAATTTGCAAAAGTTTCAAAAGTTTAAGGCATTCAAAAGAGCTTTGTTTCTTGGTATTTGTGCTAAATATTTCTCTCATTTCTGAAGTGTTTTTCAAAACTCTCTGATTTCTTTTCTCTTTTCACTTACACACAAGAGCTTCAATCCTCTCATCATTCTACAAGGATTTTTGTAAGGGAAGAGACATTTTCAAAAGAGAGTTTGTGGTCTTTTGATCACCAAGAGAGAACTTGTACTTGAAATTGTAGAGTTGGGTACTCCGGTGTATTTGTAACATCTTTGTGAAGTTATAGTGGTTAGAAATCCTTCTGGGGAAGGCGGGGACGTAGAGCTGGGTGCTCGAACCTCGGAAAAAATTCTCGGTGTTTGCGTTTGGTTTACTTGCTCTTACTGTTGGTCCCCGAGATGATGTCAAATGCGGAACTATCTCTGTTGGCAATTATAGATCTAAAAATACCCAAGTCAACACAACACTAAAACAAGAAGGATTAACGTTAAGCAAATAAATAAACTTGCAAAAAGGAAAATAAATCTCAGAGAATAGACAAACGCAAATAAGAGAGATTTATCCTGGTTCGGTCCTTGTGACCTACATCCAGTCCCCAAGCCACCCGCTTGAGATTTTCCTTTATCCTTGATTTTGTACACCCAAAATCACAACCATGCACACCACTTGACAAATCCCCTTTGCCAAATGTGTACACCTTCTCTTCCACCAAGAGAACACCTTCTCTTCCACCAAGAGAACAAACTTCACCTTGTACAACTGCCTCTACACCAAGAAGCCACCCGTGTACAATACTTGCTTTGAGTATTACAACTTTCCTATAAGCCTTGGTGTTGTGTATGAACGTGAACAAGGTCTAGTATAGGAGAAAAACTTCAGAGGACTTCACAATGGAAATTACTTTTGGTGAAGAACAGAAGTTGGAAAAATAGTTTTCAGGTTTGACAGAATTTTGATCTAGAAAACTGAAGATTTTTCTTTGTATTTGGCCTTTTGATTAACCACCCTTTATATAGTTGAAGACTAGGGTAAGTTAGGGTAGTTAATAGGTACCTTTTGAATGTTCAAACGTTGGGAAACGTTGCACAAAAGACCAACAGTCAGAAACTGTCCAACAGTCAGAAACAGCCTATAGTTGACTTTCCTATTGAGTTAGTCGACTATACTAGGCAAAATTCCATAGGTTAGTCGACTATGTTTGACTATAAGTCGACTAGGATATGATAAGCTCGATTGACAGGTTTCTGGATAACTGAATCAAGTCGACTGCAACTAACTTTCAAGTCGACTGGACCAGCTATTAGTCGACTAGGGGCAAGGGATTAGTCGACTACAAAGTCTCTTAGTCTACTAATATTGACTGTCAAGTCGACTAATGGACAAACAGAGAGTTGGGATCTTTCAGGACAAAATATAGTCGACTAGGGAAACTTATAAGTCGACTATACCATATATTATTCGACTAGTATTTTTTATAAGTTGACTAATAACATGTATTATTCGACTAATCATTTTTATAAGTCGACTAATAACCTTATTAGTCTGCTAATAGGAAGGGTCAAGTCTGCTAATAGCAAGGGTCAAGTCTACTAATAGAAAGGGTCAAGTCAACTAATAGGTGTGTTGGCCAAAGGTTACAATCACCCGTCTTTAGTGTGTTTTGATGATTACAAAACATATTAGTTATTTGTACTAATATTATTTGTTGTATAAGTGTGTTTCAGGTTTTCTATCTTGCATAGGTGTTTTCTTCCCTAAAGGAAGGTGACTTGGACTCAAGATAACTTAAATTGGGCTCAAGATGCAAAATTGAAGATCAAGTGGAGAAAGCCCTCTTGAAGCCTTGAAGTCCTTAGAACTTTGTAAGAATAGAATGTTAAAGTTTGAGTATATGATATTTGGCTCTAGGATACACACACACATTTTTCCTTACAAAATTCTATGTTTTAAAAATGTTTGTTTCTAAGTTTTATGCCTAAGTTTATATATACATGTATCCAAACTTGTTACAAATTGAATATCTGTTTAAAACATGTGTATAGACTATTTTTGCATAATACTTAGTTATAAGTATCTTAAAATATTTTTTCACAAAATTTTCCAACTCCAAATCCTGCCAGTTTTCCCTGTTTCAGGTTGACCGGCCGACCGCCCGGTCGACGGCGCCTGTGTCAGGACGTGCACGTTTGTGCACGTCTGTCGGTCGACCGGTCCGGTCGACCGACTGTAAGCAGGCCACTCTCGGTTTGTTTCGGTCGACGCGCCCGGTCGACCGCACTAAGGAAACTGTGTTTCCTTTGAGGAGACGGTCGACCGGAGCCCAACGGCTCTTTGCCAGCAAGGCGACGGTCGACCGGACCGGTCGACCGCCAAGCCTGCTGCAGCCTAACGGCTCTTTCCTCTTTGGGCAAGTCTGAAAATCTGTTTTCTTTTTCTTCTTTATCAGAGTTTTAGAGAGTTGTTGGAGGCCTTTTGCAGGTCAAATTAGGTGTAAAGAAAAGAGTTTTAACCTATTCTCTCCTTATAAATAGAGGGCAATAGGTCTTTGTTATTTACTTAGAAAAATCCTTGGTTTTCATTGTTTTCAAGAGAAAGAGAAAAATTGTTTTAAAGCTTTCATTTCTAACTCTTTAAAGTTTGTTTTTCAGTTGTGTTTGATTGCTAATATCACTCTACAACTGAAGTTTCTCACCACACTTCATAGAGCCAAAAGTCCTTTACTCATACTATAGAGAAGTTGTAAAAAGAGTGAGAGTGTTGTAAAAGAGTTTGAGAAAGAGTTTTGTGATCTTGAGGAGATCTCTATTGTTGTTGTGATCCTTGTTCTTGTGGAGACAACTCCTAGGTGGAGTTCTTTGTAAGTTGTGAAGCTAAGGGCTTGGGGTCTTCGGTAGACCAAACTTGTAAGGCATCCTCGGTGGATAGTGGAAACCCTTCACGGAGGTGAAGGCGGGGACTAGAGCGGTGGCTCGAACCTCGAAACAAATCAATTGTGTTTGCGATTGCCTTGCGTTATTCTTGCTTACTATTTCTCTTGCTTTATATTGTCTTCAATTATTTGCTTGAGAACTAACCCTTTTCTTTGTGCAATCTTCTCTTGTTTGTTTTACTTGTGTTGTTGATTGTGTGTATCTCATCATAGCATTTCATTCTTTACTTGTTCGATCATATCTCATACAACACGGTTGCATTGCGCACCTCTAACCCATTTTTAAGGGGAATTGGGAGGAAGGAGTTCAGAACCTCTCACGGGGTATTCGGCTCTTAGTCGTGTTTTGAGAGATCGTTGCATCACTCATTCTATTAAGTTTAAAAAGATCATTAGATTAGCAATTACACCTATTCATCCCCCCTCTAGGTGTATTTCAATTGGTATCAGAGCATGGTTACTAGGCTCTTGGCTTAACAACCCTAGAAAGATCCTAATATTGCTAATCATTTCATTCATTCTCACTTAGTAAAGATGGCCGATGGTATTAAGACACCCCCTAAGTTTGATGGACTTAACTTTCCCATATGGAAGGTTAAGATGATCATTTTCTTGCAATATCTAGGTAGTCAAGTTGCAAAGGCCGTGACCAACCCCTTTAGTGCACCCCCGGTGATGAATCCACTTGGTCCAGACCAAAGAATTTGATGCCAATGCTAGGGCTCACTATGCACTACTTCAAGCCCTTAATGATGATGACATAGCTAGAGTTATTCATTGCAAGTCCGTATATGAAATTTGGACACATTTACTAGTTACACATGAAGGGACCTCACAAGTGAAGAGGGCTAAGATTGACCTTCTTCGGTCCCAATATGAGAATTTTTGCATGCAAGAAAATGAAACCATAGATGATATGGTTACAAGATTTACAAAGATTACTAATGGACTTTCTTCTCTAGGTGATGCTATTGATAACGATCAAAGAGTAAGAAAGATCATCCGAGCTCTTCCTCCTTCATGGGAAGTAAAACCAACAACTTGAAGGAACTCAATGACAAGGAGGAGATGGAGCTAATTGGTCTCATTGGGAACCTCAAAACCCATGAGATGGAGAGGAAAGTGAGGGAGGACATGGCTCCTTCCAAGAAGAAGACTATAGCCTTCAAAAGCCAATCCACACACTCCGACGAAGACGATGAAGAAGAAGATGACGAAGAGCTCTCACTTCTTGTGAAGAACGTCCGGAGGATGTACAACAAGGCTAAATTTCAAGGAAGGAAGAGATGGCAAGGAGGCAAAGAAGAAAGAAAGATCATTTGCTTTAATTGCCAAAGACCGGGACACATAGTGGCGGAGTGTCCGGATAAAGTGAAGCCCTCCACCTCAAAGAAGCCTCACAAGAAGAAGGCAATGAAAGCTACATGGGATTCCGAGAGCGAATCCGAGGAGGAGATTGATACCGCCAACATGTGCTTCATGGCAAATGAAAGCACAAGCAAGGTAACCCCTTCCACTTCTCCTAATGATGAACTTTCTATGGATGAGTTAGGAGAAGCTTTTGTAGAATTATCTCATAACTATGACTTCTTAAAGAAAAAATATTTAAAAATAAAAAAGGAAAATGAATCTCTTAGTCTTCAAGTTGTAAATCTTTCTAAAGAAAATAATGACTTGCATTCTACTTTGGTTTCCACTAAAAATGAATTTGATAAATATAAGACTTCTTGTAAAGGCAAGTCCCCATTTGTTGATGCTAATGAGATTACCATGCTTAAGGAAAGAATAGATTCTTTAGGTATTGTTTTGAAAAAGTGTAGTGAGTTTGATAAGAAAAAGATTGAGGCTATGTTCCCTAAGAAACAAGCCTCTAAGAAAAATGTTCATAATGCTCATGCTCATGTTCATACCACACAACCTTTACATCGTGGCAAACCCCCAAAGCATGCTCACACTTCACACACTCATCATGCATTCATGTATGAAAGAGTGTTCTCATGTTCACATTGTGGGCGGAAAGGACACTTAGCCAATTTTTGCTATGATAGACTAAGTGCATCTCATCATAATGTTTGGGTTCGAAACACTAACTTTCAAGGACCCAAGAAAGTTTGGGTACCAAAGTCAACAACTTTGTTAAATGATATAGGTACCTTCCAAAGCCCAACGACGTAGAGGATTGTGGTATCTTGATAGTGGTTGCTCAAGGCACATGACTTGGGATATCAACAACTTTGCAACCCTATCAAGATACCATGAAGGTTGCACCGTCACCTTCGGAGATGACGCCAAGGGTAAAATCATCGGTATTGGTAATGTAAAACTTGGCACATCCCCTTTAATTGAGAATGTAGTTTTAGTTGACGGCCTCAAGCATAGTCTCTTGAGTGTTAGTCAATTATGTGATAAAGGTTTTGATGTAGTTTTGATAATGTTGTTTGTAAAGTAATTGATAGAATTTCTAATGCTTGTGTGTTTTCCGGTTTTCGTGAAAGTAATGTTTATATGATAGATATGTTAAATATGTCTTGTAATATAACATGTTTAAAAGCCCTCGATGACGACTCTTGGTTGTGGCATAGAAGATTAGGCCACATTTCTTTTGACCATATATCTAGGCTTAACACAAAGGAAATGGTGAAAGGTATTCCTTGTTTGAATTTTGAAAAAGACCGAGTTTGTGACGCATGTCAATTTGGGAAACAAACTAAGTCTTCTTTCAAGTCAATTAAGGATATCATGACATCACGTCCTTTGGAGTTAATCCACATAGATTTATTTGCCCTACCCAAACCAAAAGTCTAAGTGGGAATAGATTTGCATTTGTTTTAGTTGATGATTTTTCACGTTTTACTTGGGTTTTTTCTTGAGCATAAAAATCAAGCATTTTCGTATTTCCAAACTTTTAAGAAAAGAGTTGAAAAAGAAAAAGATGTTTCGATTTTAAGAATAAGAAGTGATAGAGGAGGTGAATTCATTAACCAACCCTTTACCACTTTTTATGAAGAACATGGAATAAAGCATGAACTATCTTGTCCTAGAACTCCACAACAAAATGGAGTAGTTGAACGGAAAAATCGAACTTTGCAAGAGATGGCTAGGACAATGCTTAGTGAATATGGTCTACCACATTATTTGTGGGCCGAGGCCGTTAATACATCATGCTATATATCAAATCGTGTTTTCTTGTGTAAAAATACTACAAAAATCTCTTTTGAAATGTACTTTTCTAGAAAACCAAATGTTTCATATTTCAAGATTTTTGGATGCAAATGTTTTGTTTTAAATACAAAAGATAATTTAGGAAAATTTGATCCTAAATCTTATGAGGCTATATTTGTGGGTTATTCTAGTACTAGTAAGGCTTATAGAGTCTTCAATAGGTCATCATTGACTATTGAGGAATCTATACATGTTAAGTTTGAGGAATCTAACTTGTTTGTTAAGAATGTTGTAGAAATAGATGCTTTGCATGAAGGCTTGGAGAAAGTGACCTTGGAGGATACACCTACTATGGGAGACAAGCCAAAGGATGATGAAGGAAGTGAAGCTAAAATACAAGAGGCTCAAGGAAATGAAGATCAAACAAATGGAGAAGAGCCCACTCAACAACTTCCAAAGGATTGGAGATACAGTCCACATCATCCCAAGGACCTCGTCATAGGTGATGTATCAAAAGGGGTAACAACTCGCTCTAAACTTCATGACTATTGTGGACATTATACATTTATTTCTCATGTTGAACCCAAGAACGTCCTCGAAGCCGAGGCCGATTCATATTGGTTGCTAGCTATGCAAGAGGAACTCAATCAATTTGAGCGCAACCAAGTTTGGCACCTTGTTCCTAGGCCCCACGATAGACCAACAATTGGTACTAAGTGGATCTTTAAGAACAAGTTGGATGAATCGGGTAACGTTGTTAGGAATAAAGCTAGGTTAGTTGCCCAAAGTTACACTCAAATCGAAGGAATCGATTTTGAAGAAACCTTTGCACCCGTAGCACGGCTTGAAGCCATACGGATGACACTAGCATTTGCCTCATATAAAGATTTTAAATTGTTTCAAATGGATGTTAAAAGTGCTTTTCTAAATGGTTTTATTGAAGAGGAAGTGTATGTTGAACAACCCCCGGGTTTGTTGATCCTACACATCCGGATTTTGTTTTTAAATTAGATAAAGCTCTTATGGTTTAAAACAAGCCCCTAGGGCTTGGTATGAAAGACTTTCTTCATTTTTGATTTCAAATGATTTTAAGAAAGGTAAAATTGACACAACCTTGTTTAAAAAACATGTAGAAAATGATATACTCATTGTACAAATTTATGTAGATGATATTATTTTTGGTTCTACTAATGAATCTCTTTGCCAAGCTTTTGAATCATGCATGAAGGATGAATTTGAAATGTCTATGATGGGGGAGCTCAACTATTTTCTTGGACTCCAAATCAAGCAAAGGAAGGATGGGATCTTCATCAATCAAGCCAAGTACACAAAGGAACTAATCAAGAGGTTCGGGCTTGAAGAATCTAAAGTAAGCAAAACTCCCATGGCAACAACTACAAAGCTTGACAAGGATGAACAAGGTAAAAGTGTAGACATTAAATTATATCGTAGCATGATAGGTAGCTTGCTTTATTTGACAGCTAGTAGGCCGGATATTATGTTTTCCGTTTGTCTTTGTGCACGTTTTCAATCTTGTCCTAAAGAATCTCACATAATTGCGGTTAAACGCATAATTAGATACCTAAAGGGCACTATTGAAATGGGTTTGTGGTATCCGAAAACGGCCAATTTTCAATGACGAGTTTTTCGGATGCCGACTATGCGGGTTGTAGGGTAGATAGGAAGAGCACAAGTGGAACATGTCAATTCTTAGGTAATTGTCTTGTATCTTGGTCTTCCAAAAAGCAAAATTCGGTAGCCCTTTCAACCGCCGAGGCAGAGTATGTTGCAGCCGGAGCTTGTTGTGCACAAGTTCTTTGGATGAAACATACTCTCCTTGACTATGATTTACACTTTGATCATGTTAAAATATTTTGTGATAATACTAGTACTATTCACATGACAAAGAATGCAAATCAACATAGTAAAACCAAACACATTGACATTAGGTATCACTTTCTTAGAGATCATTATGAGAAAGGTGATATTGATATTGATTATGTTTCTACCGATTTTCAACTTGCCGATATTTTTATTAAACCTCTAGATTATGCTAGATTTTCATTTATTTGTGGTGAGTTGAATGTTTGCATGATAGATTCTTAAAAATATTTCTATTTTGGTGTTTTGCTTGTTTTGATTTTAACCCTTTTTGATGTATGACAAAAAGGGGGAGAAAAAGAAATAAGTTTGCTTATAGTTTGAGTTTTGTTTATTTACTTGAGTTTTGGGAGAAAAAGATTAAAACTATAAGTTTAAGAGAAAAAGTATAAGTTTAATTGGTATATAAGATTAAGTTTGATTTCAATTGGTATTTAAGTTTTTGACAAAAATATTGTGTTTTCAATGTTTTCAATGCTTCATGTATCTCACTCATAGTTATTTTTTACATAGCATTGTTTGAGGGGGAGCTTTCCAAGCTCTTCTTGAGTTTGCTTATAGTTTGAGTTTTGTTTATTTACTTGAGTTTTGGGAGAAAAAGATTAAAACTATAAGTTTAAGAGAAAAAGTATAAGTTTAATTGGTATATAAGATTAAGTTTGATTTCAATTGGTATTTAAGTTTTTGACAAAAATATTGTGTTTTCAATGTTTTCAATGCTTCATGTATCTCACTCATAGTTATTTTTTACATAGCATTGTTTGAGGGGGAGCTTTCCAAGCTCTTCTTCCTTTATTTGTTTAAATAACTTATATGTTTTGTCATCATCAAAAAGGGGGAGATTGTTGGCCCAAGGTTACAATCACCCGTCTTTAGTGTGTTTTGATGATTACAAAACATATTAGTTATTTGTACTAATATTATTTGTTGTTTAAGTGTGTTTCAGGTTTTCTATCTTGCATAGGTGTTTTCTTCCCTAAAGGAAGGTGACTTGGACTCAAGATAACTCAAATTGGGCTCAAGATGCAAAATTGAAGATCAAGTGGAGAAAGCCCCTCTTGAAGCCTTGAAGTCCTTAGAACTTTGTAAGAATAGAATGTTAAAGTTTGAGTATATGATATTTGGCTCTAGGATACACACACATTTTTTCTTACAAAATTCTATGTTTTAAAAATGTTTGTTTCTAAGTTTTATGCCTAAGTTTATATATACATGTATCCAAACTTGTTACAAATTGAATATCTTGTTTAAAACATGTGTATAGACTATTTTTGCGTAATACTTAGTTATAAGTATCTCAAAATATTTTTCACAAAATTTTCCAACTCCAAATCCTGCCAGTTTTCCCTGTTTCAGGTTGACCGGCCGACCGCCCGGTCGACCGGCGCCTGTGTCAGGACGTGCACGTTTGTGCACGTCTGTCGGTCGACCGGCCCGGTCGACCGACTGTAAGCAGGCCACTCTCGGTTTGTTTCGGTCGACCGCCCGGTCGACCGCACTAAGGAAACTGTGTTTCCTTTGAGGAGATGGTCGACCGGACAGTCGACCGGAGCCCAACGGCTCTTTGCCAGCAAGGCGACGGTCGACCGGACCGGTCGACCACCAAGCCTGCTGCAGCCTAACGGCTCTTTCCTCTTTGGGCAAGTCTGAAAATCTGTTTTCTTTTTCTTCTTTATCAGAGTTTTAGAGAGTTGTTGGAGGCCTTTTGCAGGTCAAATTAGGTGTAAAGAAAAGAGTTTTAACCTATTCTCTCCTTATAAATAGAGGGCAATAGGTCTTTGTTATTTACTTAGAAAAATCCTTGGTTTTCATTATTTTCAAGAGAAAGAGAAAAATTGTTTTAAAGCTTTCATTTCCAACTCTTTTAAAGTTTGTTTTTCAGTTGTGTTTGATTGCTAATATCACTCTACAACTGAAGTTTTCTCACCACACTTCATAGAGCCAAAAGTCCTTTACTCATACTATAGAGAAGTTGTAAAAAGAGTGAGAGTGTTGTAAAAGAGTTTGAGAAAGAGTTTTGTGATCTTGAGGAGATCACTATTGTTCTTGTGATCCTTGTTCTTGTGGAGACAACTCCTAGGTGGAGTTCTTTGTAAGTTGTGAAGCTAAGGGCTTGGGGTCTTCGGTAGACCAAACTTGTAAGGCATCCTCGGTGGATAGTGGAAACCCTTCACGGAGGTGAAGGCGGGGACTAGAGCGATGGCTCGAACCTCGAAACAAATCAATTGTGTTTGCGATTGCCTTGCGTTATTCTTGCTTACTATTTCTCTTGCTTTATATTGTCTTCAATTATTTGCTTGAGAACTAACCCTTTTCTTTGTGCAATCTTCTCTTATTTGTTTTACTTGTGTTGTTGATTGTGTGTATTTCATCATAGCATTTCATTCTTTACTTGTTCGATCATATCTCATACAACACGGTTGCAATGCGCACCTCTAACCCATTTTTAAGGGGAATTGGGAGGAAGGAGTTCAGAACCTCTCACGGGGTATTCGGCTCTTAGTCGTGTTTTGAGAGATCGTTGCATCACTCATTCTATTAAGTTAAAAAGATCATTAGATTAGCAATTACACCTATTCACCCCCCCCCCTCTAGGTGTATTTCAAGGTGATCAAGTCTACTAATAGGATATGATATGTGTGTGTGTGTGTCAAGGCTTTTTACATGCTATTTCATAATTACAAACCACATCATATCAACTCTCTTTGGGACATCTTGATCATGTAGAACTCTTGATTCGTCATGTGTTAGAGCTCCAAATGAAATGCTTCACAAAGTCTTCATCAAAACAAGTTCCAACACTTGCTTCTTGCTTTACTTTCATTGCTCTTATTACTTACTCTCTATTTTCATTGCAATATTCACTTGTGTTCATTCATCTTGTCAATCAAAGTCCCATACAATAAGATTGCATTGTGCACCTCCAACTCATATCCAGAGGAATCACGAGGAAGGAGTTCAGAGCCCTTCACGGGGAATCCGGCTTCTATTCTTGTTTTGGGAGATTGTTGCATCATAATTTTTATTTGTGCATTGATTAGCATTATCACCTATTCACCCCCCCTCTAGGTGATTTTCAAACCGATCTCACTAGATCGTCAACTGTTTACAAGTTCTCACTAGAACTCAATGGACTCACTAATCCTCTTTCGCGGTACCGCAACACCAACACGGAGCTCACTAGCTCACTTGAGGTCGCAACCTCTACAACTTCTCAATAGAAGGAAAATGGTGGTCTACACTTGTTCACAAATGGCCCACAAGCTTAATCCTATAATCAAGATGAGAAGGTGAAACTCTTTGGGATTGTGTAGTGAAAATAGCTTGTAGAGATGTAGAGGGAGGGCTCAAGCTAAAAACAAGAGTTTGGAAATTTTGGCTCAAAAAAATCTTTTATGAAAAAGCTAAAACTTGTAAAAACTTGATCTAAGCTTTTGAAACCTTGTTGTTGAGTTTTTCCGCAGTCCCACTATTTATAGGGGATGAAAACATGATTAAAAAACATTAAAGAGCTGTTGGTAAAAGACCTAGAAAAAGACAAAATAGAATATAGCCGTTGGGAAAATCACAAAAGAAAAGTCTTTTGTCGGTCGACTGGCCGGTCGACCGCCAACAATCGGATTTTCGATCTTTGAGGATAGCGACCGACCAGACGGTTGATCGTTGTTCCCAACTTAGAGAGTTAAACTCTCTGTCGGTCGACCGGGCCGGTCAACCGGACCCAACTGAGAGCAAAACTCTTGCAGTCGGTGACCGCCCAGTCGACCGAAGTGCACAAATGCACTTTGGTGCATGTCGGTCGACCGCTTGGTCGACCAACAGAGCAATTTGCTCTGCCTACGGTCGATCGACAATAAGCAAAATGCAGGTTATGGAAATCTTTTTGAAACCATCCTTTTCCGACAAAATAATTTTTGATCTTTAAATTCAAAATAAAGTTCTAGGAACTTGAAGAACCAGTGTGTGATTATGGATCAACACAAAATAAAGTTAGAACCATATTTTGCAAAAATTATCAAAATCCCGATTTTTTCGAAACTTATTTTTTTGAAACTCGGTTTTGAAAACGATAAAGGGTATAGTTATGAACTCTCATTAAAAGCACAAAGGAGTATGAAATATGTGTATGTGTGTCAATCCCAAAAGTTATCAACCTATATCATCTTAGTTTTAATAAATGACTATAAATCCTATCTAAAATACAAAAAGTGAAAAATACAAATCTTGATATAGTCTTCTCTAGTGTACTTGATCCTTGAGCTTTTCTATGTGCTTAGGCTCCGGGATCTACATCTTCTTGGCTTCCAAATGTGTGAGTCTTGTGATGGAGCCAAAATGTAACAAATAGTTAACCTGAAACTTTGTTAAACAAAATTGTTAAAATCATAACTACATATGTTTTGTTATCATCAAAACTAGGGTTAATGATCTTTGCGCCAACAATCTCCCCCTTTTTGATGATGACAAAACACATGGAGTTATCACCAATAATTTGGGAAGAAACTTCAAGCCAAGCTCCCCTAAACACATGCATATATCAAAAATGTGACGTATAACTTAAATGTATAAATGAAAGCATATGAATAGGATATGTCAATCAAGCTCTGTGCAACCCATCTATGAACACTAAGAATACAGAATTATAATGATGTATGCACAAACAGTTTCCTCCATCCAACCAATAGCCTCCAAACCAAGTGGTAGATAGTTGGTTTATAAAGAAAACACTAAAAATACAAATATATCACATACCACACACACAGAAGATATGTATCTAATATCTCAACAGAAAGAAAGAGGTACATAACTTTCCAAAGACAATAAAGATATCATAAAAATATGTCCATACAGAGGTTCATGCCAAACTCAAAATATACCACAAAATACATGTCCACCAAATACTGCAATGTAACAAACACATGTCCATGTCCACCAAATACTCTAAATACTACATGCCCAAAAATACATAAATAAAGACTCAAAAAAAAACACCCTAGATAAAACCACCCAAACATAACTCTATAGAATCTCTCTCTCCCTTTTTGTCATCAACAAAAGGGGTCAATCTTCCTGAAAGTCCAGATCTTCTGGAGGAGCAGGTGCCCCGGAAGGAGCTGGAGGAGGTACCCATTTATCAAACGGAGGATCCGATGTAGGAAGGGGCTGTGAGTGGCCTCTCGGAAGTGGAAAATCCAAGCATTCCTACTGTAGGTCTCGTCGACACATGTCTGAAGATAGCGAATAGAGGCGCAGATATACTGCAAATTATTATCAACTCTTTTCTCCATTCTCTGAAAATTTACAGATATCTTTAGGTTATGCTCCCGAAGCTAAGCAGAGAGGGCTGAGTATGGATCAAAAGATGCAAAAGAGGCTGAGGAGGATTCAGAAACAATAACAGGAATGATAGGAGGGGCTGAGGAGCATGAACACGCTCCCTAGCATGCATCCTCTTAAGAAGAGTGCTGTTGATGTTAACTGATGGTTCGATGGACCGTTCAGTGGAGAGATCAAATTTTAGTTAATTTAGGAGGCGGGTGATGAGCATCCCAAATGGCAAGTGCCGGTTTGGAATCAGGAGATGCTCGGAGGCCGTGTAATCGATGATGACTTTTAGAATATTAACTCTAATGCCTTTTAGAAGGCAATAGATCAAGAGGGGAGCAGACCCCTGTGTATGACTATATTCTCCTGATTTGGAATGAGATTATAGAACACGATTTTGGTTAGGACTTGAGCGGTGAGAGTATAATACTTCACCTCCTTATTCTTAATTAAAGCGGGATTGTCATCATCGTGAAGCAAAAGAGATGCGGTGAGGGCAGATTCACTGTCAGGATAATCAAACTCATGAAGATCAACATTATAAATATCTACACCCTCACAGAAAAGGTGTAGTAGATGGGAAAATCAATCTAGAGAAATATTTATATCCTTGCCCAGAACCCTAGATCTGACGTGATTGTTTTGAAATGTCAAATTAAAGTAAAAGTAGTGTACTAGCTCAGGATAGACAGATTCTTTAATTGTAACAAGATGTTCAAGGAGCTTGTGCTCAAGATGGTAGTAAGATTCAGGTGCTCAAAATCAGCGAGCACCACCGTTCTACCAGCGATAACATGTTTATTGTAAATTACAGAAAATCTATGAGAGGCATTTTGAGAAATAAAAGGGTTGGAGGATGATTCAGGTTGTTTACCCTTCTCAGATCTAGTCCTTTTTGACTTTACGGAGATGACAAACAAAGATTTAGTATGAAATATAGAAGGATTTACTAGAAAAACTATGAAATCAAGAAGATTTAGAGAGAAAAGAGATTATACCTTGAAAATAAAAAATCGCCTTGAAAACAACAGATCTGGAGTGCTGAAGAGAAATCCAACTAATTTTTAGAGTTTGATTTTGAAGTAGATGTGATTAGGGAGGATTAGAGTGAGATTGAGGGAAAATAGGGAAGAAGACAAGAGGGTAACTTTGGTTTAAGGCAAATTTTCTGTCACACAAAAATAGTTCAAACTGTTTGATATATGTGTTGAATTTTGTCACACATATTTGTATTTAAAGATAATATAAGAACTGATTTTTGTGAAATTTATGTGTTTTATAGGATTTAATTAAAGATAAAAACCTAAGTTTTTAATCCCTATAAATTTTTAATCCCTATAAACCTGGTCCTGGCTTTCTGCCGGTCGACCGGACGGTCGACCGGTGCCGAAGTCATTCGACCGGTCCGGTCGACTGACGTGCACAAGCGTGCACGCCAGCTTGAGCTGGTGGGCCGGTCGACAGGAAGGTCGACCGTCCAGAGAGCTCTGCTCTCTGGAAATGGCCCCGGTCGACCGATCGGTCGACCGACAGAGAGTTCTGCTCTCTGTATCTGGCTCCGGTCGACCGAGCGATCGACCGGCCAGAGAGCCGTTGCTCTCTGGATTCAGGCCCAGTCGACCGGTAGGCTCAACGGTCAAATATATGACCGTTAGCCGGTCGACCGGCAGTCGACCGACATGGCAATTTTGCCCTTGCCTGCTGACAACGGGCAGATTTGACATGGGGCTATAAATGCCCCCATTTGAGTTGGTTTTTAACAAGAATTTTTAGAGCAAAAATTTCCTACTTTCTTAAGTGTTTAACAGCAAGTTTTCAAAAGAGTTTTGAGTTTCAAGATTTTATCTTTATTTGTTTTAAAGGGTTGAAAAATCAAGAAAAGAAGAAAGCTTTGGGATTGGTTTTTGATCTTCATTTTTATATCTATTCTAGAAGTTTTCCCAAGAGTTTTTCGTTGTATTTTTGATTTTCAAACTCTTTATTTTCTCACACTTGAGCTATCATTTTTATCCTATCTATAGGATCTTTGTTCTGTGGGAAAAGTGGTTTGTGGTTGAGAGAGACCACCAGGTTGTAAACCTTCCATTCTTTGTGTATCCCTCTAGTGAGAGGTGATTGTGTTGTTATCCCTCTTGTGTAGAGGTGATTGTGGAAGTGATGTCTGTATCCCTCTAAGTGTAGAGGTGATTGTGGTTGTGTGGCTAAGTGCCTTATCCCTCAAGTGTGAGATTAATAGTTGTTTGGCTTAGTGCCTTGCCTCTAGTGAGAGGTTGTATTGGTTGAGAGAGGAGTTGTGTACTCCCAAATTGTATTTGCCCAAATCCTCAGTGGAGGTTCCCTGTGTGGGAAGTCCTGTGTGGACGAGTTAGTGAAAATCCTTTTCTGTGAAGGCGGGGACGTAGAGCTGGGAGCTCGAACCTCGAAATATATCTCGGTGTTTGCGTTTGATCCACTTTCTCTAACTCTCTCTCTTTTATATTGTACCTTGCATTGATTTATATTATTCATTCATATTTATATGCTTGATATTGCTTGTGTGTGCCCATACTTGTGTTCAACCAAGAGAGCTTCAAATAGCACCTCAACTCTTATTTAGAGGAAGCTAGAGGAGTTAGTCCAGAGCCCTTCACCGGGATTTCGGATACACTCTTTGGTTACACTAAGTGTGTTGCAATTAGTTTTTAAATTTCGCATTATTTGTCATAGATTAGCCTTACACTTATTCACCCCCCTCTAGGTGTACTTTCAATTGGTATCAGAGCCTACGCTCCTGATATTAGGTTTAACCACCTAGAAGTGTGATCTTGGTTGCTAATCTAGATTTGCATTTACACACTTATATTGTTTACACACACTCATGGACTTCATGACCCCTCCCATGTTTGATACTTCTAACATTGTAGTTTGGAAGGCTAGGATGTCTATGTACCTAAAAACTCTAGGCTTGCATGTTTTCCTTGCCGCTACCAAGAAATCCTATCTTGGTAATAGCAAGCATATAGAGGCCAATGCACAAGCCCTAACGGCACTTAGAAGCACACTTAATAAAGAATATTTGTATTAGTTTCTCATTGTGATTCCGCCTTGCTGTGTGGAACACGTTGACCTCTCCAACGCTTCAAATGCCAAACATTGTGGAGGAGGCATCTAGTGGAGGAGAATCCGAACAACAATGCTTCATGGTCCAAGAGAATGACTCCCTTGAGGTATATTCGGATACCCAACTAGATGATAGTTCTAGTTCTTCTTGTAATGAGTGTATGGATGCACATGCTTCAAATTATGAACTAGCTATACATTGTGAAAAATTGTTAGAAAGACACATTCTCTTGAAAAAGAAAAGTTTTGCACTAAAAGAAGAAAATAAAAATTTGTCTTCTAAACTTGAAGTTGTTTTACAAGAGAAGGAAGAGATTTCAAGTGAATGTGACTCACTTAAATCCCTACTTGACCTTGCATTAAAAGAAAATGAGATTTGAAAATAAAAAATGATTGTGAAAATGTTTTGAAGAAAAATAAGTCTTTAACTTCAAAACTTGATTTTGTTATAAAAGAAAATGAATCTTTGAAAATAAAAATTGCTTTAATTTCAAAGGATTTGGATTTAGTTTCTAAAAAAAATATTTCTTTGAAAAATGATTTAGACTCTCATATTTGCCATGCTAGTGTAGCTTCACCTTCTAGCTTACCTATCGCATGCTCTACCTCTTTTTCTATAATTGAAAATGATATATGTTTGTTAAAGAAGAGTATTGATTGTTTGGGCTCCACTTTGAGCCAATGTGCCATGAACCACTCACAGTTGGAATCCATGTTTCGAAAGAAACAAGTTCCAAATATGCATGCACATAAACCACGGCATACACATGCTCCTCACGTTCACACTCATAACACTATGTATGCTCATGTGTACACTTGTACACATTGTGGACGTAAGGGCCACCTTGCTAAGTTTTGTTATGATAGATTACATAATGTAAATTTAGCAAATAAATTTGTTTGGGTTAGGAAATGAGGGTACCAAAGATCACTCCTATTTTATTTGATGTAGGTATGGGCTCTCACTTGACGTGAGAGTGATGGTGTCTTGAGGTGGATGCGTTCCGAGCTTAATGGTGACTATTTTGGATGCATCACTTTCAAGGGGTGTTTAGTGGGAGGACCACCATGGTTTGGAGACATAGAGATGTACCCTCTTAGTTTTGATAACAATCTCTAACTCCCATTATGTTTACATGCTTGCATATTATTCATTTTTAGCATGTTTTGAGATTTCTTGATTTTTATGTTAAATGCCATGATAATTAGATTAGTGATATACATAATTAGTATTTGAGATATACCCATGTTTATATGAATCTATATTATTTTTGTTTACTCACTTTAGTTTATCTATTGTGTATATCCTAGTCCAATACAAGTGTATTTACATAGCAATCATATTGGTTTATGTTTTATCGAGCTTCATGTTTTGATTACATGTTTAAGATGTAGCTTTCATTAAAACTCGTGTCAATACTTGTACAACTAGTGAGCCACAAATAGATTATTATATGTTTGTGCTTGATTGCTCATTTGTACCCATTAAATGTACTAGTATAGCCTATTTTGATGATTTATGCATTTTGACTTGTATTCTCTATTTTTGTGCATGTTTTCATGTTTGTGTTTATACTACATGTATATGTCTATTTTGTCTAAACTATTAGTTATACATATACATTCTTGAGCCACTTGCCTTCATGCATATATTTTTGTGGACTCGTTCATGTTTGGATATGTATGTATACTCTAGTTTGTACAAAGCATACATATGCCTTGAAGTTGTATTATTAAAAATTAAATCTTAATGATTTTCGCGTTTTTATTATAAGGAATTTCATATTGAGCTTAATTGCCTATTTTTATGACTATGTCTTTCACACAAAACTTATACACTCACATTATTTGATGTTTTCTCATGATTTTGTTTTCATGAGTGTTATATGTGCTATATAGACTTTGAGTGTCATTGGTTGAGTGATTTTCATATTTCATGGATATCTTCTTGTTTTATTCTTACTTGAAGGATTTCGTACTAGTTTACAAGTTTTTCATAAAACTAGTTCATTTTGGTAGAGTTTTCAAAAATGCTAAAATTATTTTCAATCCTATTTTTGAAAACCCCACCATGATGGGTGGTTGGATAGGCGATCATACCTTGTATGCTCATATTGAAAATCTATTTAAACATGTGCATGAAAGGGTAGGTCTTTATGAGTTATACACTTGTTTCTAATTGTGTTTTCAATTAGTATCAAAATTGACATCTATTTTGTATACTTATATTTGTTTATATATATGTATGCTTCAACTTCAAATAGTATGATTTTCGATTGGTATTTAATTCTCCATACATATATATGTGTTTTTATTGCGTTTACTATATCACTATATTTCTAAGCACAAATTTGCTATGCTAAGCTTGAATTAGTCCTTAATGACAATTATTTTTCAATTGGTAACTTATACAAGCTTATGCATTATTTTCATTAGTATTTCATAAAGGGGGAGAAAATTCATGTTTTATCTTTCTATCGGTTTTGTTTACAATTGGTGTCTTACTCCCATTATGTTAAAAAATCATATCTTAGTTTTTATTTAGTTTCTTATGCTCCTAATGAAAATTATTTTCAATTGGTTTATGCTTTTCAATTAGTATCAAAAGTGTAAAATATTTTCAATTGGTACAAATTTTTACAATTGATATCAAGATTCCCTATATATTTATATCTTTCAATTGGTATCAAATTTTTGTTGGTATCTTCAAAATGTTTTGTTTATTTCAATTGGTATCATAAATTGGTATCATAATATTTCTATATATACCTTCATGCTAAATTGATATATTTTTCAATGGGTATCATAATGTTTTGATTTGTATTGCTTATATGTAAGGGAAACTTAATATCTTCTCGATATATAGATTTATGTTGAGTGTATGTCATATTTTAAAAACACCTAGAGGGGGGTGAATAGGTGTTAATGCTAATCTAATGATCTTTTTAAAATAAGTATGTATGTATGTATGATGCAACCGGTCACTCAAAATAAGAAATTGAAGCCGAATTCCCCATGAAGGGCTCTAGAACTTCTCCTCTTTGATTCCTCTAGATTATGAGTTGAGGGGCGTAATTGCTTTCTTGTTGCGATGAGTAAAGACCGAAAAATGCAAGTAAATGAAATGGGTGCAATAATGAAGTGCAAGCAAGAGATATCACAAGATAGAAATGTAAAGCAATGAAAAAGCAATAAGGAAACCAATCGCAAATACAAGGAATTTGTTTCGAGGTTCGAGCCACTGCTCTACGTCCCCGCCTCCACCACCGTAAAGGATTTCCACTAAATCCGCAAAGGAAATTTTCACACCGGAACCTTTACACCCAAGGGGATTACAATTGATCTACACAAGACCGGAGTACCCAACTCCCACCAATCCAACCTCTACACAAGAGGAATCTCAACACAAGGAAATACAAGTAGCTAGGTGATCAAAAGATCATAAACTTCTCTCTTACAACTTCTTATAGAGTGGGGATGATTTTTGACTCAAGAAGTGAAGTGAGAAAATTCAGTTGTAAAGAAGTAAAAAGGAGCTTGAAAACAACTAAAAAACTTTAACCAAGAAAGCACTTTTAGAAAGTGAGAGCTTGAAAACTTTTCTTTTCTTTAGAAACTTGAAAACAATAGGGATTTTTCTTCAATTCAACAAGGGACCAATGACTTCTATTTATAGGGATTAGATAAGAGCAATTCATCATTTAAACTAGGTCAATAGGTCAGATTATAGGCACAAGAAAATCAGGGATAGCTGAAAGAAACATCTAAATCAAAACCAGAAAATAGTTTTCAAGAAACTAGCCATTGGGGGCTGCTGGCGGCTGTCGGTCGACTGGCCCGGTCGACCGGCAGTCTATCTGGCAAAAGAACCATTGGACTCGGTCGACCGGTCGGTTGACCGCAGGCTAAACAAAAAACAGTTGTTTATTCTATCGGTCGACTGACCCGGTCGACCGACAAAACCCGAGAGCAAGGGTCAGTCAGTCGGTCGACCGGTCCGGTCGACCGACAGATGTGCACAAACGTGCACGCCAAAGCCACAAGGCCCGGTCTACCGGTCCGTCGACCGATGTGGCCTGAAACAGATCCGGTCGACCTCCCGGTCGACCGTTAGGCCTGAAACAGTATTATTTTTGGAAATCTTTTTGAACTTTGAAGAATTTATAAAATATACTTAAATGGTTTGATGTTTAAGTAGCATGCGATAAGAGATGAGATACATGATTTAAACTAGATGTAAAAATATGAAATATTTGAGATATGTATATCAATCAAGACATGCACCTAATCCAACTGACCAAAACAAAAACCGTATTTTGAAAAGTGAAAGTGTGTGTGTGTTTTCTTGAGCCAACTTATCACAACCTCACTCTTTAACAAACTAATTCTTACAATGGTTCTTAGGTGATTATAAGATCTTCAAATAAGGGCTTCTCCATATGCAATGTTGAATAGCTTGAATGCTTGATCCCGAATTGAGTCAACTTGAGTAAAAAATACCTTCCTTTAGGGAAGAAGACATCTTGAATCTTTAGATACCTGAAACACACTTAAAACACTAAAATATTTTAGTACAAATAACTATATATGTTTTGTAATCATCAAAACTCAAAAACCGGGTGATTGTAATCTTGGGCCAACAATCTTCCCCTTTTTGATGATGACAAAACATATTAGTTATTATATATAAAAAAAATTGGGAAAAATGGGAAAGGAACTTGGAGGCTCCCCTCAAATCATGCTATATATATGAATAGCTATATACATGAATGAAAAGTAAAAACAAGAACTTGGCATAAGAAAGACATAAGAATTCAAAACATATAGCTCAACAAACAATAACTCAAAACTCAAAACTCAAAATTCATAGCTCAAAACTCAAAACTCAAAACTCAAAAATCAAAACTCAAAACTCAAAATTCATAACTCTAAACTCAAAACTCATAACTCAAAATACATAACTCAAAACTCAAAATAATAAACTAACTTTTTCTCCCCCTTTTTGTCATACATCAAAAAGGGTAAACATTGTTAAAAAATTTTCATGATTCCATAACACAAACATTCAATTCACCACAAATAAAAGAAAATCTAGTATAGTCTAGTGGTTTTGTAAATATATCGGCAAGTTGAAAATCTGTAGAAACATAATCAATGTCAATATCACCTTTCTCATAATGATCTCTAAGAAAGTGATACCGAATGTCAATGTGCTTAGTCTTACTATGTTGATTTGCATTTTTAGTCATATGAATAGTACTAGTATTATCACAAAATATTTTAATATGGTCATAATGAAAATCATAGTCAAGGAGAGTATGTTTCATCCAAAGGACTTGTGCATAACAAGCCCCCGCCGCAACATACTCCGCCTCGGCGGTTGAGAGGGCTACCGAATTTTGTTTCTTGGAAGACCATGAAACAAGACAATTACCGAGAAATTGACATGTTCCACTCGTACTCTTCCTATCCACTCTACAACCCGCATAGTCGGCATCCGAAAAACTCGTCATTGAAAATTGTCCGGTCTTCGGATACCGCAAACCCATTTCAATTGTTCCCTTAAGGTATCTAATAATGCGTTTTACCGCAATCAAATGGGACTCTTTAGGACACGATTGAAATCGAGCACAAAGACAAACACAAAACATAATGTCCGGCCTACTAGCCGTTAAATACAACAAGCTATCAATCATGCTACAGTAGAGTTTAATGTCTACATTTGTACCTTGTTTATCCTTGTCAAACTTTGTGGTGGTAGTCATGAGAGTTTTGCTTGTCTTAGCCCTTCAAGCCCAAATTTCTTGATAAGTTCCTTCGTGTACTTGGCTTGATTGATGAAAATCCCATCCTTCCTTTGCTTGATTTGGAGACCAAGGAAGTAGTTAAGCTCGCCCATCATAGACATCTCAAATTCCTCCTTCATGCATGATTCAAAAGCTTTGCAAAGATTTCCATTAGTAGAACCAAATATGATATCATTAACATATATTTGAACTATAAGTATATCATTTTCAACATGTTTAGTAAACAAAGTAGTATCTATTTTTCCTTTATTAAAACCATTAGAAATAAGAAATGAAGAAAGTCTTTCATACCAAGCCCTAGGGGCTTGTTTTAAACCATAAAGAGCTTTGTCTAGTTTGAAAACAAAATTCGGATGTGTAGGATCAACAAACCGGGGGGGTTGTTCAACATACACCTCCTCTTCAATAAATCCATTTAAGAAAGCACTTTTTACATCCATTTGAAAAAGTTTAAAATCTTTATATAAAGCAAATGCAAGTGTCATCTTTATGGCTTCAAGTCGTGCTACGGGTGCAAAAGTTTCCTCAAAATCGATACCTTCGACTTGAGTGTAACCTTGGGCCACTAACCTAGCTTTATTCCAACAACATTTCCCGACTCATACAACTTATTCTTAAAGATCCACTTAGTACCAATTGTTGGTCTATCGTGGGGCCTAGGAACAAGATGCCAAACTTGGTTGCGCTCGAATTGATTGAGCTCCTCTTGCATGGCAAGCAACCAATATGAGTCGCCCTCAGCTGCGAGGATGTTCTTTGATTCAAAATGAGAAATAAATACATAGTGCCCACAAAGATCATGAAGTTTAGAACGAGTAGTTACCCCTTTCGATACTTCACCTATAATAAGATCCTTGGGATGATGTGGATTGAATCTCCAATCTTTTGGAAGTGGTTGAGTTGTCTCCACTTCAACTTCTTGAACTTCATTTTCTTCATCACCCTTTGGCATGTCTTCAAGAGTAGGTGAGTCCTTCAAAGTAATTTTCTCCGTGTCTTCATTTAGGGAATCTATTTCTACAATATTCTCAACAAACATGTAACACCCGCTCCCGGAATACGTACTTAGTTGCGTATTCAGATTTTTCGATCGTATTTTACGATTTACTTCCTGTATTTGTTTTGTATTATGAATTATTTATATGATCGTTTTGTCTTGGATCCGGATTCACGGACTCGGAGTCAGCCCTAATCTGAACCGAGGACCCGATCCTAGTGTATTACACGATTTGGTCTTTTCGCTATTCCGATTTGACCGATTTTAGTTTTAAACATCGTTTTCCAATATTTTAGATTTTCCATGATTTTCTGGAATTTTCCTGAATTAATTGAAAATCTTCAAAACCGGTGTCGACCAGTGCCGCTGACCGATTCATGGATTTTTAATTTACAAACCGATTGGAATTACTAGAAGTGTCTTTTTACATTATTTCTTAAAATCACATTTTATATCTAAATATTTTTTCTGAGGATTTTATGAATTTATGAATTCCACCAGATTCGGTATCGGCCAGTATCGCTGGTTGATTCCAGGATTTTTAGTTTACAATAAGGATTGAATTTCTGAATTCTGCTTTCACTTTGCTTCTTAAAATCATATTTTATTCTTTAATACATTTTTTGAAATTTTTCAGAATTTATCAAAATCCGGCCGACCCGGTGTAGACCGGTATCGGCGTTGGCTTCCGGATTTTTAATTTGAAAACGAGATTTTATTTCTGAAAACCGATTTCGTATTAGTCCTCAGGATGACGTTTTCTACCTCCGGGTATTTTGGGGATTTTTCTGGGACAGTCGATTTTTCGCGACCATATTATAATATTATTATTTTTCAAATCTTATCTTTCTTCTCTTTCTTTCCTTTTCTTTTCTTCCACTGACTTCAGCCCACTCCCCTCCACGTGGGCCACATCCCATCACCACACCCCTCTCTCATCAATCACATCCCTCATCATCACCCCCCTTTTCCTTTTTCTTTTTCATTTCTTTCTCTTTCTTTTCTTTTTCTCTTCTCCTCATTTTTCTTCCTTCTTCTTTTCTCCATGAGAGGCCAGCACCCAACCGGCCACCACCGCCGGCGCCTCCGGCCACCACGATGCCGACGAAGAGACCCCAACTCCGGCGGCCATACCCCCTTTCCTCCATCTCCACCAACATCACCTCAATCTCCATCTTCTTTCTCCTCAAAGCCACCACCAACTCCACCTTCTTCTTCTTCATCATCTTCCTCAAATTAACCTTCACCACCACCATCTTCTCCACCACAACACCTATTTCTCCTCCTCCTCTCATCCTCTTCAACAATTCCATCACCACCAAAATCATCATCTTCACAACCACCACCCCTTCACTACATCAAGGGCCGGCCACCTCCTTTGGATTGGGGCCGAGCTCCTCTTCGTCGGGAATATCTCCGGTGATTATTTCGGTAATCGTTCACGATTATTCTGGTAATCTTTCCGGTGACAATCGCAACGACAAACACTAAACACCACCACCCCAAAATCACCTTTCCCTTCCTCTCTGTTTGATTGCTAACGCGTCTGCCCACTTTCCCGCGTCTGCCCACTTTCCCGCCTCTGCCCACTTTCCCGCGTCTGCCCACTTTCCCGCATCTGCAACCCGCGTCTTTATCCTCACTTTACTGATTCATCCTTCTCCTCCTCTTTTTATATATAATCGCGTTGGTTACTTAAATTCTGGAACTTGGGATTTCCGGTGTTGCTTGAAATTTTAGGCGAGTATCCTCGCTCTCGCCTCCATTTGGGTTTCCCCGCTTTGTCGGGTCGACATGTATTTTACTCTATGTTTTCATGTATTATGTATTGGGCTGAGTCCCTGTATTTGTGTATGGCCGAGTGCCAATGACTAGACCCTTCAGCCTCCGGTCTCTTACTATCTCGAAAGAGACGTGATTGGGACCGTCAGGTTCTCTGGACCCTTCAGCCTCCGGTCACTCACTATCTCGAAAGAGACGTGATTGGGATCGTCAGGTTTCTCAGCTCCGCCTGGTTATCATGATCAGCGTTCAGCGCTTTACCACTAGATTCGTCTAGGCGGGATGCTGCTGGATGTTCTACTCGCACTTTAAGCCGAGTTGTCCCGGTAACCTTGCCAGACGCTCTAGTGTTAAATACTGTTTGCTGTCTGTACACTCCAGCTTGCTCAGCTCCGCTTGATTGTGCTCAGCTACTATTCTATCACATGCCATGTATTTACCTGATATGTTAACACTTGCCATGCCATTACTTAGTACCTGTCAATTTCATGCTAATATCTCACACCAGTCTATCTCACTTGTCAAATGATATGTTATCACCAGACATGCTACTACTTGGCAAGACCCCTTGTTATGACATGACTTGCCACCGGACTAATATCAATCTCTTGACATGACTGGTTACCTGTCTAATATCACCATCTTGTCATGCTATCCCTTGACACCCGGCATGATATACTTGACCTGTGATTATCTCATTTACGGGAATACTATACTTGTTATCCTGCATTATATGCAGTGACTTGAATCTTGTACCTGTTATCCTGTATTATATATACAGTGACCTGACATTATAGTACTCATGTACTCCTGAACTCCTGATCATGTCTTGTACCTGCTATCCCATAAATTGATAATCACATATTAAATTCTAATAAGATAACTTGCACCCGGTTTGGGGGAAACTGATGGGCCCTGATTAATCATGTTTATGGTGGTCTTATCGAGCCGCGCGTGGCCACATACTTTAGGGATCACCTGGCGGCCACCAGGGATTCCGTGGGGTGTGCTGGCACCGCTACTCCTGATTATTCCTGCCGAGTATGCACACTCCCTAGGCCTATTTCTATGGGATCTGCGATACTCTATTCCTGTTCGGGCGTCCATAAGTCCCGGTACCTAGCGGTACGTTCCGGCTCAGCACTGGATAGTCCTGGACCGTTGTCCCGGGCATGTACGGGGCCCATCCGAAACATGATTCATCGAACTTTATCAGTTTCCAAATAACTTGCTATATAAGTTGTGAGTGGGAGTATGTGGAATGGGACGCATACTGAAGCCTGCAACTTAGACGGCCCAATTATAATAAGATGCTAATATGTAATTTGATGTGTTGTTTTGTAACTCGGGTTGTACGCGCTCGGATTACGGTGACATGGGATAAAGGTATATAGATGAGGGTTTCCTTGTTTAGATTATTCCTTCGAGGTACTAGTCTCATGGGGCCGTGACCTAAGCTTGTACAATCGGTTTTACTCGTAATCGGTTTTATTTGATTTTATCGGTTTTTATCGGTTTATGTTAGTTTAGGAGATATTTGGTGTTGCCCTATCTACTTTACTTCTCATCTCTTTACCTTCTCTTATCTTATCATACTATGAGTAGTTCCTGCTTGATATCACTTGTTTTATATCTACTTGCTCCTGCATGCTTACCTATGCTCGCCACTTGGCATTCGTATCACCACTCGCCTGGGGAGTTCTATCTGACTCCCCTGGATCCTCATGTCCAGGTCATGGAGCTTGGAGCGTGTGGATTCTCCCAGTTGCTGATCAGAGTGGCGCAGCGGTAGCGTGGATCTCCAGCAGAACATCCTGAGCTCTATCCTTCCAGGCCCCCATGTGCGGCTCTAGAATTTTCTTGTTATGACTCTGAGCCTGTCTTTGTATTGTTCATACATGTACATATCTTTGTAATCTCGCAATTGCGCTTATCAGTGATGTAATATTCATGTAATATTGGATCACCTCTGGTGATAACTTTGTAATTGTACTCATGTGTTGGAATGTATAATGCACCACTTGCTTCCGTACTCTGATTCTTGCCTGTACTGATGCTTAGCGTATATACGTGAGGGTAATTCTGACCTGCGTATATACGTTACAGTAATGTCTCCGTACCCGCAGGATCGGGGCATTACAGGGAGGTATCAGAGCCTAGGTCAGCCTAGGTCAGCCTAGGTTCTACATCCTCAGTACGTCCAGATGGCAAATTAATGGTAAAGAAATTTGCAACTGGAATGCATGAGTCCTGGTTATACACTCCAACTACAAGTGCAGAGTTATCTATTCTTTCTTGATCATTCTTCCTTTGATTCCTAATCCCTTCCATCTTTTCCCTGTTTTGATTTTCGAAGCCTTTATACCAACTTAAAGATATGAATAGACTAAAGAGGTAGCGGCTGGTTCTGAATGAAGCTATTATGTGATCTCTTCAGCCAACTCTATGAAGTTCGGGTATTCTCAGAATGGATCTGCTATTGGGTTATCTTTCAGACGTTGGTATTCAAGGTTTCTCTACGACTATTGTATATTCTCGGTTATATCTTTCAGAGTGATCGATGCCTGGTACTCGGAATTCTTAAATTATCGTTCTTCTTTATTTATGGTCAGTATTATTTGGCATCATTTAAAGGTTTATGCGGCAGGAAGTGCAGAAGATGTCTATTCTTTCGATTATTGTTCAGTCGACTCGAGAGCCCTACCTATAGTGCTTCATATCTTAATTGGTATAAATTCCACCCTTGTCCTCTTTGTGTTCAATTTACCCCTTATCGAAATTGCGAGGACGCAATTTTTTGTAAGGTGGATGGATTGTAACACCCCGCTCCCGGAATACGTACTTAGTTGCATATTCAGATTTTTGATCGTATTTTTCGATTTACTTCCTGTATTTGTTTTGTATTATGAATTATTTATATGATCGTTTTGTCTTGGATCCGGATTCACGGACTCGGAGTCAGCCCTAATCTAAACCGAGGACCCGATCCTAGTGTATTACTCGATTTGGTCTTTTCGCTATTCCGATTTCACCGATTTTAGTTTTAAACATCGTTTTCCAATATTTTAGATTTTCTATGATTTCTGGAATTTTCCTGAATTAAATTGAAAATCTTCAAAACCGGTGTCGACCAGTGCCGCTGACCGATTCCCAGATTTTTAATTTACAAACCGATTGGAATTACTAGAAGTGTCTTTTTACATTATTTCTTAAAATCACATTTTCTATCTAAATATTTTTTCTGAGGATTTTATGAATTTATGAATTCCACCAGATTCGGTATCGGCCAGTATCGCTGGTTGATTCCAGGATTTTTAGTTTACAATCGGGATTGAATTTCTGAATTCCGCTTTCACTTTGCTTCTTAAAATCATATTTTATTCTTTAATACATTTTCTGGGATTTTTCAGAATTTATCAAAATCCGGCCGACCCGGTGTAGACCGGTATCGGCGGTTGGCTTCCGGATTTTTAATTTGAAAACGGGATTTTATTTCTTAAAACCGATTTCGTATTAGTCCTCAGGATGACGTTTTCTACCTCCGGGTATTTTGGGGATTTTTTGGGACAGTCTATTTTTCGCGACCATATTATAATATTATTATTTTTCAAATCTTATCTTTTCTTCTCTTTCTTTCCTTTTCTTTTCTTCCACTGACTTCAGCCCACTCCTCTCCACGTGGGCCACATCCCATCACCACACCCCCTCTCTCATCAATCACATCCCTCATCATCACCCCCCTTTTTCCTTTTTCTTTTTCATTTCTTTCTCTTTCTTTTCTTCTTCTCTTCTCCTCATTTTTCTTCCTTCTTCTTTTCTCCATGAGAGGCCAGCACCCAACCGGCCACCACCGCCGGCGCCTCCGGCCACCACGACGCCGACGAGGAGACCCCAACTCCGGCGGCCATACCCCCCTTTCCTCCATCTCCACCAACATCACCTCAATCTCCATCTTCTTCCTCCTCAAAGCCACCACCAACTCCACCTTCTTCTTCTTCATCATCTTCCTCAAATTAACCTTCACCACAACCATCTTCTCCACCACAACACCTATTTCTCCTCCTCCTCTCATCCTCTTCAACAATTCCATCACCACCAAAATCATCATCTTCACAACCACCACCCCTTCACTACATCAAGGGCCGGCCACCTCCTTTGGATTGGGGCGAGCTCCTCTTCGTCGGGAATATCTCCGGTGATTATTTCGGTAATCGTTCACGATTATTCCGGTAATCTTTCGGTGACAATCGCAACGACAAACACTAAACACCACCACCCCGAAATCACCTTTCCCTTCCTCTCTGTTTGATTGCTAACGCGTCTGCCCACTTTCCCGCGTCTGCCCACTTTCCCGCATCTGCCCACTTTCCCGCATCTGCCTACTTTCCCGCGTCTGCCCACTTTCCCGCATCTGCCCACTTTCCCGCATCTGCAACCCCGCGTCTTCATCCTCACTTTACTGATTCATCCTTCTCCTCCTCTTTTAATATATAATCGCGTTGGTTACTTAAATTCTGGAACTTGGGATTTCCCGGTGTTGCTTGAAATTTTAGGCGAGTGTCCTCGCTCTCGCCTCCATTTGGGTTTCCCGCTTTGTCAGGTCGACATGTATTTTACTCTATATTTTCATGTATTATGTATTGGGCTGAGTCCCTGTATTTGTGTATGGCCGAGTGCCAATGACTGGACCCTTCAGCCTCCGGTCTCTCACTATCTCGAAAGAGACGTGATTGGGACCGTCAGGTTTCTCTGGACCCTTCAGCCTCCGGTCACTCACTATCTCGAAAGAGACGTGATTGGGATCGTCAGGTTTCTCAGCTCCGCCTGGTTATCATGATCAGCGTTCAGCGCTTTACCACTAGATTCGTCTAGGCGGGATGCTGACGGATGTTCTACTCACACTTAAGCCGAGTTGTCCCGGTAACCTTGCCAGACGCTCCAGTGTTAAATACTGTTTGCTGTCTGTACACTCCAGCTTGCTCAGCTCCGCTTGATTGTGCTCAGCTACTATTCTATCACATGCCATGTATTTACCTGATATGTTAACACTTGCCATGCCATTACTTAGTACCTATCAATTTCATGCTAATATCTCACACCAGTCTATCTCACTTGTCAAATGATATGTTATCACCAGACATGCTACTACTTGGCAATACCCCTTGTTATGACATGACTTTCCACCGGACTAATATCAATCTCTTGACATGACTGGTTACCTGTCTAATATCACCATCTTGTCATGCTATCCCTTGACATCCGGCATGATATACTTGACCTGTGATTATCTCATTTACGGGAATACTATACTTGTTATCCTGCATTACATGCAGTGACTTGAATCTTGTACCTATTATCCTGTATTATATATACAGTGACCTGACATTATAGTACTCATGTACTCCTAAACTCCTGATCATGTCTTGTACCTGCTATTCCCGTAAATTGATAATCACATATTAAATTCTAATAAGACAACTTGCACCCGATTTGGGGGAAACTGATGGGCCCTGATTAATCATGTTTATGGTGGTCTTATCGAGCCGCGCGTGGCCACATACTTGAGGGATCACTTGGCGGCCACCAGGGATTCCGTGGGGTGTGCTGGCACCCCTACTCCTGATTATTCCTGCCGAGTATGCACACGCCCTAGGCCTATTTCTATGGGATCTGCGATACTCTATTCCTGTTCGGGCGTCCATAAGTCCCGGTACCTAGCGGTACGTTCCGGCTCAGCACCGGATACTCCTGGACCGTTGTCCCGGGCATGTACGGGGCCCATCCGAAACATGATTCATCGAACTTTATCCGTTTCCAAATAACTTGCTATATAAGTTGTGAGTGGAAGTATGTGGAATGGGACGCATACTGAAGCCTGCAACTTAGACGGCCCAATTATAATAAGATGCTAATATGTAATTTGATGTGTTGTTTTGTAACTCGGGTTGTACGCGCTCGGATTACGGTGACATGGGATAAAGGTATATAGATGAGGGTTCCTTGTTTGGATTATTCCTTCGAGGTACTAGTCTCATGGGGTCGTGACCTAAGCTTGTACAATCGGTTTTACTCGTAATCGGTTTTATTTGGTTTTATCGGTTTTTATCGGTTTTATGTTAGTTTAGGAGATATTTGGTGTTGCCCTATCTACTTTACTTCTCATCTCTTTACCTTCTCTTATCTTATCATACTATGAGTAGTTCCTGCTTGATATCACTTGTTTTATATCTACTTGCTCCTGCATGCTTACCTATGCTCGCCACTTGGCATTCGTATCACCACTCGCCTGGGGAGTTCTATCTGACTCCCCTGGATCCTCATGTCCAGGTCATGGAGCTTGGAGCGTGTGGATTCTCCCAGTTGCTGATCAGAGTGGCGCAGCGGTAGCGTGGATCTCCAGCAGAACATCCTGAGCTCTATCCTTCCAGGCCCCCCATGTGCGGCTCTAGAATTTTCTTGTTATGACTCTGAGCCTGTCTTTGTATTGTTCATACATGTACATATCTTTGTAATCTCGCAATTGCGCTTATCAGTGATGTAATATTCATGTAATATTGGATCACCTCTGGTGATAACTTTGTAATTGTACTCATGTGTTGGAATGTATAATGCACCACTTGCTTCCGTACTCTGATTCTTACCTGTACTGATGCTTAGCGTATATACGTGAGGGTAATTCTGACCTGCATATATACGTTGCAGTAACGTCTCCGTACCCGCAGGATCGGGGCGTTACAAAACACATTAGATTCTTCGAACTTTACATGTATAGATTCTTCAATAGTCAAGGATGACTTATTGAAAACTCTATAAGCTTTACTAGTGTTAGAGTAACCAACAAAAATTGCTTCATATGATTTTGCATCAAATTTACCTAAATTATCTTAGTATTCAAAACAGAACATTTACAACTAAAAACTTTAAAGTATGAAATATTTGGTTTTCTTGAAAAATAAATCTCAAAAGATGTTTTAGAAGTGTTTTTGCATAAGAAAATCCTATTTGATATGTAGCAAGATGTGTTAACGGCCTCGGCCCATAGATAATGAGGGAGACCGTGCTCATTTATCATTGTCCTAGCCATCTCTTGTAGTGTACGATTTTTCCTCTCAACGACTCTATTTTATTGTTGAGTTCTAGGACAAGATAGTTCATGCTTAATTCCATGTTCTTCGGAAAAGTGGTAAGGGTTGGTTATTGAATTCACCACCTCTATCACTTCTTATTCTTAAAATAGAAGAATCTTTTTCCTTTTCAACTCTTTTCTTAAAGGCTTGAAAATATGAAAAGGCTTGATTTTTGTGTTCTAAAAAGAAAACTCAAGTAAAACGAGAGAAATCATCAACTAAAACGAAAGCAAAACGATTCCCACTTAGACTTTTGGTTTGTGTAGGACCAAACAAATCCATATGGATTAACTCCAAAGGTCGTGATGTCATAATATCCTTGATTGATTTGAAAGAGGACTTGGTTTGTTTCCCAAGTTGGCACGCATCGCAAATGCGGTCCTTTTCAAATTTCAAGTAAGGAATACCTTTCACTATTTTCTTGTTGTTTAATCTAGATAGATGGTCAAAAGAAATGTGGCCTAATCTCCTATGCCACAACCAAGAGTCATCATCGAGGGCATTCAAACAGGTAACATTACATAGCATTTTAGACATATCAATCATGTATACATTGTTTTCACGAAATCCGAAAAATATACATATATTGGATTGTCTATCAATAACACTACAGCTAGGTCATCAAAAATAACATTAAAACCTTTATCACAAAGTTAACTAACACTCAAGAGATTATACTTGAGACCATCAACTAAAACAACATTTTCTATTAAAGGAGATGTACCAAGTTTAACATTACCAATACCAATGATTTTTCCTTTGGCGTCATCTCCGAAGGTGATGGTGCCACCTTCATGGTATCTTGATAGGGTTGCGAAGTTATTGATATCCCAAGTCATGTGCCTTGAGCAACCACTATCAAGATACCACCACTCCTTATGTCGTTGGGCTTTGAAATGTACCTACATCATTTAACAAATTTGTAGACTTTGGTACCCAAACTTTCTTGGGTCCTTGAATGTTAGTATTCCGAACCCAAACGTGATTATGCGATGCATTAATCCTATCATAGCAAAATTTAACCAAATGACCTTTACGGCCACAATATGTGCATGAAAAAACTTTACCATACATGAATGCATAATGAGTGTGTGGAGTGTGGGCATGTTTAGGGTGCTTAGCATGATGTAAAGGTTGTGATTTATGAACATGAGTATGAATAGCATGTGAATGTTTCTTTGGGACATGTTTCTTAGGAAATATAGCCTCTAGTCAAGTTTTATCAAATTCACATTTTTCAAAACTACTCCTAATGAATCAATTTTCTTCTTTAGCAAGGAAATCTCGTTTTCATCAATTTGTGAAAATTTACCTTTGCAAGAAATTTTATAGTCATGAAAATCCTTTTGAGTAGAAGATAGAGTTGAAAACAATTCATCTTTTGTGAGAATGAAAACTTTGTGGTTGAGTGATTTATTTTCCTTTTTCATTTTCAAGTATTTCTTTTTGAGAAAATCATAGTTATGAGATAGTTCTTCAAAAGCTTCTCCTAGTTCATCTATAGATAGTTCACAATCAATGGATGTATCAGGAGTTACCTTACTTGTGCTTTCATTTGTCATGAAGCACATGTTGGCGGTGTCGACTTCCTCATCGGATTCACTCTCCGAATCCCAAGTAGCCTTTAAAGCTTTCTTTGTGTATGGCATCTTGGAGGAGGAGGGTTTGCCTTGTTTTTCGGACATTTCGCAACAATGTGACCCAGCTTCCGGCAATTGAAGCAAATGATTTTCTTCTCTTCTTTACCTTGCCATCTCCTTCTATTTTGAAACTTTATCTTGTTGTACATTCTCCGAACGTTCTTTACAAGAAAAGAAAGATCTTCATCATCCTCTTCTTCATCATCCTCGTCGGAGTAAGTGGAAGAGCTTTTGAAGGCAACAGCTTTCTTCTTGGGAGGAGCCATCTCTTCTCTTGCTTTTCTTTCCATCTCATGGGTCTTGAGATTCCCAATGAGACCGATAAGCTCCATTTCTTCCTTGTCATTGAGCTCCTTCAAAGTTGTGGCTTTGACTTCCCAAGATGGAGGGAGTGCACGGATGATCTTCCTCACTTTTTGGTCGTTGTCAATGCCGTCACCTAAAGAAGAAAGTCCATTAGTAATCTTTGTAAACTTAGTAACCATATCATCTATGGTTTTATTCTCTTGCATAGGAAAGTTTTCATATTGGGAATGAAGAAGGTCGATTTTTGCCCTCTTTACTTGTGAAGTTCCCTCATGAGTGACAAGTAGGTGATTCCAAATCTCATAAGCGAATTTGCAATGAATGACTCTAGAAATATCATTGTCATTAAGAGCTTGAAGCAAGGCATAATGTGCCCTAGCATTAGCGTCAAACTCTTTTGTGGCAATATCGGACCAAGTGTCCTCATCATCAAGGGGTGCACTAAAAGGTTTGGTCACCGCCTTTGCAACCCGGCTCCCTAAGGATTGCAAAAACACGGTCATCTTAACCTTCCATATGGGAAAGTTAAGGCCATCAAACTTGGGTGGGGTCTTAATTCCTTCGGCCATTTTTACTAAGTGTATGATGATGAAAAATGAATAGAGTGATTAGCAATATAGGATCTCTCTAAGGTTGTTAAGCCAAGAGCCTAGAGACCAAATCTCTGATACCAATTGAAAAACACCTAGAGGGGGGGTGAATAGGTGTTAATGCTAATCTAATGATCTTTTTAAAACAACTATGTATGTATAATGCAATCGGTCACTCAAAATAAGAAATTGAAGCCGAATTCCCTTTGAAGGGCTCTAGAACTTCTCCTCTTTGATTCCTCTAGATTATGAGTTGAGGCGCGTAATTGCTTTCTTGTTGCGATGAGTAAAGACCGAAAAATGCAAGTAAATGAAATGGGTGCAATAATGAAGTGCAAGCAAGAGATATCACAAGATAGAAATGTAAAGCAATGAAAAAGCAATAAGAAAACCAATCGCAAACACAAGGAATTTGTTTCGAGATTCGAGTCACTGCTCTACGTCCCCGCCTCCACCACCGTGAAGGATTTCACTAAATCCGCAAAGAAAATTTTCACACCGGAGCCTTTACACCCAAGGGGATTACAATTGGTCTACACAAGACCGGAGTACCCAACTCCCACCAATCCAACCTCTATACAAGAGGGATCTCAACACAAGGAAATACAAGTAGCTAGGTGATCAAAAGATCATAAACTTCTCTCTTACAACTTCTTATAGAGTGGGGATGATTTTTGGCTCAAGAAGTGAAGTGAGAAAATTCAGTTGTAAAGAAGTAAAAAGGAGCTTGAAAACAACTAAAAAACTTTAACCAAGAAAGCACTTTTAGAAAGTGAGAGCTTGAAAACTTTTCTTTTCTTTAGAAACTTGAAAACAATAGGGATTTTTCTTCAATTCAACAAGGGACCAATGACCTCTATTTATAGGGATTAGATAAGAGCAATTCATCATTTAAACTAGGTCAATATGTCAGATTATAGGCACAAGAAAATCAGGAATAACTGAAAGAAACATCTAAATCAAAACCAGAAAATAGTTTTCAAGAAACTAGCCGTTGGGGGCTGCTGGCGGCTGTCGGTCGACCGGACCGGTCGACCGGCAGTCTATCTGGCAAAAGAGCCGTTAGACTCGGTCGACCGATCGGTCGACTGCAGGCTATACAAAAAATAGTTGTTTGTTCTGTCGGTCGACTGGCCCGGTCGACCGACAAAACCCGAGAGCAAGGGTCAGTTAGTCGGTCGACCGGTACGGTCGACCGGCAGACGTGCACAAACGTGCACGCCAAAGCCATAAGGCCCGGTCGACCGGTCCGGTCGACCGATCTGGCCTGAAACAGATCCGGTCGACCGTCCGGTCGACCGTTAGGCCTGAAACAGTATTATTTTTGGAAATCTTTTTGAACTTTGAAGAATTTATAAAATATACTTAAATGGTTTGATGTTTAAGTAGCATGCTATAAGGGATGAGATACATGATTTAAACTAGATTTAAAAATATGAAATATTTTGAGACATTATATCAATCAAGACATGCACCTAATCTAACTAACCAAAACAAAAACCGTATTTTGAAAAGTGAAAGTGTGTGTGTGTTTTCTTAAGCCAACTTATCACAACCTAACTCTTTAACAAACTAATTCTTACAATGGTTCTTAGGTTACTACAAGATCTTAAAATAAGGGCTTCTCCATATGCAATGTTGAATAGCTTGAATCCTTGATCCCGAATTGAGTCAACTTGAGTCAAAAATACCTTCCTTTAGGGAAGAAGACATCTTGAATCCTTATAACCCTGAAACACACTTAAAACACTAAAATATGATTAGTACAAATTGTTGGCCCAGAGGCCTTCCACTCTAGTTTTGATGATGATTAACTCATGTAGTTATGTTTACTAATAATCTTGTGTTGTTTAAGTTTCAGATCATTAACCAAGATATTAGTTGGTGATAGCTTCAACAAGATGTTTTGGAAGCTTTCACACGGTGATTCAAGAGCCCGAGCATCAAGATCATACATAGCCTTGCTCGCTGGATCACGGAGTTTTGGATCGAGTCGACTTGAAGATTGAAGATCGTCAAGAAGACTTAGGTATCCATAGTTTAGTGTGTTTAGATCTATTTGTAAAGATAAGAATAGTTGATATGCTCAAGTGCACAACACACACGTTTTATGTTTGGATATTGGTTTTTCGTTTTTGGCTTAACCAATATTTGTTTTCATGAATAGTTGATCAAAACAAGTTTAATTGGTTTATGTACAGTAGTTTCATTCTATACATGCATGCTTAACTTTTAAACAAACTTATTTTGACTTTCCTATTCATGTATTGAAAAATCCAAGTTTGATAAAATACATGTTTTTGGTTTTTGATAAAAATGATAAAACACAAAAATGGTTTCATATGCTTGATATTTGAGTTGAAATCTTTATCACATATTTATATATCAATGCAAAATGATAAAACTATTTTTGGTATTTTTATAAGATTTATGAGATTTATTAGAAATATTTTTAACCCCAGTTTCTGACCCAGAACAGTGGCTGACAGGCCAGGTCGGTCGACCGCACGGTCGACCGAACCAAGGCCAGTCGACCGTGTGATCGACTGACGTGCACAGCTTTGTGCACGTCTGGCAGACACATGGGCCGGTCGACCGGTCGGTCGACCGGACCAGAGAGCAGTGCTCTCTGTATCTGGATGGTCGACCGGGCGGTCGACCGGATTTCCCCAACGGTCATATTTATGACCATTGGCGGTCGACCGACCGGTCGACTGCCAGCTGTCTGGCTGTCAGATTTCAGCCAACGGCTAGTTTCTGGTTTTGGCCTATATAACCCCATTTCTTTGGGATTTTGGCTAAGATTTTTACAAGAGAAAAATTCCTGTTTCCCTAGTGTTTTATACAGTTTTCAAAAGAGTTTTAAGTGCCAAAAAATCCATCTTATTTGTTTTAAAAGTGTTTTGTTTATTTCAAAGAAATTAGGTTTTTGAGAATTTGTCTTGATCTAAAATTCTATATTCATTTGGTATTTTTCCCAAGAGTTTTTCTTTGATTAAAACACTTTGTTTTCCACACTTGAGCTTATCTTCTATCCTATTCTATTAGGATCATTTGTTTGTGGAAAAGGATTTGGTTTGTGGTTGAGATATACCACTTGTTGTAAAAACCCTTTCTTTGTGGGTGCTCCCTCTTTGGTAGAGGTTGAGGTTATTATTTACTCCCTCTTGGTGAGGTGGAGTTGGTTGGTGTTTGTATCCCTCTTCGGTAGAGGTGATTTATGGTTGTTTGGCTAAGGGCCTTATCCCTCTTTGTGAGGTGGATTGTGTTTGTATTGCCTCGGTGGAGGTAGTGGTGTTTGAGAGAGGAGTTCGGTACTCCCGTTGTAAAAATCCTCCTCGGTGGAGGTTCCCTCGGTGGGAGTCCTCGGTGGACAAGATAGTGGATTAGAAATCCTTCTCGATGAAGGCGGGGACGTAGAGATAGAGGCTCGAACCTCAGAACATATCTTGTGTTTGCGTTTGATCCATTGTCTCTCTAACTCTCTCTCATTTATTTGTGCATAGCATCTTTCATCATTCATATCATTCACATTGCTTGTGTTGTCTTGCATATTTCATATTGCCTATCTCTTGTATGCTTGGTTTGATTGTGTGTGCCTCACTTGTACTTAACCACAAGAGCTTCATATAGCACCTCAACCCTTATCTAGGGGAATCAAGAGGAGTTAGTCCAAAGCCCTTCACGGGGAATTCGGCTACACTTGTTGGTTGTATTAAGTGTGATTGCAAAATTATTTTAGCTTCCGCATTTAGTTTCTAGATTAGCCATTTACACCTATTCACCCCCCCTCTAGGTGTTTTCAATTGGTATCAGAGCCTACGCTCCTGATACTTTAGGTTTAACAACCTAGGAGTGAGATCCTTATTTGCTAGTTTATCATTTGCATTTGCTTGTTTGCACACATATAGTTTGGACCCATGGACTTCATGACCCCACCTATGTATGACCCTTTCAACATTCTTGTTTGGAAGACTAGGATGTCCATATACCTCCAAACCCTAGGATATAAGGTTCACCTTGCCATTACCAAGGAATCCTACCTTAGTGATAGCAAGCATATAGGGGCCAATGCACAAGCCCTTGAGGCTATTAGAAGCATACTTCCTAAAGAATATCTTATGCATATTTCTAATATTGATTCCGCTTTTGCAGTGTGGAACAAGTTGACAACCACATCTACCTCCAAGCTTCAAATGCCAACCGGAGAAAACTAGTGGAGAATCCGACTCACAATGCTTCATGAACCAAGGGAATGACTCCCTTGAGGTACAATCGGAATCTCAACTAGATAGCTGTTATGCTAGTTCTTCATGTGATGAAAATATTGATGCCCATGCTTTGAATGAAGAACTATCTATTGTTTGTGAAAAATTAATAGAAAAATATAACATTTTGAAAAAGAAAAGTCTAGGCATTAACAATGATAATAAAAATTTGATTTCTAGACTTAACAATATTTTGCAAGAGAAAGAGGAGATTTCTAATGATAGGGATTCATTGAGATCTCAACTTGATCTTGCACTAAAAGAAAATAATTTTTTGAAAAATAAAAATGATTGTGATAATGTTTTGAAGAAAAATAAAGTTTTGTCTTCAAAATTGATTTTGTTGTAAAAGCAAATGAGTCTTTGAAAAATGAAATTATTTTCATTACAAAAGAATTAGATATTTGTGTTAAGAAAAATGTTTCTTAGAAAAATGATATTGTTTCTCATGTTTGCCATGCTAGTGTAGCTTCTTCATCTAGTCTACCTATTGCATGTACCTCTTCTTTTAGGATCAATGATGATATTTGTTTATTAAAGAAGAGTGTAGATTGTTTGGGCTCCACTTTGAGCCATTGTGTTTCTAGTCATACACGTTTGGAATCTTTGTTTCGAAAGAAACAAGTTCCATCTATTCATGCACACCCTCCACGGCATACACATGCTCCTCACGGACACCATCATCACTTGTATGCTCATGTGTACACTTGTACACATTGTGGACGTAAGGGCCACCTTGCTAAATTTTGCTATGATAAAATACATGTTTCAAATTTAGCAAATAATTTTGTTTGGGTTAGAGAAGGTACTAACCCCCATGGACCCAAAAAGTTGTGGGTACCAAAGACCACCCCTATTGTTTATGATGTAGGTGTGGACTCTCACATGACGTGAGAGTAGCGGTACCTTGGAGTGGATGTGTTCCGAGCTTCATGGAAATCAATTGGATGCATCACTTTCAAGGGAGGTTTGGTGGGAAGACCACCATGTTTTGGAGACATGGAGAGTTGCCTCATAGGTTTTGGTAAAGGTCTCTAACTCTTAATTTATGTTTACATGCTTTCATATCATTGTTTATATCATGTTTTGTTGTTTATATGATCATTATGAAAATGCCATGATTATTAGACTCTTGACATACATGTATAGTATTTGAGACACCCATGTTTAATATGGACCCATATTTTTGTGTTCTCACTATTGTTTAGCTATCAAGTTAATCATAGCTCTAATAACATGTGGATTTGCATAATAATCATATTTTTGTTTATCATGATTTTTTTTGTCTTATTTTATGCTTCATGCTTTGAATATATGTTTAAATGTTAGTTTTCATTAAGACTAGGTATATATTTGTGCATATATTGGGTCACAAATAAATTTATATATGTTTGAGCTTGAATGCTTATTTGAACCCATTAGATGTGCTAGTATAGTCTAGTTTTGATGATCCATGCATTTTAAACTTGTATTCTCATTTTTGAATTTGTTTTATGTATTCTTGTTTAACTTCATGTATATGTCTATCTTGTCCAAACTATTGTTTATACATATACATCTTTTGAGCCATGTGCCTTCATGCTTATATCTTTGTGGACTCATTGTGTTTGGATATGTATGTATACTTTAGTTTGTATAGGACATACATATACCTTGAAGATTAAATAGTTTTGATGATTTTCATGTTCTTATGTTTCAAGGAATATTGAGCTTATTGTCCATCTTTCATGATTATGATCTTCACATTGTATTTGTACACTCACATTTATTGTTTACTCATGTGTTTGTTTTCATGAGTCATATTTATGCTTAATTGATTATGAGTGCTGACTATTTTGTGAATCTCATATTTCATGAAAAATAATTTTGTTTTAATCCTTACTTGAAGGATTTCGTACTAGTTTACAAATTTTTCATATAACTAGTTGTGATATTCTTCATTTGGTAGAGTTTTTTCAAACAAATCTTATTTTCAAATCTATTTTTGAAAACCCCTACCTTCCAAGGGTGGTTGGATGGGAGATCATGCTCATGTATGCTTTATATTGAAAATCATTTTAAACTTGAATATGATTGGGAGGATAGGTTATATGAGTTATACTTTGATATTATTGTTGTTTCAATTGGTATCATTGGATTCTTTCAATTTGTATCAATTTTGACCTTTCTTGTATACTCATTTATGTTTGTATGTATGTATGCTTTCAATTCTAACAGTATCAATTTCGATTGGTATTAAACTTTTCATACATATATATGTTTTTTATTTGTGCTTATTATATCCCTATATCTTTAAGCACAAAATTTTGTTTATGCTAAAGCTCGAGCTTCAACTTTGTTTCAATTGATTCAATTTTCAATTGGTATCTTATTTCGAGCCTACGCATTGTTTTAGTTGGTATTTCATAAAGGGGGAGAAAATTTGATTTTGTATTTCAATTAGTACTTTGTTTTCACTCCCACACTTTATGATTGGAAATTTGATGTTTATTTTAAGCATATGATATCACAATCAAAATTGTTTATATGGCTTAAAAGAAAAATACTCTCTTTTGATGTCAAGATGTTTATTTGAATGATTTAAATTGGTATCTCAAAATTTTGTTTAAAGAAAATATTCAAAAGTTTTGATTTGTATTGCCTATATGCAAGGAGAGCTTAACATCTCTTCTACATATAGATTCATGATGAGCGTATCTTGTATTGAGGAGCTTGACAACTCTTCTTTATGTGGTACACGTGTGTAGGGGGAGCTTCACATCTCCTCTTATGCATTGCATAGTGTACGTTATGTGAATTAGGGCTTGTCATCCCTCCTTCATGTAATGTATCTATGTAGGGAAGCTTCATATCTTCCTCTTCATGAATGTATATAGCATATACCATTTATTTATTGATCTATGTTTACTTTCAATTGGTATCAAGATGCTACTTTGACATATTTTCAATTGATATCTTAATTGATTTTCACCCCTAATTGATATTTTTTGTTTTAGACAAAAAGGGGGAGAAAAATTTATTGATTTGGTTTTGGTTTTTACCCCTTTATTGATGATTGATAAAAAGGGGGAGAATTATTTGAGAGTTTAACATGCATATAAAACATGTACCCTCTCCATGTTTTTGCATGATTGAGTTTGAATTTTATATGCATACTTATGTTTTACATATATTAAGTTTAATTGGTATCTAAAGTATGTTTTTGTTTTTGAAAATTTCATTGGTATCAAGAGCATTTTATTGTTTATGCATATCTATGCATGTTTCATGTTTCATATTCATTGCATATTTATGTTTATTTGTTTATGCATGAGTTAAGGGGGAGCTTCTTTGAAGCTTAACTTTAATCCATGCATATATAACTCCATGAGTTTTGTCATCATCAAAAAGGGGGAGATTGTTGGCCCAGAGGCCTTCCACTCTAGTTTTGATGATGATTAACTCATATAGTTATGTTTACTAATAATCTTGTGTTGTTTAAGTTTCAGATCATTAACCAAGATATTAGTTGGTGATAGCTTCAACAAGATGTTTTGAAAGCTTTCACACGGTGATTCAAGAGCCCGAGCATCAAGATCATACATAGCCTTGCTCGTTGGATCACGGAGTTTTGGATCGAGTCGACTTGAAGATTGAAGATCATCAAGAAGACTTAGGTATCCATAGTTTAGTGTGTTTAGATCAATTTGTAAAGATAAGAATAGTTGATATGCTCAAGTGCACAACACACACGTTTTATGTTTGGATATTGGTTTTTCATTTTTGGCTTAACCAATATTTGTTTTCATGAATAGTTGATCAAAACAAGTTTAATTGGTTTATGTATAGTAGTTTCATTCTATACATGCATGCTTAACTTTTAAACAAACTTATTTTGACTTTCCTATTCATGTATTGAAAAATCCAAGTTTGATAAAATACATGTTTTTGGTTTTTGATAAAAATGATAAAACACAAAAATGGTTTCATATGCTTGATATTTGAGTTGAAATCTTTATCACATGTTTATATATCAATGCAAAATGATAAAACTATTTTTATGTATTTTTATAAGATTTATGAGATTTATTAGAAATATTTTTAACCCCAGTTTCTGACCCAGAACAGTGGCTGACAGGCCAGGTCGGTCGACCGCACGGTCGACCGAACCAAGGGCCAGTCGACTGTGCGGTCGACTGACGTGCACAGCTTTGTGCACATCTGGCAGACACATGGGCCGGTCGACCGGTCGGTCGACCGGACCAGAGAGCAGTGCTCTCTGTATCTGGGCGGTCGACCGGACTTCCCCAACGGTCATATTTATGACCGTTCGGTCGACCGCCAGCTGTCTGGCTGTCAGATTTCAGCCAATGGCTAGTTTCTGATTTTGGCCTATATAAACCCCATTTCTTTGGTATTTCGGCTAAGGTTTTTACAAGAGAAAAATTCCTATTTCCCTAGTGTTTTATACAGTTTTCAAAAGAGTTTTAAGTGCCAAAAGATCTATCTTATTTGTTTTAAAAGTGTTTTGTTTATTTTAAAGAAATTAGGTTTTTGGGAATTTGTCTTGATCTAAAATTCTATATTCATTTGGTATTTTTCCCAAGAGTTTTTCTTTGATCAAAATACTTTGTTTTCTACACTTGAGCTTATCTTCTATCCTATTCTATTAGGATCATTTGTTTGTGGAAAAGGATTTGGTTTGTGGTTGAGATATACCACTTGTTGTAAAAACCCTTTCTTTGTGGGTGCTCCCTCTTTGGTAGAGGTTGAGGTTATTGTTTACTCCCTCTTGGTGAGGTGGAGTTGGTTGGTGTTTGTATCCCTCTTCGGTAGAGGTGATTTGTGGTTGTTTGGCTAAGGGCCTTATCCCTCTTTGTGAGGAGGATTGTGTTTGTATTGCCTCAGTGGAGGTAGTGGTGTTTGAGAGAGGAGTTCGGTACTCCCGGTTGTACAAATCCTCCTCGGTGGAGGTTCCCTCGGTGGGATTCCTCGGTGGACAAGATAGTGGATTAGAAATCCTTCTCGGTGAAGGCGGGGACGTAGAGCTAGGGGCTCGAACCTCAGAACATATCTTGTGTTTGCGTTTGAACCATTGTCTCTCTAACTCTCTCTCATTTATTTGTGCATAGCATCTTTCATCATTCATATCATTCACATTGCTTGTGTTATCTTGCATATTTCATATTGCCTATCTCTTGTATGCTTGGTTTGATTGTGTGTGCCTCACTTGTACTTAACCACAAGAGCTTCATATAGCACCTCAACCCTTATCTAGGGGAATCAAGAGGAGTTAGTTCAGAGCCCTTTACGGGGAATTCGGCTAGACTTGTTGGTTGTATTAAGTGTGATTGTAAAATTATTTTAGCTTCCGCATTTAGTTTCTAGATTAGCCATTTACACCTATTCACTCCCCCACTAGGTGTTTTCACAAATAACTATATATGTTTTGTAATCATCAAAACTCAAAAACTGGGTGATTGTAATCTTAGGCCAACAATATTAAAGTTATTGACCTTTCTTTGTATGTAGTACACGTGTGTAGTAGGAGCTTCACATCTCCTTTTATACATTGCATATTATGCTTTATGTGGTTAGGGTTTAGTCATCTCTTTTCATATAAATGCATGTATGTAGGGGGAGTTAACTTCACTTCTCTCTTCTTCATAAATGAATATAGCATATATACCTTTATTGTTTGATGTTTGCAAAAAGGAAGAAAAATAAAATTTATGTCTTTATTGTTTGTACCCCTTTGTTGATGAATTGACAAAAAGGGGGAGAGATCTTTTGGAGTTTGATATATGCATATTTGTTTATGCATGATATTTGATATATGCATGTTTGTTTATGCATGATATTTTGGAGTTTTTATATGCATGTTTGTTTAAATTTGTTCTTTTACCATTGGTGTCAAAACATTTTTTTATTGGTATTGGTATCAAGAGCATGTTTTGTTTGTTTTATTGATATCAAGAGCTTTTGTTAGTATTAACATGTTTATTTTAAAATTGGTATCAAAATCATGTTTATTTCATTGGTATAAAAGGTCATGTTTATGAATGCTCAATATAGATATAATTTATGTTGTTTAAATTTGTTTATAGCATTCATTGCATATTTTTATTGTTTATTGCTATGCATGAGTTAAGGGGGAGCTTCTTTGAAGCTTAACTTTAATCCATGCATATATAACTCTATGAGTTTTGTCATCATCAAAAAGGGGGAGATTGTTGGCCCAGAGGCCCTTCACTCAAGTTTTGATGATGATTAACTCATGTAGTTATAGTTTACTAATAATCTTGTGATATTTAGTTTCAGATATTTGATCAAGATATTAGTAGGCGATTAGCTTCAACAAAAGTGTTTTGGAGCTTTCACATGGTGATTCAAGAGCTCGAGCGTCAAGTTCGCATCTAGCACTCGGTTGGAGTCAAGCTCGGTGAATCAAGTTTGGATTGAGTCGACTTGGAGACGGCGTTCTACAAGAAGACTTCGGTTTGTTTAGTTTAAGATTGTTTAGATCTTGTCTAAAGGTAGATAGTGTTGATATGCTCAAGTTCATAATACACACACAAGTTTCATGTTTTGGTTTTCGATTTAACAGATCTTGGTTTCATGAATAGATAGAATCAAAACAAGTTTACATAGTTTACTGTATATTAGATTTGATCTATATACATCTATGCTTCATCTATTTAGAAAAACTTATTTTGATAATCTATTTCATGAGTTTGTATTTAAACAAAACTTGTCTTTGTATTTAATGTCAAAAACATAGATATAATATCTTTCATGTACATCGGATTCTATCCATATACTATATGCATCAAAGTTGTTTCAATAACATGTTTTTATTTACATGTGTTTTTGAAAAATCAGATTTCAATTCAAAAATCCTAGTTTTGAAAAATACAGTTTTTGGTTTAAGGCAAATTTTCTATCACACAAAATAGTTCAAATTATTTGATATATGTGTTGAATTTTTGTCACACATATTTGTATTTTAAAGATAATATAAGAACTGATTTTTGTGGAATTTATGTGTTTTTATGGGATTTAATTAAAGATAAAAACCTAAGTTTTTAATCCCTATAAACCTGGACCTGGCTTTCTGCCGATCGACCGGACGGTCGACCGCTGCAGAAGTCGGTCGATCGGTCCGGTCGACCGACGTGCACAAGCGTGCACGCCAGCTTGAGCTGGTGGGCCGGTCGACCGGGCGGTCGACCGTCCAGAGAGCTTTGCTCTCTGGAAATGGCCCCGGTCGACCGACAGAGAGTTCTGCTCTCTGTATCCGGCTCCGGTCGACCGAGCAGTTGACCGGCCAGAGAGCCGTTGCTCTCTGGATTCAGGCCCGGTCGACCGAGCGGTCGACCAGTAGGCTCAACGGTCAAATATATGACCATTGGCCGGTCAACCGGCCGGTCGACCGACATGGCAATTTTGCCCTTGCCTGCTGCCAACGTGCAGATTTGACATGGGGCTATAAATACCCCCATTTGAGTTAGTTTTTAACAAGAATTTTTAGAGCAAAAATTTTCTACTTTCTTAAGTGTTTAACGGCAAGTTTTCAAAAGAGTTTTGGGTTTAAAGATTTTATCTTCATTTGTTTTAAAGGGTTGAAAAATCAAGAAAAGAAGAAAGCATTGGGATTGGATTTTGATCTTCATTTTTATATCTATTCTAGAAGTTTTTTCAAGAGTTTTTCTTTGTATTTTTGATTTCCAAACTCTTTATTTTCTCACACTTGAGATATCATTTCTATCCTATCTATAGGATCTTTGTTTTGTGGGAAAAGTGGTTTGTGGTTGAGAGAGACCACTAGGTTGTAAACCTTCCATTCATTGTGTATCCCTCTAGTGAGAGGTGATTGTGTTGTTATCCCTCTTGTGTGGAGGTGATTGTGGAAGTGGTGTTTGTATCTCTCTAAGTGTAGAGGTGATTGTGGTTGTGTGGCTAAGTGCCTTATCCCTCAAGTGTGAGGTTGATAGTTGTTTGGCCTAGTGCCTTGCCTCTAGTGAGAGGTTATATTGGTTGAGAGAGGAGTTGTGTACTCTCAAGTTGTATTTGTCCAAATCCTCAGTAGAGGTTCACTGTGTGGGAAGTCCTGTGTGGACGAGTTAGTGGAAATCCTTCTGTGTGAAGGCGGGAACTTAGAGCTGGCTGCTCAACCTCGATACATATCTCGGTGTTTGCGTTTGATCCACTTTCTTTAACTCTCTCTTTTATATTGTACCTTGCATTGATTCATATTGTTCATTCATATTTATATGTTTGGTATTGCTTGTGTGTGCCCATACTTGTGTTCAACCAAGAGAGCTTCAAATAGCACCTCAACTCTTATTTAGAGGAAGAAAGAGGAGTCAGTCCAGAGCCCTTCACCGGGAATTGGCTACACTCTTTGGTTACACTAAGTGTGTTGCAATTAGTTTTTAAATTCCACATTATTTGTCATAGATTAGCCTTACACCTATTCACCCCCCTTTAGGTGTACTTTCACATTTCTCTTCCTTTTTTTGTCAATCATCAACATAGGGGTGAGGAAAAATCAAACAATACAAATAAAAACAATTTTGAAAGAAACCAATTGAAAAAATTTTTTTTTTTTACCAATTGATACCAATAGAAAGAAATGATACTAATTGAAAGTAAATTTTAAGCCAAAAATTTAGGTAAATACTAAAATCATTTTGCAATATAGATACCAATTGAGAATGATACCAATTGAAGGTTATTGATACCAATATTGAAAATGTTAGCATTTTATAAAATGAACTGTTTTTCTTAATAAAGAGTGGGAGTAAGATACCAATTGAAAATAAATATAATTGAAAGAAAAATAAGAAATTTTCTCCCCCCTCATGAAATACCAATAAAACTAATGCATGATCTTGTAAACATACCAATTATCATTAAGAACGTGAATCAAGCTTAGCAAAAAATCAATTTGTGTTATAAAGAATATGTATGAATATTTTAATCTAGCACAAAAAATCATATATATGTATCTATGATCAATTTTAAATACCAATTGAAATATGATGCATACATATATAGAAAACACGTATGAGTATACAAAAATTAATTTTCAAGATATGTATGTGTATAACTCATAACTACCACCCTATCATGCACATGTTTAAAAAGATATTCAATAAAAGCATACAAGGCATGGTCGCTCAACCAACCGCCCTTATAGGGTAAAAGTTTTTAAAATAATATTTTGAAAATAATTTAAAGGTTGTAAACTCTACCAATTGAAGAATAATGAACTAGTTTTAAAATTAATTTAAAAAACTAGTACGAAATCCTTCAAGTAAGGAATAAACATAAATATATCCATGAAAACATGAAAATTACACAAAAATTGACACTCAAAGATTTATGAAGCACATAATTCTCATGAATCAAAATCATAAGTAAATAAGATATAGAGTGTACAAAAATCATGTAAGAAATATATATATATGGAGATAAAACAATGAAGCTCAATCAAAATTCCTTTATCATAAACATGAAAATCATAAAAATTCAATTTTTATCAAAACAAAACAAACTTCAAGGTATATGTATGTTTTGTCAAAACTAACGCATATATATTTATCCTAAACATAAATTTGAATCTATAAATAGTGCATGTCATAAAATACAAGTGATTTAAGGATAGAACATGTATATCTAATAGTTTTGGTAAAATTTACATATACATGAAGCTAAACACAAAAATATGTACAAAATAGGGAATACAAGTGTAAATGCAAGAATCAACAAAATAAGGTCATACAAATACATCTAATGAGTTCACATGAGTAATAAAACTCCCAAACATAATAATTAAGTGTAGCTCACTAATTATATAAGTATAATCACAAGTTTTAATGAAAATTATATCTAAACATGTAATCAAAACATGAAGCACAAAACATCAAAAACATGATTGAAAAACAAATATAATCATTACTGTAAATGCAAGTGCGATTATAACAAGGATATGCATATATAGTTAAATAATAGTGAGAACACAAAAATATGAATCCTTATAAACATGGGCGTATCTCAAATACCATCTATGTATATCATAAGTCTAATAAACACGCATTTAAACATAATGAATAAGAAAACCAATACATGCTAACAATCAACAATAAGAAAGCATGTAAATAAAAAAGAAGGAGTTGGAGATGTTACCAAAACTAAATGAACTAGTCTCTAAATCTCCAAAATATGATGGTCCTCCCACCAAACCTCCACCATCAAGGCACCAAAACTCTCACGTCTTGTGAGAGCCCACACCTACATCAAATACAATAGGAGTGAATTTTGGTACCCACACTTCTTTGGGTCCATGGGAGTTAGCACATTTCCTAACTAAACATTTTTACTTGCAAATTTTGAAGTATTTATTCTATCATAACAAAACTTTGTATGGTGGCCTGTACGACCAAAATGTGTACAAGTGTACACATTAGCATACATTGAATTATGTATGTGAGCATAATGAGTATGTGTATGTCGTGGAGGGTGTGCATGGATATGTGGAGTATATTTCTTTCGAAATATAGATTCCAATCTCATGTGATCCATATTACATGGCTCCAAGTGGAGCCCAAATAATCAACAATCTTTTTCAGAACATATATATCATTATCAATAGTAGAAGAAGATGTGGAGGAAGCATGAGAAATAAAATACTTTTCACAAGAAGATGAAGCTATAGTAGCATGGCAAACATGGGAATCAAAACATTTTTGAAAGAAACTTTTTCTAAAGAAATGCTTTCTAATTCTTTAAAAATTAAAACAATTTTATATTTCAAAGAATCACTCTCTTTTAAAACAAATTCAAGTTTTGAAGACAAAACATTGTTCTTCTCTAAAACAATATCAAAATCATTTTTGTTCTTTAAAATTTTATTTTCTTTCAAAGCAAGGTCAAGTTGGGTTTTCAAGGAATCCCTTTTAATTGAAATCTCAACCCCTCTCTTGTAAAACCATATTAAGTTTTGAAAATAAAATTTTATTTTCTTCCTTCAAATCCAAACTCTTCTTTTTCAAAAGTTTATATTTAGAAAGCAAGTTTTCATAAAACATAGATAGCTCTTCATTTAAAGCATGGGTATCCATACTACTATCATGATCATTGAAAAAGCTAGCACAATCATCAAGATGAGATTCCGAAGTTACCTCAAGAGAGTCATTCCCTTGGACCATATAGCACATTTGCTCAGACTCATCTACAATGGGTTCTCTTTGCATAATGTTTGAAGCTTGTTCTTTGAGAAAGCTCAACGTGTTTCACACTACAAAAGTGGAATCACAATGAGAAACAATGGATAAATGTTCTTTACTTAGTATTTGCCTAAGTGCATGCAATGCTTGTGTATTTTCCTCTAAGTACTTGTCATCACCAATATAATTTCTTCAGTGGCAAGATAAACATACAATCGTAAGGCTATAAACTTCCACAAATCAATGTTGGAAACATCATACATAGGAGGTGTAAGATAATCCATGAGTATAAATAATATGTGTACAAAGTAAATACTAGATTAGCAATAAAAGATCACACTCCTAGGTGGTTAAACCGAATATTAGGAGCTCTATCTCTGATACCAATTGAAAGTATACCTAGAGGGGGGTGAATAGGTGTAGTACTAATCTAAGACCAATAATGTGAAATTAAAAACTAATAGCTAAACACACACTATGTATAACCAAGAGTGAATCTGAATTTTTCGTGAAGGGCTCTAGAACTACTCCTCACGATTCCTCTTAATTATAAATTGAGGTATTTTAATAACTTTCTTGATTCAATACAAGTGTGAGCACACAAAAAATATCAAGCATATGAATATAAGCAATTAATGCAATGCAAGATATAAAGAGATGAGAGTTGAGAGACAGAAGATTAAACATAAACACCAGGATATGTTTCGAGGTTAGAGCCACTGCTCTACGTCCCCGCCTTCACACAGAAGGATTTTAACTATCCACATAGGATCTTCCGCAAAGGGACCTCCACCGAGAAATTATAACTTACAACCTTGGAGCACACAACTCTGACTCTCACACCTCAACACAAGAGGGAGCACAAAGCAAGGAAAGAAATACAACTTGGTGATCCAAATGATCACAGACAACTCTTGGTGATCTAAAGAGATCACAAATAAATTTTCTCACAATAAGAGATCCTAAATATAGATTTAGAATTGGATAGCTCAATTATGTGAGAAATCAAAGTGTTTATAAAAGAAACAACAAGGAAATCACTTGGGAAAAACTTCTTGATATATATAAAAAATGAAGAACAAAATAGAATTCCCAAAACTTATATTTCTTTGATTTTTCTAAAACTTTGAAAACAAAATAAAGATCTCTTGGCACTAAAACTTTTTTTGAAAACTTGTTAAAAACACTAGAGAAGAAGATAATTTTTGCTCTTGAAAATCTTGTAGAAAACTGGTCTCAAAACCCATATTTATAGGGCCTAGAAAAATTTAGTCAATGGGGTCAAAAACTGCCCAGAATAACCTGTCAGTCGACCAGCCAACGGTCAAAAATATGACCATTTGAGCCTATCGGTCGACCGCCCGATCGACTGCTCTAAGGCAAAATGCCAAGTCGGTCGACTACCCGGTCAACCGAGCCGAACAGAGATTAAGTCTCTTACATTCGGTCGACCGTGCGGTCGACCGGCTATCTAAACATGGTCTATGTGCACATTCTTGTGCACGTCGATTGATCGAGGTCTGGTTCTTGTGCATGTCGGTCGACCGCCAGAAGACTCAGAATAGGATAAATAGGATTGAAAAATTGTACTTTAAAACACCTATAAATTTCTATAAAACTCCATAAATTCTACAAAAATAAGTTCATATAAATATTAAAGTACAAATATGTTTGATCAAAGATCAAGTTATATTACAAACAATTTGAACTATTTTGAGGTATAAAAATTTAAGCTTAAAGTAAAAACCATATTTTTCAAAACTTAGATTTTAAAATGGAAATTCATTTTCTCCAAAACTTGTATAAATATAAAAATAAGATATTGAAACACATTTGAAGCATAGTGTGTATAGATAGAATCCAATACGCATATAAATGAAATATCTATATTTTTGACAATAAATCCCAAAAAGTTTTTGATAAAAGATAAAAGTTGAAATCATGAACTAGATAAACATCAAAATAGGTTTTTGTAAACATATGAAGTATAGATGTATATGTGATTGAAAGTGAAAGCAGTGAGAGTTACCGTCTAGCTTTGGGCTAACAGGTCGTGTCCAAGAGGAGGAAGACGATGGATGCTTTTCGATGAATTGTTTAAAGAACAAAGAATAGTGTCGGTGTATTTTTTTATATGTTGAAAAAAAGAATGGAGAGAAAGGAAGTGATTAAAAGAAAATTTGAAAACTTAGAGAAGGCTTTGAAAAAGGTGATCTTTAAAATGTGTTGAAGATTATTTGGTTGTTTGTTTTAATATGAAAAAGATCTGGGCTCACTATTTTACTACTCAATGATATATTCTTCTCTTGAAATTCTCAGTACCTCAACTTGATCATAGGCAAAAACTTAAGCTTGAGTTTTGAAAGTCTTAAGCAAAGCAAATAAGATTGTTTGGAAAAGTTAAACTCTTTTTCTTAAGAATTTATCTTGAACTGAATGTTAAATCATTAAGTTATCTTTCAAGTATGAAATAAAAACAAGTTCAAGTGATGTTTTTAAAAAAATAGAAGTTTAGAAATCCAAACCCATCCTCATGTGCCTTCAAGAATACTTTCAAAGAAGAAAGGCTTAGTTTAAGGCATACATATGATTCCGTTGGATTCTTTACATCAAAATCATTCAAAACAAGAGAAGGATCGAAGAGAGATGATAAACAAGTTTAGCTACTCATGATTAATGTAAAACAAAACATGTAAATAAAATAAAATATACCCTGAATTGGAGAAGAAAAGAAGCCTTGAATCTTTATTAATGTCACTTCAACTTCAGATTACAATCACTCTTTCCTCTCTCTCACTTGTTTCTGAACTGAACTACAAATTAAAAATAGAGATACAACTTCTCTATACTATCTAACAAAGAACCTAAATCTTAAAAATAAAGAGAACAACTTAAACTAATTTTCGGTCCCTTCTTCTCATTCGAATGCAGTATTTATAGGGAAAAATCAAATGGGGGAGACCGTACAAAGATTGAGGGAGCAAATGCTCCCCCAACTGACTCAATCAAGCCGCGAAAACGTGGCTTTGGCCGCGTTTCTGCGGGCAGGGTGTGGCCAGGTGGACACACTTGGTTGGTGGTACTCCCTTGTTTAGCGATTTCTCTTTATCTAGTTCTAGATTTCCCGTTTCAGCTCGTAGATTTGACGAAATTGCCTTTAATCTTTGGCTTTAACCAATTGATTTGTCAAGCTTTATTCTAACTGATTTTCAACCGGTTTTATTTTCTCTGATTTGCCTTGATCTGTCCTAATCTTCTAATTTCAAATTGATTCTGAATTAAATCAGAATTTTGATGGGCCTTTGGGCTCGTTTCTTTTCCCTTTCCTTTAGCGATGGGCCTGCACATTATTAAATAAAAATAAGACTTATTAATAGGATTATTAGATAATAAACATGGTAATGTGCCAATATATATGCAATATATGTGACTGATCAATATGAATGAAGTCTAATATACATTAAATGATGTAAAATTCTTTTGATTGTAATCTATTCGTGAAACGAGATATGTATTCTTGAAAATCGAAAACAATTAAACTGAAATCAAAACTTTTGAACTTTTGTGTGTGTATACTTGAGTATATTAAAGCTAAACTATCCTTATACAAGATCTAAACTAAACAAACCTAAATCAAAGTCTTCTTGTCGATCTTTTTCTCTAAGACGACTCGATCCAAACACGATCCATGAGCTTGACTCCATCTCGAGTACTAGATGTGATCTTGAAGCGCAAGCTCTTGAATCAACACGTGATAGCTTCCAAAACTTGAATTTGAATTCTTTGTTGAAACTAAACACCTACTAAGATCTTGATCAATAACTGAAACTTAATAAATATAAGATCATTAGTAACTTAACTTTATAAGTTAATCATCATCGAAACTAAGGTGAAGGGTCTATGGATAACAAATATCCCACGTATACATGCTAAGTCTAAAATAACCTGAACAAGCTATATAATCTCTATGATGAAGCATTATCACTGCAACAGTACATATAAATGTTCACATATGATAATAGATGAATAAAAGAATGAAACAAGTACTGAGTCCAAAGCACAGAATCATGAAAGCAACATGGATAAAGAAAAAAGCAAGAAAAGATACTGAAACTGGAGAATTAAATAAAGAGAACTCTAGCTCCGATGAGGTGTGGTCCTTTCCAAATGCCTGATCAGTAAGATAATCATAGACCTGGATATGAAAATTCAGGGAGTCAGAACTCCTAGTGAAGTGTGAGAATAAAGGGGAAGGTGCACATGCATATAACTGTGAGCATATGATGATAATATATTCTGGAATAAAAATGGCATGAAAAGTAAATAAACAGTAATGTGGATAGCACATAGAAGAGTATGTGTCAAGTCAGGTATCCAATCAGGTGTGTTGGCTCAAAGGCCCATCACTCTAGTTTTGATGATGATTAACTTATGTAGTTATAGTACTTATGATTTTATATTTATTAAGTTTTAGATATTCAATTAAGATCTTAGTCAGTATTTAGCTTCAACAAAAGATTCGAAGTTAAGTTTTGAAGCTATCACATGTTGATTCAAGAGCTCGCACTTCAAGATCGCATCAAGTACTCAAAGAGGAGTCTAGCTCATGGATCAAGTTTGGATCAAGTCAAAATGGAGACGAAGATTTTCAAGAGAACATTTTCAAGAAGACTTGAGTCTAAGTTTATAAGTTTAAGATTTTTGTTTTAGGATAAAATGTCAAGGATAGATTAGTTATGGATTGCTCAAGCTCATACACACACAAAAAAAAAAATTTGTATTATCTTTCATGATTAAATAGTTTTAGTTTTTGGTTTAACCATTTTGGTTTTGAATTTCAAGAATACATCTTTTCGATTTTATGAATAAATTTCATCAAAACAAGTTTATATGGTTTATATGTATATTGAATTTCATCCATATGCATTTATGCTTTATATGCTTAGATAACTTATTTTGATGTATCTAGTTCATGTATTTAAGTTTTATTTTTATCAAAACTTATTTTGATTTTTATTGTCAAAAACAAGTATATAACATTTACTATGTGATTCTATCCATGTACACTATGTTTCAAATGTGTCTCAATATCTTGTTTTTGTATTTATACAAGTTTATAGAAAAATCGTATTTTCATTTAAAAGTTGGTTTTTGAAAAATACCAATTTTTGTTTATGCTTTAATTTATATGCCTCAAAAATAGTTCATATGTTTGTAATATGTGTTGATTTTTGATCACACATATTTGTGATTCATAGTTTTTTAATGAACTTATTTTTTTTTAGATTTATGGAGATTTTATGGTATTTAAAATGTATTTAAAAAGATGTTGAAAAAATATGGTTTTGAGCTTCTTGCGGTCGACCGACCGGTTGACCGATGTACACACATGCACAGGCCCATGTGCGATCGATCGACCGGTCGACTGACTGGCTCAACACAACTTTCGGGTAGAGGCCGGTCGACTGGGCAGTCAATCGACTAGAGAAGTTTTGGGTGCGGTCGACTGGGCGGTCGACCGGCAACCCCAAATAACCGTTGGTCGGTCGACCGGACGGTTGACTGACAGCCAATCTGATCCCAACAGCTATTTTTTGACAGCCTTTATAAATGGGTCTTTTGGCCAGTTTTTCTAAATGATTTTTACAAGTGTTTTCAAGGGCCTATTTTCTTATCTTCCACAGAGTTTCTCAACAAGTTTTTTTGAGTTTCATTTCCATATCTAAAGAGAGTTTTTCAAGAGTGATTCTCTTGAGTTTTCAAAAGGATTTCTTGATTTTTTCACTTCCACGTCTATCTAGTTTCTCTCACACAAGCTTGAGCTATCCATTGCTATATCCATCCTCTAGGATCCTTGTATGTAAGAGTGTTTGTTTGTGATCAAGAAGTGATCACAAAGTGTTCTACATTGTATCGAGAAGGAAATGGAGGTTGCAACCTCGGCAAGTTTGCAGGTTCGCATTATGTGTTGTTCTTGCTGGAACAAGTGAGGGACTTACAGGTCTAAGAATTCTTGAGGGAGCTTGTTGTAGGTGTTGCCGCACTGAGTGATCTTGCGGGATCATTTTTAGTGAAAATCTTTCATTGCGGTGAAGGTGGGGATGTAAAGCAAGTGGCTCGAATCTCAAAACAATTCTCCTATATTTGTGATTGCTCATCTCTCTCTCAACTCACTTGTGTTTATATCTTGCTTGCTCTTATTGTTTACGTCTTTGGATGCTTGATATTTTCTTGTACTTAATTGTCATATATGCTTGGGATTGTATAATATCTTGCATGCTCTTATTCCTTGCCTATTCCTTACATGCTTGATATTGTGTTTGTGCTCACACTGGTATTGAACCAACAGAGTTATAGTAGCACCTCAACTCTTAGTCTAAAGGAATCTTGAGGAGAGATTCAGAGCCCTTCACTGAGAATTCGGCTTCACTCTTTGGTTATACATTGTGTGATAGTTTTAGTTTACATAATAAGTTTTTAATTTTGCATTGTTTGTTATTTGATTAGCACATCACCTATTCACCCCCTCTGGGTGATTTACAATGTGTCTAACATAACATGTATGTATCAGGTGAATGCAATCTTTCATAGTACATTATTTTTTATTATATCAGTTAACACCAATTGGCACTTGTAATAAATGCATCCCATACTATGATTACTACACGTGTCAATCAGGGTCATAAGTTATTGAAACTGATCGGTTGGAGATATTATTTATGTTTTAGGTGGGTCTCGTACATACCCGTGACCACGACCTTGATGCCTGGAGTTGAGCCAGGCTGTACTGTCAGGTACTCTAGTAACAGTACTCATTGTGAAAATAGTGAAACAGTAGAACAATATCTGACGGGATGTCAATCATCCTCCGAAACCCTACAGTGGAACCGTAAGTCGGTTATGCAACCTGTATCTTAGGTCCACCCAAAATACAGATGTTGTCTCCTCCATCAATTTTTCCATTCCCGGTGTAAGTTATCCATTTATATTATTATTTAATTCAGTTAAAACAATCAATATCCATGTTACTTAGAATACTGGGATGATACAATAACAGTAACAGTAATTATATACTTGGTGAACAGCAATAAAAAAAGTAAAGAGCATCAGTAACCATGTATACGATAAACAATACGACTGTAAATGGTCTTACGGTCTGACAATATTTTTCCAATAATTTTCAGTAACATCAAGTAATACTAGTAACATGCCCAGACACTGATTCATTACAATATAGTCTCATCTAGAATCCATCAAAATCTCATCATCGGTATTAAGAATGTATCAGTAACTGATCCATCAACTTAAGTCTTGATACAATCATCGTGAACATCAAATACCAATCTATGTCGAATAAACCACAAGTTCAGTAAGTCAATAACCTGTTCTCTCATCCTATCAATCTACTCTGATCCTCTATATCTATCAATATATCCGATCCCAGTTAATAGAGATGAAAACTCAGCCATAACAAACCAATCATCACTATCCAATCCGATCAAGATCGTAACTAAAGTGTGCGACATCCTCAAGCTACATGAAATCTAGAATATCTCTATATCCAATCCTCGATATCAATAAGAATCAATCATCTCATAGTCTTAATACAGTCTCGTAAACATCAAATACCAATCTATATCGAAGTAATCTGGTACAGTAAACCACAAGTTCAATAAATAAATAACCAGTCTCTCATTCTACAAATCTACTCTGATCCACTATATCTATCAGTATATCTGAATCCCAGCCAATAGAGTGTTGGCCCAAAGGCCCATCACTTTAGTTTTGATGATGATTAACTCATGTAGTTATAGTACTAATGAACTTGTGTTTATTTAGTCTCAGATATTTGATCAAGATCTTAGTAGGTGTTTAGCATCAACAAAGGATGTAAAGTAAAATTTTTGGAGCTAGTACGTGTTGATTCAAGAGCAAACGCATCAAGATTGCATCAAGTACTCAAGAAGAGTCTAGCTCATTGGATCAAGGTTTGGACCAAGTCAAGAAGGAGAAGAAGATTTTCAAGAGAAGATTTTCATGAAAACTTGTGTCTAGTTTTGTAAGTGTTAAGATTTATTTTTAGATAAAATGTAAAGGATAGATTAGTTAGTGGATTGCTCAAGTTCATTTACACACACACAAATTTATATGTGTTTTAGAAAATACCGTTTTGCTTTTTAAAGCTTCAACATATACATGTGTTTTATCAAAACTTATTTTAGAGCTTAATGTCAAAAACATAGATATTTCATCATATATGTGTAGTGGATCATATACATACACACTAAGCTTCAAAAGTGCTTAAAATATCTTGTTTTTGTATTTGGAGAAGTTTTGAAAAAAATCATTTTTTCAATTTGGAGATTGTTTTTGAAAAATACGGTTTTTGTTTAAAGCCAAAATTTTTACATTGCAAAAATAGTTCAAAATATTTGTAATATGTTTTGATTTTTTAATAAACATGTTTGTATATCAAAGTAAATTAATGAACTTATTTTTGTGGAATTTATAAGAATTTATGGGATTTAATTGAAGGTAAAAAGACCAAGTTTTAATCCCTGAAAATGTGACCAGGCCTTCTGCCGGTCGACCGGACGGTCGCGACGAGAAAAAAGTCAGTCGATCGGTCCGGTCGACCAATGTACACAAACGTGCACAGCCAGTTTGCCTGGAGGGCCGGTCGACCGCCAGAGAGCTCTGCTCTCTGGATCTGGCCCCGATCGACCGGCAGACAGCTCTGCTTTCTGTATCCAGGCCTCGGTCGACCGGGCGGTCGACCGGTGGCACAACGGTCAGAAATCTGACCGTTGGCCGGTCGACCGGGCGGTCGACTGACAGCAGCGTCAGCTGCTGATTTGGCCTCCAACGGGCATATTTTGGGAGCCTATAATTGGGGTTTCCTTGGACTGTTTTCTATAAGATTTTGAGTGGGTTTTCAAGCTAGTTTTTCCTACCTTTCTAAGTATTTATCTCCACTTATTTTAGAGCAAATACTTCCATATCAAAAGGAGAGTTTTTCAAGAGTGTTTTGAAAAGGAGAATTCTTGACTTTTTCCTCCACCATTCTATCTTGTTTTCTCACACATACTTGAGTTATCCATTGCTATATCAATCCTCTAGAGATCTTTGTTATCAGAGTGTTTGAGGTGATCAAAGTGTTGAGATCACCAAAGTGTCTACCTTATATTTAAGGAGGCGAACTTGCGGGTTCGTGTTCTTTCAAGTTCTTGTGAGAGCTTGGTGTAGAGGTGCGACCTCGGCAAGCTAGTATGCTTGCGTGTGTTTGTTCTTGCGGGAACAAGAAGTGGGACTAGTGAGTCCAAGAGTTCTAGTGTGAACTCCTTGTAGGTGTTGCGACACCGAGTGATCCGGTGGGATCGATTCTAGTAGAAATCCTTCATAGTGTTGAAGGTGGGGATGTAAAGCAAGGGTGCTCAAACCTCGAAACAAATCTCCTATGTTTGCGATTGCTCTCTCTATCACTCACTTGTGTTTATATCTTGCATGCTTACATTACTTATATCTTTATATGCTTGATATATCTTGTGCTCTAATTGTTATATGCTTGGGATTGTTTGCTCACACTTGTATTCAACCAAGAGAGCCATAGTGACACCTCAACTCTTATCTAGAGGAATCCTGAGGAGATAGTCCATAGCACTGTTGGCCCAGAGGCCTTCCACTCTAGTTTTGATGATGATTAACTCATGTAGTTATGTTTACTAATAATCTTGTGATGTTTAATTTCAGATCCTTAACCAAGATATTAGTAGGTGATTAGGTTCAACAAAGGTGTTTTGGAGTTTTTCACATGGTGATTCAAGAGCCCGAGCGTCAAAGTTCATATCTAGCACTCGTTGGAGTCAAGCTCCGGGAATCACATTTGGATCGAGTCGACTTGGAGACGGCGCTCTACAAGAAGACCTCGGTACATAGTTTAGTTTTGTGTTTTAGATCCATTTGTAAGGATTAGATAGTGTGATATGCTCAAGTTCACAACACACACACGTTTCATGTTTTGGATATTGGTTTTCGGTTTTTAATTTAACCGATCTTGGTTTTCATGAATAGATTGAATCAATACAAGTTTACATGGTTTAATGTATATTATATTTGTTCAATATACATGTATGCTTCAACTATTTAAACAAACTTAGTGTGATAATCTATTTCATGAGTTTTGGAGTTTTGGTATTTAAAACATATTTTCGGATTTATTGTCAAAAACATTGATATATATATCTTTCATGTATAATGGATCATATCCATATACACAATGCTTACAAGTTATTTCAATATCATGTTTTTGTGTTTGGATGAGTTTTGGACAAAACGAATTTTCAATTCAAAAATCTTAGTTTTGGAAAATACGGAATTTGGTTTTGGCAAAATTTCTAAGTCACAAAAGGGTTTCAAATTGTTTGAAATATGTGTTGAATTTTTTCACACATGTTTGGATATCAAAGTATTATACTGAAACTATTTTTGTAAATTTTTAGAGATTTTATGGGATTTAATAGGAAAATAAAAACTCAGTTTTCAAGTCCTGATTTTTTGTATGCCAGGCTCTGGGGGTCGACCGACCGGTCGACCGGACCAAGAGCCGGTCGACCGGAACGGTCGACCGGATGTGCACAAAACGTGCACATGGCCATATCAGTTGGCCGGTCGACCGAGTGGTCTACCGACTGAAGGCAACCCACTCTTGGGTTACCCCGGTCGACCGGGCGGTCGACCAGCCAGAGAGCCGTTGCTCTCTGGTTCAGGGCCCGGTCGACCGGAAGGCTCAACGGTCACTTTTTTGACCGTTGGCCGGTCGACCGGCCGGTCGACCGGAAGGCCAATCTGGGCCTAGTCAGCAGCCAACGGGCAAATCTGTTTTGGGCCTATTTATATCCCATCCTTTGGCTATTTTTGGAAAGAACTTTTAAGAGAAAAATTTCTCCTATTCTATAGTATTTAATTCCAAGGTTTTCAAAAGAGTTTTTGGGTTTAAAGTTTTCATCTTTATTGTTTTAAAAGGGATTGGATAAATCAAGAAAAAGGGAAGTCTTTCGGGATTGGTTTTTTATCTATATTTTTCTATCTATTCTAGAAGTTTTCCCAAGAGTTTTTTTTTTGAGTTTTGGTTTCCAAACTCTTATTTTCCACACTTGAGCCAATCTTGCTATCCTATCTATTAGGATCCTTGTTTTGTGGTTGAAGAAGTTGTTTGTGGTTGAGATAGACCACCAAGTGTTGTACCCCTCCTTTATTTGTGATATCCCACTAAGTGTAGAGATTGATTGAGTTATAACCCTCTATTGTGAGGTGACAGTGGAGGTTGAGCTTGTATCCCTCTTAGTGAAGAGGTGGATTGTGGTTGTTTGGCTAAGTGCCTACCCCTCTTGTGTGAGGTAGTGTTTGTTGTGGATTGTGCCTAACCTCTAAGTGTAGAGGTTGTGTTTGTAAAGAGAGGAGTTGTGTACTCACGGTTATTGTATTACCCCAAATCCTCAGTGGAGGTTCCCTGTGTGGGAGTCCTGTGTGGACAAGTTAGTGGATTAGAAATCCTTCTGTGTGAAGGCGGGGATGTAGAGCTGTGTGCTCGAACCTCGAAACATATTCGTGTGTTTGCGTTTGATCCATTGACTCTAACTCTCTCTCCTCATTACTATTGTGCCTTGCATCAATTCATATTGTCATATCACTCTTATATGCTTGGTTGTGTTTGTTTGTGTGCCTCACTTGTGTTTAACCACGAGAGCTTCATATATCACCTCAACTCTTATTTAGAGGAATCAAGAGGAGTTAGTCCAGAGCCCTTCACCGGGAATTCGGCTACACTCGTTGGTTACACGAAGTGTGTTGCAATTTAAGTTTTAATTTCTGCATTTTGTTCATTAGATTAGCTGTACACCTATTCACCCCCTCTAGGTGTACTTTCAATTGGTATCAGAGCCTACGCTCCTGATATTTGGTTTAACCACCTAGGAGTGTGATCTTGGTTTTGCTAATCTATCATTTGCATTTGTACACGTATGGATTGTTTGACACCTCCCATGTTTGATGTCTCCAACATTGACATGTGAAAATTTAGGATGTCCATGTACTTGAAGACTCTAGGCTTGCATGTTTTCCTTGCCGCTACCAAGAATCCTATCTTGGTAATAGCAATCATATAGAGGCCAATGCACAAGCCCTTGAGGCACTTAGAAGCACGCTAAACAAAAAATATATGTGCTTAGTTTCTAACTGTGATTTCGCCTTTGCAGTGTGAAACACGTTGACCTCCTCCAAGCTTCAATTGCCAATCCAAACGGAGGATGAATCTAGTGGAGAATCCGAGGAACAATGCTACATGGTCCAAGGGAATGACTCCCTTGAGGTATATTCGGAATCTCAATTAGATGGTGATGATGCTAGTTCTTCTTGTGATGAGTATGTTGATCCAAATGCTTTGAATGAAGAACTATCAATTGTATGTGAAAAATTATTAGAAAATAATAATCTTTTGAAAAAGAAGAGTTTTGAACTAAAAGAAAAAAATAAGGATTTATGTTCAAAACTAGATTTGGTTTTGCAAGAGAAAGTGGAGATTTCTAATGAAAAGGATTCATTGAAATCTAAACTAGATCTTGCCTTAAAAGAAAATGCAATTTTGAAAAATAAAAATAATTGTAATGATATTTTGAAGAAAAATGAAAACTTGTCTTCAAAAGTTGATTTTGTTTTAAAAGAAAATGATTCTTTGAAAAACAAAATTATTTCTATTTCAAAGGATTTAGATTTGGTTTCCAAGAAAAATATTTCTTTGAAAAATAATATAGATTCACATGTTTGCCATGCTAGTGTAGCTTCACATTCTAGCTCACCTATTGCATGCTCCACTTCTTCTAATATTAAAAATGATATATGTTTGTTAAAAAAGATTGTTAAGGAAAACATTTCTAAAAGAAAAAGGTTGTTGATTCTCATTCTTGCCATACACTTCATGCTACTATCAATAAAAATGAGATTTAAGTTCTGAAAAATAGAATAAATTGTTTGAGCTCAACTTTGAACAATTGTGCATTTAATCATAATAAATTAGAAACCTTGTTTCAAAAGAAACAAGCTCCATATGTTTATGCACATAACCCACGGCATAGATATGCATACTTTGCACATCATGATCACACTCATATGCATGCTAGAGTGTACAAATGTACACATTGCGGCCGCAAATGCCATCTTGCAAGATTTTGCTATGACAGAGTAAATTCTATAAATTTTGCTAATAACAATGTTTGGGTTCCGTTTGATGCTAACCCCCGTGGACCCAAAAGAAAATGGGTATCAAAATCTCCACCTCTTGTATTTGATGTAGGTGCGGACTCTCACATGACGTAGAGAGTTGGTGCCTTGGTGGTGGATGTATGAGCTTGATGGACATACCTTCCTTATGGATGCATCACTATCAAAGAAGTTTGGTGAGAGTACCACCATGTTTTGGTGACTTAGAGTATAGTGCATTTGGTTTGGTAACTATCTCTAAACTCCTATTTTAGTTTACATACTTTTACATAGATAAAATTTTTAGCGTGTTTTGATTTTGTGCTTCATGTGGTGAATACTTGTTTAGATGAATTTTTCATTAAAACTTATGTATATACTAGTAGAAGTAGTGAGCTACATTTAATTCTTATATGTTTGTACTTTATTGCTCATTTGTACTCATTACATGTACATGCATAACCTAGTTTTGATGATTCCCTCATTTACACTTGTTTTCCCTATTTTTGTATATGTTTTGCTTCATGTATATGCTATTTTTGTCTAAAACTTATAAATATACATGTATACCCTTGAGTCACTTGCCTTCATGCAAATTACATTATGGACTCATTTGTGTTTGGGATATGTATGTACAGTGCTAGTTTTAATAGAACATACATATACCTTGAAGTTTGAGTTTAATGAAAAATAAATTTTTATGATTTTCATATTTGTTTGATAAAAAGAATTTCATGTTTTGGGCCTTATTGATTATTTCATGAAAATGCTATTCACATAATTCTTGTGCACTCACACATTATTTGTTTACTCATGATATTGTTTTCATGAAAATTTTTGAGCTTTATAGATTTTGAGTGACAATCTTTGTGTACTTAGCAATTTTATGAGATACATAAGATTTGGTTTCATGTTTGAAAGATCTTTAATTAGTTTTTCAAAAATTACTTTAAACTAGTTATTTATTCTTCAATTGGTAGAGTTTTCAAACTATGCTAAAATATTTTCATCTCTTATTTTTGAAAACCTTAACAACCAAGGGCGGATGGTTGGACGACCATGCCTTGTATGCTCAAATTGAAAATCTTTTTAACATGTGCATGAATAGGGTGGATAGGTATGAGTTATACACATGATCTTCATAAACTCTATTTTTGTATACTCATGTTTGTTTCTATATATGTATGCTTCAAAATCTCTAATAATATCAATTTCAATTTGTATTTTCCTTTTCATACATATATAGATTTGATTGTGCTTGTTTTACAATAACTTTACATGTTTAAAACACAAATTATGTTTATACTAAGCTTGACTAATTTTTAAATGTTAATTGGTATCTTAATGAGCTTATGCATTATTTTCAATTGGTATTTCAATTGATATCAAAATATACTTCATATTTTACCTTTTAATTGGTATCAAAAATTTACAATGTCTCAACTTCAATTGACATTTTATTTGATATCAAAATTTGCAATATATTTCAATTAGTATCAAAAATATAAAAATTTTACTATTATTGGTATCAAAATTTGTTTTTGTTGACTTCAGAAAATTCAAAATTTGTTAATAGAATTGCCTATATGCAAGGGGAGCTTAACATCTCTTCTATTTATAGATTCATGTTGAGTGTATCTTATATTAAGGAGCTTGACATCTCTTCTTTATGTGGTACACCTGTGTAGGGGAGCTTAACATCTCCGCTTATACATTGTATATTATGTTTTATATGAGTTAGGGTCTTGTCATCCCTTCTTCATGTAATGCATGTATGCAGAGGGAGCTAACTTCACGTCTCACTCTTCATGAATGTATATCGTATATAAATCTTTATTGTTTGATTTGTTTTCGTCCCTTTGTTGATAATTTGACAAAAAGGAGGAGAAGGATTTTGAGTTTATATATGCATGTTTGTTTTTCTTGCTCATGCATATATGTTTTGTTTATGCAAAAAGGAGAAGAAGAATTTAGTGAGTTTATGCATGTTTATCTCCTTATTTATGCATATATGTCTTTTTAGTTTTATGCACTTCATTGAATATATTTATGTTTATTGTTATGCATGAGTTAAGGGGGAGCTTCTATGCAGCTTATCTTTAATCCATGTATATATAACTCCATAAGTTTTGTCATCATCAAAAATAGGGAGATTGTTGGCCCAAAGGCCCATCACTCTAGTTTTGATGATGATTAACTCATGTAGTTATAGTACTAATGATCTTGTGTTTATTTAGTCTCAGATATTTGATTAAGATCTTAGTAGGTGTTTAGCTTCAACAAAGGATTTAAAGTCAAGTTTTTGGAGCTAGCACGTGTTAATTCAAGAGCTCGCGCATCGAGATTGCATCAAGTACTCAAGAGGAGTCTAGCTCATTGGATCAAGGTTTGGACCAAGTCAAGAAGAAGAAGAAGATTTTCAAGAGAAGATTTTCATGAAGACTTGTGTCTAATTTTGTAAGTGTTAAGATTTGCTTTTAGATAAAATGTAAAGGATAGATTAGTTGGTGGATTGCTTAAGTTCATTTTTACACACACAAATTTATATGTGTTTTAGAAAACACCGTTTTGGTTTTTAAAGCTTCAACATATACAAGTGTTTTATCAAAACTTATTTTAGAGATTAATGTCAAAAATATAGATATTTCATCATATATGTGCAGTGGATCATATCCATACACACTAAGCTTCAAAGTGTTTAAAATATCTTATTTTTGTATTTGGAGAAATTTTGGAAAAATCAATTTTTCAATTTGGAGATTGTTTTTGAAAAAAATGATTTTTGTTTAAAGCCAAAATTTCTACATTACAAAAATAGTTCAAAATATTTGTAATATTTTTTGACTTTTTATCAAACATGTTTGTATATCAAAGTAAATTAATGAACTTATTTTTGTGAAATTTATGAGAATTTATGGGATTTTATTGAAGGTAAAAAGACCAAGTTTTAATCCCTGAAAATTTGACCTGGCCTTCTGCCGGTCGACCGGACGGTCGTGACCGAGACAGAAGTCAGTCGACTAATCCGGTCGACCGATGTGCACAAATGTGCATAGCCAGTTTGGCTGGATAGCCGGTCGACCGACCCTGTCGACCGGCAGAGAGCTCTGCTCTCTGTATCCAGGCCTCGGTCGACCGGGCGGTCGACCGGTGGCACAACGGTCAGAAATCTGACCGTTGGTTGGTCGACCGGGCGGTCGACCGAAAGCAACGTCAGCTGCTGATTTAGCTTCCAACGGCCATATTTTGGGAGCCTATTGATTAGTCTGCAATTCTGCATTATTATATCGCATTTCCCTACCGATTTATGAATAAAATGTCAGTCTAAACCATGTTTTGGTCTCTCTTGCAGGTAAATCAAGAGTTTAAGGGCAAAGGAGTAATAAGAGCTTAATTAAACCCATTTTTGGGTAATTAAATCCACATTACTTGGAGGCAAAGTAAGGGAACTTCTAGAAGATGCATTGAATCTAGACTTTTGCACATGTTAGACGAAGATTCGGACGAATATACTCGAAACCGAATATACCAAGGTCCCCGAAGCACCGCGCATCCCGGCATCAAAACTAGGGACCTAAGTCCCTGGTTTTGCCGAGATTACGCGACAAATGCTGAGATTCCGCGGCAATTTGGTGGGGTCACGCGTCGATTTTCGACGCGTGGCCCCGTCTCGTCTTCTAGAACTCCTTTATGCCTATAAAAACCCCTGTAGAGGTCCAAAACAAAGCAGTTTTCGATTTTAGGTTAGGGTTTCTATGTTTTAGTGTAGTGTAGGGTAGGTGTTCTTCATTTCTTTTATTTTGTATTGTTATCTCGTTTTTAGATATTGTAGTAGCGCTGAGAGATTCAGAGAGAGATAGAGAGGGATTGATGTAATAGATGGTGACAATCTATGTAAATGTGCCTCCTTTCTTCTCCATTGTAATCTTCTCCATCTTCTACATGATGCTTGGCTAACTTTTCTTCTCTTGACAATTTAACTACTAACCACTAACCATCTAACCACTTACTTGATAATTCACATGAATCTAATAGCCTCTACAAGGCCTTGCTCTTGCAAGAGCCATTGATGGCTCATGATGATGGATTCTAACATTCTGACATTTCTAACACCTAACCCACTAACTTGCTAACTTACAATGTCTTCTTTATTTCATGCTCACCTCTAATCGGTTTTGATGATTTAATAGTAGCATGCAACTTGTTATGTGGTATTGATGTGTTGTTTGAATGTAGAAGAACAATCTTATGAGCCATACTTTGTATCGTCTCTTGAAGTCAAGGATTAGTGATGGCCAAGGATCCATGTGAGGCAACTATCACTAAGAGGTTAGCATGGTTAGTGGATCAATTAGTAGTTAGTAGCCATGAGTTTTATTTTAATTTGTTTTGAAAATTATTTCCAAACTTTTTTTTCTCATTTTTTTTATCGATGTTTTCACCATCCTCTTAGTTCACCTTTGTTTCATCTTCCTTTTGTTTTTGTTTCCCAAACCACTTCTCTTTTGTTTTCTTCGCCATTTTCATCGCCTTCTTCACCTACCACATGCTTGATTTCCTTTTCTTTTCTTTTCTTTTCTTTTTCTAATTCTTTAACAAAGAAGAACTTGTTAACAACCGACGTGAATAAAGATTGTTAATGCTTCTATCGCCTCCCGTCCCTGTGGATTCGACCTGTTAAGCCAATGCTATAACGGAAGTATCGAGGGAACATTAGCACATACGAGCTTTTTATTTATTTCATAAAGCACACGTTTTTAGAGTGCTAGTTCCGCCTCGATCACCTATAAATTGGGGTTCCCTTAGACTGTTTTCTATAAGATTTTGAGTGAGTTTTCAAGCTAATTTTTCCTACCTTTCTAAGTGTTTATCTCAACTTATTTTAGAGCAAATACTTCCATATCAAAAGGAGAGTTTTTCAAGAGTGTTTTGAAAAAGAGAATTCTTGAGTTTTTCCTCCACCATTCTATCTTATTTTCTTACACATACTTGAGTTATCCATTGCTATATCAATCCTCTAGGGATCTTTGTTGTGAGAGTGTTTGAGGTGATCAAAGTGTTGAGATCACCAAAGTGTTCAACCTTGTATTTGAGGAGGCGAACTTACGGGTTCGTCTTGTTTCGAGTTCTTGTGGGAGCTCGGTGTAGAGGTGCGGCTTCGGCAAGCTAGTGTGCTTGCGTGTGTTTGTTCTTACGAGAACAAGAGAGAGACTAGTGAGTCTAAGAGTTATAATGTGAACTCCTTGTAGGTGTTGCGGCACCGAGTTATATGGTGGGGTCGATTCTAGTGGAAATCCTTCATAGTGTTGAAGGAGGGGACGTAGAGCAAGGGTGCTCGAACCTTGAAACAAATCTCCCGTATTTATGATTGGTCTCTCTATCTCTCACTTGTGTTTATATCTTGCATGCTTATATTACTTATATTTTTATATGCTTGATGTATCTTCTGCTCTAATTGTTATATGCTTGGGATTGTTTGCTCACTTTTGTATTCAACCAAGAGAGCCATAGCGATACCTCAACTCTTATCTAGAGGAATCCTAAGGAGATAGTCCAGATCCCTTCACCGGAAATTCGGCTACACTCTTGTGTTATACTTAGTGTGTTTAGCTTAATAGTTTTTAGTTTGCATAAATAGTTTTAATTCCGTATTAATTGATCATTAAATTAGCTAGTCACCTATTCACCCACTTCTAGGTGACCTACATAGAGATGAAAACTCAGCCATAACAAACCAATCATCACTATTCAGTCCGATCAAGATCATAAACAAAGTGTAGGTCATCTTTAAGCTACATGAAATCTAGAATATCTCTTTATCCAATTCTCGACATCAATAAGAATCATTACTCAGATAATTGATCAGATGAATTCTGGTCTTGTATGCTTGTGGGTTCGATATTGTATCACTGAGACATTATTACCTTATCATTTCTTGTGAACCCATTTTACCATTTCGGATCTGGGACTATTTGTGATATAAGTTAGACTGTGATTGGATTTAGATACTGGATTAGGATTGGTTCATGATTGTAGTTATATGTGTGAATACTTAGGTGAGTTAATTAGCAGAGTTGGACTGATAGAATAGAGTGAATCTTGAATACTGATATATTTTAATTACCCGAGGTTGGGGGACAGGTGTATATCGGATTTGCCTGAGTTCATGGATTTCATATTTATTACAGTTAATGATTACCTTGGTATATGGATCTGTGATTGAACTTGACTAAGTGGGAGTGTATTGATCGAATTGTTTAATGAGCACTTGATTAGAGGTAATTGAGTAGTTGTCCTGTTATTTTAAGATCGGGATAAATTGATTAGAGGTAGCTGACTATTTATATTGGGACAATATATTGGTGATTAAAGGATGGATATGGAGATAATATAAAGGATTGAAGTAGATCGACATGATCGAGATAACTGATTATTAACTTATTGAGGTGGTGGTTTACTGGATCTGATACCTTGACTTGGACTCAATGTTGATGTTCACAGTGATTGCTATTGAGACTATAGGTTGATGGATCTGTTACTATTGTATTCTAGTGCAAATGAATGAGATGTTGATTAGTTCTAAATGAGACTATCTATTGAACGGTATCCAGACTTGTTATTGTATTAATTCATATTACTGAAAGTTACTGGGAAAGTATTGTTAAAACGTAACCCCATGTATAGTCCTATTGTTCATCGTATACACGGTTACTGATACTATTTACTGTCCTTATTACTGTTCACCATGTATACGGTTATTGCTTACTGTTACTGTACTGTTACTGTCACTGTATCGTCCCAGTATTCTCGGTAATATGTATTGATTGTTTAACTGAATTAAATGATATTGTAAATGGACAACTTATACTTGGATTGGGTAAATTGATGGGAGAAAAGGATGGGTGGATTGCCCTAGGCTGTGCGGTGGGTGCTCTGCCGTGGAGGATTAATGGAGGTTCGGGGCCTCGGTTGGTGTGGGTGATGGAGAGGTGGAGCAAGGGGGAAGCCATGGCGGTAGTACTCGAGGAGGAGGAGTGCTCACAGTCGCTGCCATGGTGGAGATGCCGACAAGATGGAGGGTGTTGTTCGCGTTCCGATGAGAGGGCATGGGTTGCTCACGGTGGAGATTGTCGCGGAGGCCGGGGTGTTGTCGTGAAGGGGGGACAACCAAGGACGAGGATGAGGATGACGGCAGGGGAAGAAGTATTGGTTAAGATTAGGGTTTTTGTGTTAGGGTTACTGATAGAAGAAGATTTATATAAGATTGATAATGGGTTTGGGTTTAGGATTTATGGATTATGGGTTAGATAATGGGTGATAGGCTATAGGCTTGGGTTATGAAATAGGTATGGCTAATGTGTATGGGTGGAGATTAATTAAAATAAAACAATAACCTTAATAATATTATTAATACCAATAATACATAATAGTAATATTTGTAATAATAATAACAATAACAACTAATTGTAATTAATAATAACAACAATCAAAATTAACAATAATATTAATAATAATATTAATAATAATTTACAATAATAACACTAATAAAACGCTAATAACAATAATAATCTTAATGAAATAATAATAATAATAACAATAATAATAATAGTCATAAATCAAGCTAATAAAATAAGAGTGTAGTAAAAATTAATAAATATATAGAAAATTAAGATACAGTATTTTAAATTAGAGATATTACACTCTCTCTCCCCTCTCTCTCTCTCTCTCATCCCTATATCAAAAATGACGTAAAATAAAAAGAGGTCACAATACCCAAAAAATCTAGTTATAACATTTACAACTCAATCTTAAAAAGAACTATGAAATAATAAAAAAACTAACATTTATTAAGGATCCAAATTTCAAAAAAAAATTGAATAAAAGATATAACATTTATTAGAGACAAAAAACTATGATACTTATCTAAAAAAATAAGATGTAATTAAGGTTTCTTTCTTTCTTATTTAAGCCCCATGCATAGAATGTGCCCGAAATCTAGTTGTTGAATAACTAAATAGACTAACAAATAAAAATTCCCATACTTCAATGTAAACAAAAAATGATAAATGTCCCGCAAATAACAAATCCACGATAGAGGAGATGGCTGACATTCAAACATGAATATAAAGCAAATTCTAGTCCATTTAAGAGAGAATGATAAAACGGAACTGAATTATAAAAGAAAGAACGTGAGACATTCAAATATGTTGTCTTTAAATATTTTCCTCATGAACATCCTTCCATTTCTATTTAATTTATTGTTTTTTTTATCATTTTCTTATTTTCATTTTTTACAATTCCTTTTTCTCTTTTTAACTTTTGTTTTTTTTTATCTAGTATTGCTCTACTTTTTTATTATTTCTCTTCCTTTTTCCTGATTTTTTTCTTTTTCCTTATTCTTTTGTATCTTTTCTTTCTAGTATTTTTTATTTTTTAATTATTTTATCTTTCCTTTGTATTTTTATTTTTCTTCTTCCTATGTTTCTTAACTCTTTCTTTCCTTTTTCATATTTTCTTTTCTATCTTTGATTCTTTCCTTTTATTCTTTTCTTTATTTTTAAAGGAAAAATTCTTTCTGCATATTAAATTATTTCTACTCAACTTTTTTTAATGAAAATAGCTATTTTTCTGCAATTGTTACTTATGTTAAAGAGATAGATATTAAATTACTCCAAGTATATATAAATTTTAAAATAGATACTTCTTTTTATACTAGGAATAGCTTTAGTCAAAAAAATTTCACGTGCATGGCATGTACTCTGTAACGGGCTCATTTTTAATCAGCTAGAATTATCTTAATCATCAATTAATCATTAACAATGATCAAAATTTACAACCTACGACTATAATCTGGACCAATTATAACCGTTGGGGAGCATTTGTTAAAAAAAATTACAAATCCCCACACTGACTTACCAGCGGCTCTAAAATGAGTCATTGGCCAACCCGAACCTTGGGACGGCGAGGGCCCGGGTGCGGCCCGGCCCACTGGGGCCATGGGCCAGCATTCCCAAACCTGGGCACGCCCCAGGTTAGGGGACGGGCCCGGGCCAGGACGCGGCCCAGGTGGCTCAGGCCGAGAGGGGCCCAGTCTATCCGAGTCGGGCCCGTGCAGATAGGCGGGCCGGTCCGAGCCCGTTCGCACCCCTACTTCTTACAATCATTGTTTTTCTATTCATTATTATTCCTCATTCAATTTGATCTATCTCTATTACCTCATTATTATCTAATTTTGTCCTTCCACGGTTCATTAATAGTTGATGGGACCAATAAACCCTCTGTAAGCTTGTCAGCCTCTAAATCATCTGCCTCTAGAATCGACAAGAATCAAATTGACAAGATTAGGTCTGATATTCAAAAAGGATTATGTAGAAAAATCGGTTTGAAAACCAACGAAGGTAAATTTTGCCCACTTCCCACAAAATTACCATCTTCTGCAATCTTCTAAAAATTTTTCTAAAGTAAATTTGGGCAAGTCCAAGATTACTGGCAAACAATTAGCCTCTAGAACTTCCTACTTTACTGTAGCTCCGGGGGTAAAATCTGGCTCGACTAGGTTTATTGGGAGTGTTGATAAAAAAAACCTACCAATCTCCAAGCTCCTTATACTCTCACATCTCTGACTAGTCTTCTTAAAAATAAGTATTATTTTAAGAAACATCGTTATTTTATCTCATGCTTTTTCCTCCAATAAGCGTACAATACTCTATCCTGCAAACATATTCAACTAAATTAAGGGTGAAAAATATCATAATTCTCGCAACAATAGAGTGTTTGTTGTAAAATCAAGAAAAGTATAACACCAAAACAGAGAATTCTAGAGACATAGTAGAAGTAGGAATTCTTGAAGTGAATCAGGAAGGGTCTATTTATAGAAAAACTTTGCGGTATTATGCAGTCACTATGCATGCTTGCGTCATCGCATAATAAAATCATTAATACTGCACGGTAAGGTTGGCAGCCATCGTTTCATAATGCTTTCCTTGGCTGCCAACCATATATGATACCTCATTAAAAACCTTACTAGGAAAACTCAGTGGAATAAAATCATAGCGAAGGAAAAAAGAGTACATCATCTCTGTATACGTGTTCTATGCTACCTCGTTAAAAACCTTACTAGGAAAACCCTTTGGGACAAAACTATAGTAAGAAAAAAAGAGTGCAGCCACGTAAGCTCATCCTCATATTAACATGAGTAGTTCTTCATAAGTCTCGCATATGACGCATCCCAATATTACGAATAAATTTTCTGAGAATTGTAGTAGAAACTGTCTTTGTAAAGAGATCTGCCACATTATCACTTGATTGGATATACTGAATATTAATTTTCTTATCCTTTTCATGCTCTTGACTGAAGGAGAAGAACTTTGGGGGTATGTGCTTGGTACGGTTGCTTTTGATGAATCCTTCCTTCATTTGAGCGACGCATGCAGCATTGTCTTCAAGCAGTACAGTTGGATCTCTGTTGACTGGTAATCCACAAGTTACTTGGATGTGTTGAGTTACAGATTTTAGCCATAGACATTCTCGACTTACTTCATGGAGTGTCATGACTTCAGCATGATTAGAAGAAGTGGCAATAAATGTTTGCTTTTGTTAATGCTAAAAGATCGTTGTACCTCACATGTGAACACATATCCTGTTTGAGACCTGGCTTTATGTCGATCTGACAAGTAATCTGCATCTGCATAACCAATCATTTCTTATTTTGATCCTCTTGAATAAAACATACCAAAATTAGTTGTTCCTCGAAGATAACGAAATACATGCTTAATACCATTCTAATATCTCCGCGTAGGAGATGAGCTAAATCTTGTCAATAAATTAGTAGCAAATGTTATATTTGGTCGAGTTAATTAGCCAGATACATAAGAGCTCCAATTGCACTTGAGTATGATACTTCAGCACCAAGAATCTCTTCATTATCTTCGCGAGGGCGAAATGGATCCTTTTCACATTCAATGATTTAACAACTATTAGAGTGCTTAAAAGATTTGCTTTATCCATGCTAAAATATTTCAAGATCTTTTTAGTATAGTTTGATTGATGCAAAAGTATTTCACTTTGAAAGTGCTCAATCTATAAACCAATACAATATTTGGTTTCCCCAGGGTCTTTCATTTCAAATTCATTTTTTAAATATATCATTGCTTCTAGGACTTCTTTATGAGTCCGAATGATGTTTAAATCATCAATATATACAGCAATGACAATGAATCCGCATATTATTTTCTTTATAAAAATACATGGGCATATAGGATTATTCACATATCATTCTTTTAATAAATACTCGCTTAAGCATTATACCACATGCGCCCTGATTGTTTTAACCCATATAACGATCTTTGTAATTTGATCGAATATAATTTTTTGAGTTTTAAACTTAATGCTTCAGTCATCTTAAATCCTTTAAGGATTTTAATATAAATATTGCTATCAAGCGACCCATATAAATAAACTATAACAATATCCATAAGAAGCATTTCTAAATTTTTTGAAACTGCTAAGCTGATTAAATATCTAACTGTAATTGCATCCATTACTGAAGAATACATTTTTTCATAATAATTTCAGGTGTTTGTGAAAAATCTTGAGCAACAAGTCGAGCTTTGTACATCACAATCTCGTTTTTCTCGTTGTTTTTCGCACAAAAAACCCATTTGTATCCTACTGGTCTCACGGTTACAGGCGTGAGGACAATAGATCCAAATACTTTACGCTTATTAAGCGAATTCAATTCAGCTTATATAGTATCTTTTCATTTTATCCAATCATGTCTATTTTGACATTCAGTTCAGGATCTTGGCTTAGGATCCTCACTTCCGTTAACAATATCACATGCTACGGAATAGAAAAATATTTCATCCACATTTTTCATCTCATTTAGATTCCATAATCCTCCTGTATTGATATAATCAATAGAGATCTCATGATTTTTTATACCTTCAGAATTTCATTTCTTTTGTGTTTCTTCTAGAACACATTCTTTCATATTAGGGTCATCATGCTTATCTGCTCCTTTTCTTTGTCGAGGATTTTTATCTTTGAAATCGATTGGTCTATCACGCTCAGGCGTGTCTTAGACTCATTAGTGACTTCATTCTTGGATTGTCCTTTGGGATTTTAATCCGAGTAGAAGCCCTTACAACTGGTATGTATGATTTAGTCACTCTTTTAGTATCAGTGAACGCATCTGGCAATTGATTTTCTATTTCTTGTAAATGCATAATCTTTTGCACTTCTGACTCACATTATTTTGTGTGAGAATCAAGATGCAATAAAGATGGTTCACTCCATGTAATCTCCTTCTCCAGCTGTTTATTTTCTCCTCCTAATGCTGAAAAAATTGCCTTATTGAAATGGCAAATCAACAAATCGAGCCGTAAAAACATCACCGATTTTATGCTCAAGATATCTTAAAATAGAAGAAGATTCATAGCCGACATATATTTCCAGTCTTCTTTGAGGACCCATCTTTGTACGTTGTGGTGGAGCAATCGGTACATATACCGCAATACCAAAAATTTTAAGATGGAAAATATTTGGTTCTTGACCAAATGCTAATTGTAGAGGGGAGTACTCATGATATGCACTTGGTCTGATGTGAATTAATGCTACAGCATGTAAAATTGCATAACCCCATATAGAAATAGGAAGTTTTTTTTCTCATTTTTAACGGTCTAGCAATAAGCTAGAGGCGCTTAATCAGTGATTCAGCCAAATCATTTTGTGTATATACATGGGCAATAGGATGCTCAACAGTTATTCTAATTGACATATAATAATCATTAAAGGTCTGAGATGTAAACTCACCAACATTATCGAGTCTTTCTTTATTGTATAATCAGGAAATTGTGCTCGTAATCTAATTATCTGAGTAAGAAATCTCGCAAATATCACATTGCGAGTTGATAATAGACAAACATGTGACCATCTACTAGAGACATCTATCAATATTATAAAGTATCAAAATGGTCCACACAGTGGGTGTATAGGCCCACATATATTACCTTGGATACGTTCAAAAATGTAGGTGATTCAGTTTTTATTTTAGCTGGTGATGGTCTCATTATTAATTTTCTTAAAGAACAAGTCTCATATGAAATTTTACTAGTTTGAAGGATCTTCTGGCTTTTTAATATATGTCCATGCGAATTCTCAATAATTTTTCGCATCATTATTGAAGTAGGATGATCTAAACGGTCATACCATAAATTTAATGTCTCTGTATCTTCTTTAACTATCATATGCGACTCTATCACATTTATATATGTGTAATGCAATCCTGAGGAAAGTTTTGGTAGTTTTTCTAATATGTACTTCTTTCCTGATATATAAGTAGTAAGATACATATATACTTCATATTTCCTTCAGTTGCATGTTGAGTATCATATTCATGAAGATATATATCATTAAAAGTCAACAAAATTCTTTTGGATTTAGGTGAAAACAAAGCGCCTTTTACAAAAAATTTTGTTCCATTTGGCAATATAAAGTTGACTTTACTAGTTCCTTCAATCAAGTTTACAGGACCTGATATTGTATTGATAATTTCTTTTGTTGATTTTAAATCAGAGAAGTACCTTTTATGTTTGAGAATAGTGTGTGTTGTACCATTATCCGGTATGTAAATATCTCCAATTTTGATCTTGACTTCATCATTTTAATAATCAATATCAAGCTTCACGCAAAATAAATCATTTGATGAGAATAAAATTTTAAACATATTATTATAAATTAAATATACATTTAAAGATAAATTTGACAATAACAAAACATGGTAATACAATCATATATCTAATTATCACCAATATCCATAGAATCACGATGGGTTGAAAGATCAGCAAAATCATCAGTAAAATCTAAAGCATCAAGATGAGTTGAATCATCCATAGGATCATTATGTTCAGTGAAATTCACTTACTTTATTTTTCTTTCAAGGATGTCTTGTAAAGCTTATAAAGGTACTCTGGTGTTCGACACACTCGAGCCCAGTGCGCTTTGAAGTCACATTTATAACAGGAATCTTCAAGATTTCGATGATAACTTTCACGAACATCTTTTTCTTTATCATGTCTTTCTACATGATGCTTCTTATGGATCGCGTTATTTTGCGAAGAGTTATAAAAATCACTTGATCGCGTCCACGGCCACGACCACGTCCACGGCCACGACCATGATTATATTCTCGTCCATAATTTTTAGAAATTAAAGCATTTGCTTCTGAAAATGCTGCTGAGCCAGTAGGACGGACTGGTGATTTTTAATCAAAAGTTCATTATTCTTCTATGCCACAAGAAGAGATGAAATTAGTTCATAATATTTCTTAAAACTATGCAAACGATATTGTTGTTGCTGTGTTATATTAGATGCATGAAATGTGGAGTAGGTTTTCTCCAGCATTTCTTCATATGTGATATCCACCCCACAGAATTTCAATTGGGATACTATTCTGAATATTACAGAGTTATAATCGCCGACTTTCTTGAAGTTTTGGAAACGCAAAGCATTCCATTCATCACATGTGGCAGGAAGCACAACTTCCTTTTGATATTCAAATTTTTCTCTGAGATTTTTTCACAAAATACTTGGGTCTCTTACTGTAAGATATTCGCATTTTAAACATTCATTAAGGTGTCTGCGGATAAAAATCATCGCTTTTGCCTTATCTTGAAACGACGTAAAGTGCATCTCTTTTATGGTTTCAATGAAATATATTGACTCGAGATGCATTTTTATATCAATAATTCAAGACATATAATTCCTTTCCGTGATATCAAGTGGAATGAACTCAAGCTTTGCAAAGTTTGACATGGTGATAACTATAACAAAATACAAAAATAATTAGGATCATAATATTTTATTTCACAACAAAATAGTAAAACTTACATTTCAATCATAATAGCGATAAAAAAAAAAGGAAAGATGAACATTAAAATTAAAAGGTTCTGTTGAAAATCGCTTAGATACATATATACAACAAAAAGGATAATAATATTGATGATGACGACGACAATAATAAATTTCAAAAATGGACAAGCATCTTGCGAAAACTTTGACTAAAAAACTTGTGTAGATGATGGAAAATTTTGAGAATGAAGAAAGATTGAGAAGTGAGTTATTTGGTTTAAAATTCACCAATTTGTAGAGTAAAAACTAACATTTATACTGTCGTTTATGGCCGTTGGAGGAGAGAGAAAAAAACAATTTGGATTATATACAATTAAATGTTATAATTAGAAAAATGGTAAAATAAATGCATTGTACTACATATATTTATGAGTTATAATATAGGCACGCCACTCTACGTGGTGGGTGTTTTGCAGACATAATTAATAAAACAATAAATATTGAAATAAACATTGGCACACCATGCTACTTGGTAAACCTTCAGTGGGTGTTTATACAGATATAAATAGTAAAGTAATAAAATATACAATATTGATAGCTTGGGGTTTATTTCACGAAAGCATCAATTGAGAGGTTTGTAAAAATAATAATAAGAAATATTATTAACTTGTCATAATTACATCACTTTACTATAAATAGGTGGCAGAGCCTCCTTTCATATATAGTAGTGGTGTTATATGAATATAATTAGTATAATAATCTAATTTTTGTAATCACGTCATATTACTATAAATAGATGGTAGAGCCTCCTTTCATATATAGTAATGGTGTTATATGAGTTTTATAAGTAGAATAACTTACAATTTTTTACCTTCAGATAGTAGAGACAGAGGCTGAGCCTTGTGATGGGACTTTTCCTTGAGCAATGAAAGTAAAGACTCGTGACAAGACTTTATCTTAAGCTAATGGAGGTAAAGGCTTATGATAAAACATTTTCCCTGAGCTGATGGAGGTAGAGGCTGGTGACAGAATTAGAGCGCTCACGCTGATAACGTGTTATAAAACCCGAAAAAATATAACACCGAAACATAGAATTTTAGAGACAGAGTAAAAGTAGAAATTTTTATTAATTTCTGAAGTGTACATTAAAATAAATCAAGAAGGGCCTATTTATAGAAAAACTTTGGGATATTATACAGTCACTATGCATGCTTGCGTCATCGTATAGTAAAATCATTAATACTGCACAGTAAAACTGGCGGCCATTATTTCATAACAGTGTTCATATACTCAGCTGCAATTGGCCTTAGCTTTTCAAATTGTACTTCTATCAGCTCTAGGACGAGAGTTTCCAAGCCAGAAAAAGTCAATAGAGTAAGGCTTCGTCAACAATGACACCTTCTCTCACACGCTTAAGTTAACCATTGGAAGCTTTTGCCCACCAGTTCACTGTCACACTTTCTAAGAATAAAGAACTTATAAACTTTCAAAGACTTCTTGGTTTTTCTCTTAAAATATTAAACGAATCAAAGATGATCTGTTTTTTTCCTCAAAAAATAAAAACAAAAAGCCATGCGTTTAGCATTTAAATTTCTTTTATTTTTTCTTTTTTCGCTATATGTCGTAGAGAGAGGCCACACAGGCTCTTTATCATCCACCGAGAAAAGACTCTTCTAATTAATGGAGTTGGGCACTCTTCTCCTGCTCTTGGTTCTCTTTTCGCTCTCAGCTCTCTTTTTCATCTTTGTCTTGAATCCAAGACCACCAACCCAAAATCTCCCCACCACCTCCACCGTCGTCATCAGGGGCTACCCAATAGTCGGAAACCTCCCCAACTTCATCTGCAACATCCACCGAATTCTCGAATGGTCAACCGACCTCATCACCTCCAGCCCCTCCGGCACCGTCACCCTCCCCCCTTTCATCTTCACCTCAAACCCCCAAATCGTGGAGCACACATCCAAGTCTCACTTCGACAACTACATCAAACCCGAGGAGACCACCGCCACCATCCACGATCTCTTAGGCCAGGGCATCCTCAACGTCAACGGAGACCAATGGAGGCTTCAGCGCAAGACGGCCAGCTACGAGTTCAACGCCAAGTCCCTCCGCGCCTTCGTGCTCGACAAAGTCCGGTACGAGATCGACGCCAGGCTACTTCCCTTGCTGACAGAAGCGAGCCGGACTGGCCGGGTTCTCAATCTTGAGGACGTGCTCGAGCGCTTCGCGTTCGACAATATATGCAGTCTTGTCCTCGACCTCGACCCTGATTGCCTGCGCAAGACCACCGGCGAGGGCGAGCAGTTCTTCCGTGCATTCGGTGAGGCCACCGAGATTGTCGTCAAGCGGGGACTGAAAACTTTTGCTTCGATCTGGAGACTCAAGAAGCTGCTGAATGTTGGCTCCGAGAGGCGGCTCAAGGAATCTATGGCCGCTGTTTACGAATTTATCCAGAAATCTGTTAGATCCCGGAGGAGTTCAATGCAAGGAAATGGAGACTTTTTGTCCAGACTTGCACAAGATGAGAGCCACTCTGATGAATTCCTTCGTGACATTTTCATTAACTTTGTGCTCGCCGGACGTGATACCACGCCGTCTGCTCTCACATGGTTCTTCTGGAACCTGTCCACCAGGCCGGATGTCGTCTTGAAGATACAAGATGAGCTTAGATTGATTCGATCCCGTCACAATCAAGCCGAGACGTTCACGAACGTTGATGAGCTTCGAGAGATGAACTACCTCCACGCAGCAATCTCAGAGTCTCTGCGGTTGTACCCACCGGTGCCGCTGCTGCTGCGGAAGTGCCTGGTGGATGATTTGCTGCCGGATGGGACGCCGGTGAAGAGAGGGTGGATGGTGATGTACAACGCTTACGCGATGGCGAGGACGGAGACAATTTGGGGGGAGAACTGCAGGGAGTTCCGGCCGGAGAGGTGGTTGGAGGACGGGGTTTTCCGGCCTAAGAATCCGTTTCAGTTCCCGGTGTTCCATGCTGGGCCGAGGGTGTGCTTGGGGAAGGACATGGCGTACATACAGATGAAGGCAGTGGCGGCAAGCGTTTTGCAAAGGTTTGAGGTGGAGGTGGTGGAGGATGGAGGGAAGCAACATGAATTGGGGATAACGCTGAAGATGAAAGGAGGATTGCCAGTGAAGATCAAGAAGCAAGAAAGCGGTTTGAACACCTAAAACTATGGCATTGATTGTTGTAAGAGAATAAGTTGAGATATGTTGTAATCATTTATAAGCATTTGGTCATCAGTTCTTCAAGAATAAATGTCATTCCATGGATTTCTTGTAAAAATATGGACAATTAGATACTAGATTCAATTTTGTCACAGAATCAGGACAATAACACAAAACTATTATTGCTTACCCCAATTCGAAGGTTACATAACTTTTTGGGGCGCGAACTTCAATCAACAACTTTCTGAATTGTGCAATTCTGGTATGAGATAGGACCCAAGTCAAAAGAACTAACATGCATTGTCACACAAGGTCGGCCCTGGGTTTTCAAATTCCCAGGGCGAATGTGGAAAATGTGCTTCTAATAAGCATACTAATTTTTCTTTGAGAAAGAATAAACATATTAATTAGAGGCTTTTTTTTAACCTATGAAATAGGTATACTAATTAGTAACATTACAAAATATTACGTGGTATCTGGACAGAAAACTTTCCCAACACTCAGAAAGCAAAGAGCATGGTCAGTGTTTATTTTTCTTGCCCATCAGAAATACAAGAACAAACTAATCACAAAATCAAATTCATTGCATATCCTAATTCTTAGTTAAAACTGGAAACTTATATCACTAAAAATATATTGTAATAAAATAAAATCACTGCATAATGAATGAAATGAGAAAGAGGCTACTTAAACATGAAAGTATTTACATTGACCCTAAAAATAAACAGATTGGGTGTCAAGAAGAAAAATATGCTATTTAAACATGGATGCATGATGTTTACAAATTAGAATGAGACCAATCTATGAAATAGTATCAAGCACTCCCAAGACAATGCAACAAGAACATTGAAGCGAAAAATACAGATTGCTTTCATAAATCCAGATTTGATGACAACCAGAATGAAGACTATTATTTAAACATACACAAATGCATGAATATTAGAATGAGACTATTATTTAAAACACCAGAACTTCTGTTTGCACCTAGAAACCGCGTACCATTGATCACTGTACAACAGTAGTAGCAAAGGAAAGAACCAAGGGAAAATATCAATAGTAAATAATGCAGGAGTAGGATTGACGAATTACCAAGTCGAGCACATCCACACAAGATTTAATTTTGGGCTTACCCATTGTTTTGGATATTCTGCTCAACCCTGTTCCCTAAAACCAAATCCAATTCAAGAAATCCTCTCTGCCCACTCCTAATCTGCAGAAGCCAAAAATCAATCTTTAGCCCTACATATTAATACACCTCAATAACTAATAAAAAAAGAAACAGTATTTCCAGTAAACCTGTTGAAAAGACGTCGCTTGCTTTCCTCATTCGAGAGATCGACTTCAACCGATCTGTGATAGGAATAAAATCTATAGATTGATCCAATTTGAGGACTGAGAGATAAAACAAGAAATATAAGATGAAAGATTGAAACCCTACCTCAGAGAGAGAGAGAGAGAGAGAGAGAGAGAGAGATTGGACCTGCAAATGGGCTGCTTCGATGTGGATTGACTTTGGGTTAGGGTTTGATAGAGGCGTGTTGATACTCAAAAAAGACAAAATCTCGAACAGTTTTTCAACCGGTCTGAACGATATTTAACTTGTTGACATTTACAAAAGACAAGTCGCAGGCAAGCTGACGACCAGTTTCTGCCCATCCCCGAGGGACAAATCGACGACTTGGACTCTACTTATCCAGTGAAGCAGACAGTAAACCAAGATTGCCTTTGAAGAGACCTAAGCAGGCCTAAGATGCTGAGTTAGCTTAACACTTAACATCGCATGAGCCCAAAGAGATAGTCTCGTCTCAGAGGCTAAGTTTGGCTAGTTTCGCATGAAGCATTTTTATACCTCCAGAGAGCTAACTTATAGCTTCGCCGGAAGCTTCCTTGATAGCTTCTAGTGAAGCTCTTCATAGCTCCAGAGAGCTAATTTATAGTTTCGCCGGAAGCTAATTCTAGTTTCGCCGGAAGCTTTCTTGATAGTTTCTCCTGAAGCTCTTCATAACTCCAGAGAGCTAACTTACAGTTACGCCAGAAGCTTTCTTGATAGCTTCTCATGAAGCTCTTCATAACTCCACAGAGAGCTAAGTTACAGATTCGTCTGAAGATAATTCTAGCTTCTCCTGAAGCTAATTCTAACTTCGTCGGGAGCTTGCTTGATAGCTTCTCATGAAGCTCTTCATAGCTCCACAGAGAGCTAAATTACAGCTTCGCCTGAAGCTAATTCTAGCTTCTCCTGAAGCTAATTATAGCTTCGCTAGAAGCTTTCTTGATAGCTACTCATGAAACTCTTCATAGCATCAGAGAGCTAACTGATTAGTCTACAATTATGCATTATTAAATCGCATTCCCCACCGATTTATGAATAAAATGTCGGTCTAAATCATGTTTTGGTCTCTCTTATAGGTAAATCAAGAGTTTAAGGGCAAAAGAGTAATAAGAGCTTAATTAAACCCATTTATGGGTAATTAAATCCGCATTACTTGGAGGCCAAGCAAGAGATCTTCTAGAAGATACATCGAACTTAGACTCTTGCGCATGTCAGACGAATATCCGGCCAAACATACCAAAATTGGAATATACCAATAAGGTCCACGAAGCCCGGAGATGTTTCTCGCCAAAACCATGGATTTAACTCCTTAGTTTTGCCGAGGTAACACGGCAAACGCCGAGATTCCGCGGCATTTTTGTGGTCCCACACGTCAATTTTTGACGCGTGGGCCCGTCTCGTCTTCTAGAAGCTGTATTTGTCTATATAAACCCTGTAGAGGTCCAAAATGAAACAATTTTCGATTTTAGGCTAGGGTTTCTATGTTTTAGGGTAGTGTAGGTAGGTGTTCTTCATTTCATTTCTTTTGTATTTTCTTTTCTTTTTAGATCTTTGTAGTAAGGCTGAGAGATTCAGAGAGAGATAGAGAGAGATTGATATATAATAGTTGGTGACAATCTACGCAAAGGTGCCTCCTTTCTTCTCTAATTAATCTACTCCATCTTCTACATGATTTTTTGCTAACTTTTCTTCTTCTCATGGCAATCTAACTACTAACCACTAACCATCTAACCACTTACTTGATAATCCACATGAATCTAATAGCCTCACAAGGCCTTGCTCTTGCAAGAGCCATTGATGGCTCACGATGATGGATTCTAACATTCTAACATTTATACACCTAACCCACTAACTTGCTAACTTTCAATGTCTTCTTTATTTCATGCTCACCTCTAACTGGTTTTGATGATTTAATAAGTAGCTTGCAACTTGTTAGTGGTATGGATGTGTTGTTTGAATATAGAAGATCAATCTTATCAACCATGCTCTGTATCGTCTCTTGAAGCCAAGGATTAGTGATGACCAAGGATCCATGTGAGGCAACTATCACTAAGAGGTTAGCATGGTTAATGGAGCAATTAGTAGTTAGTAGCCGTGAGTTTTATTTTACTTTGTTTTAAAAACCAATTTCCAAACTCTTTTATCATTCTTGTTTTTACCACTTTTTTAGTTCATCTTTGTTTCATCTTCTTTTCTATTTTGTTTTTCAAACCACTTCTCTTTTGTTTCTTCGCCGTTTTCATCGCCTTCTTCACCTACCACATGTTTGATTTCCTTTTCTTTTTCTTTTTCATTCTTTAACAAAGAAGAATTGTTAACAATGACGTGATTAAAAACTGTTAATACTTCTATCGCCTCCGTCCCTGTGGATTCGACCCGTTGAGCCAAATGCTATAACGGTAGTATCGAGGGAACATTAGCACATACGAGCTTTTACATTGATTTCATAAAATACACGTGTTTTTAGAGTGCTGGTTCCGCCCCGATCACAATTTTTGGCGCCGTTGCCAGGGAACGGGAATGGTTTTGATTTCACGTTTTTTGTTAACATTGTCTTCTCTGTTTTGGTGTGTAGGACATTCTTTACAGGATCTTAACATTGCAGAATAAACACTAACTTTGTATCTCCCTACTCTAGAAAGCTGGGACCCAGTTTCTAAAGAACCGCCGCGCAAACGCGACATTTGCCGCCCAACGCGGCTATTTTGTAACCATTTGTGTATCTTGTTATGCTGGGATGTGTTCATTGTAATAGCTAGTAGGTCTGTACTATTACTTTCCTGCTTTGATTGCCTATACACCGCAATAAACTAAAGAACTAAAATACGGTATTTGGATGCTTTTAAAACAGCTTAGACATTTACATTTAGGCACGTGTCAATTCGATTCCAATATACTGTATTTTGTTCTATTGTTGTGATCTGGATTGAGGTGTACATATGACATTGCATATAGCATAGGACAAACACGTGGGTGATTTGTCGCTTTGTGTTATATTCTTATCTATATTGCACACTTGCACGAATTGAAATTAAGGGCAAAATCTATACAAGATAAGGTAGAGATTTCATCACTCTTTCTTAGCCTAAAAATTACCTCCCCACTCACACAACCCAAGCCCTAATAAAAATTGATAGACGTTGGACCCTAGGGTCATCTAGGACTCATTAAGAGATTGACCGAGGGTGAAACTTGTTTTGAATCTTACTCTTGTGAAATCGGTGTCTAAGGTTGGGGATTAAGAGGTTACGACTCGAAGATACCGTGGTTTGGCGTAATAAACCTCCCACCGTATTTTGCCCCTACATGGCCGATTAGCTTATGGTCAGATTCAAACAACAACCTCCCCCGGGTAATCGACCAGTTAGGAGTTGTCTAGGTCTAGATCAACCTTAATATAGGCTTGGTTTGATTTTCTTTCTTTTTGTTTGTTGTTTGATTTTATTTTTTGTGATTGTTTGTGAAATGGAATTCAACAATAACAATTCTTTCAATCCTAATATGAATCCATATTTCACACCAACCCCATTTGTTTCGGATAATTCCAACCCGATTTTTCACAATATGAACCAACCAAATACACTGGGTTGGACTTATCCGAATCAATACAACCCATACCCACAATCTTATGACTATAATTTCCAAAATAATTTCAACTCTTCACAGGGTAATTTAAGATTCGCCTCCCCCGAGTTAAATTTTCAACCTCCTTGTCTACCGTGTTCACCTTGTCCACAATTTTCACAATATTCATTCCCCAATTTTGCTTCCTATACTCCTTTTTTCTGGACATCCCATTGAAAAAAATCCGAGTTAAAAAAGAGTATAGAAGCCAATCTACAAGAGGCCGAGCGACAACGTCAGAAAATGTTAGCCTCTCCAATTCTACAATATTTTCAAGAGTCTTACTCAGTTCCATCTCATCATAATGAACAACCATCTGCCCTGAAAACGAGTAAGGAACTCATGTGGGAGTCTAAGCCTCAATCTCAAAACTTTTTGGACTCACATTCTTCACAAAATTTCTAAAACCAAGATTCTTGTACTCCCATTCTAGAGCAACCACTTGAAAAATCAAGTCTAGAAAAGAGTATAAAAATCTTCCAGGAGTCTGCTTTATAATTTCAAAAATCTCTTCTCAGTTTATTGATAGGTTGGAAACACAATTAAGTCAATTGGTCAACATTTATGAGAATGAAGAAACCTTCTCTTTGACCAATCCAAATATCTCTAACTCTATCAATTTGACCCATGACTCTTGTTGTTTTGGAAATCAAGATTCCTACACTCCTTTTCTGGAACAGCCACTTGAAGATACATCACATCTAGAAAAGAGTATAGAAGTCTTGCAAGAGTCTGCACTACACTTTCAAAAATCCTCTGCCGAGTCTATCAATAGGTTGGAAACACAATTGAGCCAATTGGTTAACATTTATAAGAATGAGGAAACTCTATCTTATTAACCTTTAACAAATTGAGCTATCCCTAACTCTATTTATCTGACTCAGGACTCTTGTTACTCTAGAAACTAAGATTCAATTTCAGTACACCCATCTGAACTTGACCATACTTCAAATGTTGAAAATCCCATTGACATTTTAGCAAGTTATCCTTTTCCTAAAATTGAACTTGAGCATGAATATGATCCTGAACTTCCACTTGGTAATTCAATTTCCCTTCCTGATTCAATATTAACTGAGGTGTTTTTACCTGAATTCAGGCCTTTTTCCGAGTCAGTATTGGATCCTATACCAATCCATTGTGAAATTGAATCACCAATCTTTTATGATGATCATATTGAACTTGACCAATTTCATACTTTTGAAAGTCTCATTGATAAATTGACAAGTTCTCATTTTTATGGAATTGAACTCAATGAGGAATGTGACTTTGATCCTCAAATTTGTGATCCAGTTCAAATTCCTGAATCAATATTGACTCCTGTTATGTTATCCAATTTGAGCAAAATTTTAGAATCAGTTTTGATTTCCATACCTGTCATTCTTGAACTTGAATCACCAATCCTAGGAAGTCACATTCCATCATTGGGAAATGAATGTGGACTTGAGTTTTAACTTCTTGATTTGGAGCCACTTCCTGAACCAACCTCGACTCCCGAACCTCTACTTGATTTAAGTCTTTTTCCTGAGTCGGTATGACTTCCTGTATTTCCTGAGTCCAAATCAATCATGCCATTCTGGGATAAGGGTTTTGATAAATTTGACTCTGAAATTATTTTGAAAATTTGAAAATCAGATAGGGTTAAATTCTTAATAAAAATAATAAATATATACATCATTCTAGTGGGTTGTATTTTAGAGGTCTCTAGTGGGTTCCTCCGGACTCCACGCAAGTTGGATTGGGCTGCATTTCATGGACCAATCAGACCACCATCGGAACCACCACCTTGAGGTGATTTTTCCTTCCCTCTCTATTTGTTTCATGCATACATACATCACGATGCATTGAGGACAATGCATGAGATAAGTGTGCGGGAGGGTTTACTAATGTAGAACTTTTAGATTTTCTTTATTTTACACTTCTTTTAAGATACTTTTAGAAATCTTCCCTTTGTATAGGAATTTTTTTCTTTTCTTAAAAAACTTTTTGAAATAAGAGACAAAGTTTTGATCTATTTTTAAGAAAATTAAGATGATCTTAGAAATTAAGAAAGCCTTAATTATGACATCTTAAACCTAGTCGAAATAATAGATCTTGTTTAAAATTATAGGCTAAGTAAGATAAATTGGAGAGATAATTTTATTTTAAATTTTTTGCCTTAGATAGTATGCACTTCACACTTGCACAATTTTTGGGATGGAAACAAAGATCTAAAATGCCATAAAGCAAAAATAACTAAAAAGAGAAAAAAATATATAAAACATCACTTATTAAGCTAGATAATTATGCCTCAAGAAGCATGATTATTCACGCCTAACGGTGGTTAAAAGAAACAAATAAATCCCCCTTAGTTTTGTGGCCTTGTTTACTCGAGTCCTTAAACCCAAGGGTTGTTACTCATCTGGTGCCCTAAAACCGTCTGGTCTGGGAGTCATCGGTTAAAGGCTCATTACCCGGGTAAATTAGAAAGCCTAAGAAAACTAAAGGAAGAAAAAAGAAAAAGAAAAAATAAAAATAAATGACTTGATGGTTAGAGTTGAAATCTCAGAAATTTTCACTATCACAAAGTGCATATTATCTAGGTTTTATGAAAGATAAAATATTCAATTCAATTTTGAATTCTTACCTTAATTGAAGACAAGATCTTGCATAGAGACTATATTTAAGGAAGAATGATTTTTGGTGGAGACCTTAGATCGCTTATATTTTTGCAAAAATATTTTAAAAACTTGTCTCTCTTTCAAAATGTGTTTTCAAAATACTAATATTTGTCTTCTTTCTTTATGGATTTTGTGGGTGTAATCCGCTGAAAATCCTCATGAGACAAAACTCCTTATCTAGGGTAACCTAGAGGTTTAACGGCTTGTTACACACGCTCAGTGCAATTGCGTCACCTGTGAAAGTGGTGTAATAACTTTTGTACTATAGTTTTTCTTTTCTTGTTTTGCTCGGGACGGGCAAAAGATAAGTGTGGGGTGTTGGCCCAGAGGCCTTCCACTCTAGTTTTGATGATGATTAACTCATGAAGTTATGTTTACTAATAATCTTGTGATGTTTAGTTTCAGATCCTTAACCAAGATATTAGTAAGTGATTAGCTTCAACAAAGGTGTTTTGGAGCTTCTCACATGGTGATTCAAGAGCCTGAGCGTTAAAGATCATATATAGCACTCGTTGGAGTCAAGCTCGGTGGATCACGGTTTGGATCGAGTCGGCTTGAAGACGGAGTTCGTCAAGTAGACTTTGGTACTTAGTTTAGTTTATGTTTTAGATCCATGTGTAAAGATTAGATAGTGTGGTATGCTCAAGTTCACAACGCACACACTTGTTTAAGTTTTCATGTTTATTGGTTTTCGGTTTTTGGTTTAACCGATCTTGGTTTTCATGAATAGATAGTATCAAAACAAGTTTACATTGTTTAATATATATTAGATTTGTTCTATATACATGTATGCTTCATATCTTAGACAAACTTATTTTGATATGCCTATTCATGTGTTTGGAGTTTTGTATTTTAACAAAACATATTTTCGGATTTAATATCAAAAACATTGATATATCTTTATATGTATATTGGAGTATATCCATATACTACATGCCTAAAAGTTGTTTAAATATCATGTTTTTGTATTTGGATGAGTTTTGGAGAAATCGGATTTCCATTTAAAAAATTCAAGTTTTAGAAAATACAGTTTTTGGTTTTCGGCAAAATTTGTAAGTCACAAAAATGGTTAAAAAAGTTTGAAATTTGTGTTGAAAATTTTCACACAAGTTTGTATATCAATGTATTATACTGAACTTATTTTTGTGGATTTTTAGTGATTTTATGGGATTTATTTGAGAATTAAAAATCCTGTTTTTCAGTCCCTTAATTGCTTTTGCCAGGCCCTGGCAGTCCCGTGCCGGTCGACTATGCCAGGGGTCGGTCGACTGGAACGGTTGACCGGACGTGCACGTGACGTGCACAAATGCCATAGGTTTTGGCCGGTCGACCGTGCGGTCTACCGACTGAAGTCCCCTTACTCTCGGGTAAGGGCGGTCGACCGGTAGTTGGCAACGGTCAAAATTTGGCCGGTCGACCGGTGGACCGGCCGGTCAAATCTGACCATATTTGCAGCCAACGGCTAGTTTTTAAAGAGGCTATAAAAACCCCATTTGAGAGAGGTTTTCTCTAAGAATTTTTAAAGCAAAAATTTCCTACTTCCTAAGTGTTTTCAGCAAAATGTTTTTGAGTTCAAATTCCTATTCTCTATTTGTTTTTAAAGTGTTTTGTTATTTCAAAGAAAATAGTCTCTTGGAAATTATTTTTGATCTAAAAATTCTATATCTTTTTGGAGAGTTCCCCAAGTGATTTTCTTTGTTAAAAACACTTTGTTTTCCACACTTGAGCTTATCATTCTATCCTCTCTATAGGATCCTTGTTTTTGTGGAAAAGAAATTAGTTTGTGGTCTTTTGATCACCAAGTTGTAAACCTTATCATTGCTTGGCTTTGTGCCGTTCCCTCTTAGTGTAGAGAAGGTTGTGCAATTGGGTTGTATCCCTCAAGTGTGAGGTGATCCTTGTTTGGCTTTATGCTTATCCCTCATTTGTGAGGTGGATATTGTGGTGGCTTTGTGCCTAGCCTCTAAGTGTAGAGGTTGTTTTGGTTGAGAGAGGAGTTGTGTACTCCATATTGTAATTGCCCCAAATCCTCGGCGAAGGTTTCCTGTGTGGGAGTCCTGTATGGACAAGTTAGTGGATTAGAAATCCTTCTGGGTGAAGGCAGGGACGTAGAGCTGGGTGCTCGAACTTCGAAACAAATATTGTTGTTTGCGCTTGATCCATTGACTCTAACTCTCTCTTTATATTGTGCCATTTCATCATTTATATTGTCATACATTCATTATATGCTTGGCTTGTTTGTGTGTGCCTCACTTGTGCATAACCACGTGAGCTTCATATAGCGCCTCAACTCTTATTCAGAGGAATCAAGAGGAGTTAGTCAAGAGCCCTTCACCGGGAATTCGGCTACACTCGTTGGTTGCATTAAGTGTAGTTGCAATTTAGTTTTAATTTCCGCATTTAGTTCATTAGATTAGCCGTACACCTATTCACCCCCCCTCTAGGTGTACCTTCAATTGGTATCAGAGCCTATGCTCCTGATATTTGGTTTAACCACCTAGGAGTGTGATCTTGTCTTGCTAATCTTCATTTGCATTTGCATTTGCACTCATGGATGTTCCTCTCAAGTTTGATATCTCTAGACTTGACATATGGAAGGTTCTTATGAGTTGTCATTTAAAAACCCTAGGCTTGCATATTTACCTTGCCATTATCAAGGAATCCTACCCTAGTGATAGCAAGCATATAAAGGCCAATGCAATAACCCTAAAGACACTTAGAGCATCTCTTTATAAAGAATATTTACATGTATTTTTTCACTATGATTCGGCTTTTGCAGTATGGAGCATTTTGACTTCTCCCGAACTACCAAAGATTATCGATAAGCAGAGGAGATCTAGGAGAGACAAGTCCGACGAACATTGCTTCATGGTTCAAGGGAATGACTCCCTTGAGGTACAATCAGAAACTCAACTAGATGCTAATTCTAGTTCCTATTGCAATGAGTGTATGGAGGCTCAAGCCATAAATAATGAACTTGCTAAAAGGTGTGAAAAATTACTTGAAAAATATAAACTTTTGAAAAAAGATAATATTGGTTTAAAAGAAGAAAATAAAAAGTTATCTTCTACACTTGAGAATGTTTTGCAAGAGAAGGAAGAGATTTCAAGTGAATGTAACTCACTTAAATCCCAACTAGACCTTTCCCTAAATGAAAATGAGTTTTTGAAAAATAAAAATGATTGTAATGATATTTTAAAGAAAAATGAAAATTGTCTTTAAAACTTGATTTTATTGTACAAGAGAATGATTCTTTAAAAATAAAAATTGATTCTATTTTAAAAAATTTAGAAGTTTGCTTAAATGAAAATGAATCTTTGAAAATTGATATTGATTCACATGTTTGCCATGCTAGTGTAGCTTCATCACCTAGCTTACCTATTGCATGCACCTCTTCTAAGATTGAAAATGATATATCTTTGCTTAAGAAGAGTGTTGATTGTTTGGGCTTCACTTTAAGCAAATGTGCTTTAAATTATACACGGTTGGAATCCATGTTTCGCAAGAAACAAATTCCATCTATGCATGCACACAAACTACGGCATACACATGCTTCTCACGGTCACACCCATCACACAATATATGCTCATGTGTACACTTGTACACATTGTGGACGTAAGGGCCACCTTGCTAAATTTTGCTATGATAAGATATATGATGTAAATTTAGCAACTAAATTTGTTTGGGTTAGGAAAGAAACTAACCCACATGGACCAAAAAGAGTATGGGTACCAAAGACCACCCCTATGCTATTTGATGTAGGTGTGGGCTCTCGTATGGCGTGAGAGTAATGGTGCCTTGAAGTGGATGCGTTCCAAGCTTAAAGAGAACAATTTGGATTCATCGCTTTCAAGGGGAGTTTTGGTGGGAGGACCACCTTGGTTTGGAGAACTAGAGAGGTGCCTTCATCGGTTTTGGTATCGATCTCTAACTCCCATTTATATTTACATGCTTTCCATATTATTGAGTTTTAGCATGTTTTAATTAGTATGTTAAATGTCATGATTATTAGATCATTGACATGCATGTATAGCATTTGAGATCATCCATGTTTATATGGACCCATATGTTGTGTTCTCACCATTGTTTAGCTATTATGTATATCATAGTTCTAATGCATGTGCATTTACATCATATTTATGTTTATCATGTTGGTTTATGTCACATTTTATGCTTCATTATTTGATTACATGTTTGGATGTTAGTTTTATTAAAACTTGGATATATACTTGTACATCTAGTGAGCCACAAATAGACTTTTATATGTTTGTACTTAAATGCTCATTTGTGCTTGTTAAATGTACTAGTATAGCCTAGTTTTGATGATTCATGCATTTTAACTTGTATTCTCCATCGTGGACATGTTTTATGATCATGTGTTTTCACTTCATGTATATGTCTATTTTGTCAAACCTATTTTTGAAAACCCTTTTCTTTTAAGGGCGGTTGGATGGGCGACCATGCCCTGTATGCTTATTATTGAAAATCTTTTTAAATATGTGCATGAAATGGGTGGAAAGGTAATATGAGTTATACACTTAATCTTATTGTGTTTTCAATTGGTATCATTGGATCCTTTCAATTAGTATCACTATTGACATTTTTTTTCGTATACTCATATATGTTTCTATATATGTATGATTATTCTTCATATAGTATCAATTTCGATTGGTGTTCAATTTTCCATACATATATATGTGTTTATTTGTGCTTACTATATCTCTATATCATTGAGCACAAATTTTGGTTATGCTAAGCTTGATTTTTTTATGACTACCTTATCTCAATTGATTATGTTTCAATTGATGTCCTAATACAAGCTTATGCATCGTTTTATTTGGTATTTCATAAAGGGGGAGAAAATTCACATTTTATCTTTAAATAAGTATTTTGTTTACCTTTGATTTCTACTCCCATACTTTATGATGAAAAATAATTAAAAAATGAATATTGATTTTAATTTGGTATCATATGTTAAAATGAAAAATACGTTCAATTGGTATCAAGATGTTTATTTGTTTACCTTCAATATGGTATCACAAATGATTTTATTTCATATGGTATCTATATCTTGTGATATCTTAATTAAGAAAAATTCAAAATTTGTAATGTTTATTTACAATTGATATCTTAAAATTTGATTTACTAAGATATCTCAAAATTTTATTTTAATAAAAAAATAAAAATGTTTTGATTTATATTGCCTATATGCAAGGGGAGCTTAACATCTCTTCTACATATAGATTCATGTTGAGTGTATCTTATATTGAGGAGCTTGACAACTCTTTTTTATGTGGTACACGTGTGTAGGGGGAGCTTCACAAGATTATGCATGATTGACAAAAAGGGGGAGAAGTATTTCAGTATATATGCATGTTTTGGAAAAGATTTCTTGTTTATGCATACTGTTTATGCATATTGTTTTATTTTGTAAAAAGGAGAAAAGAATTTAATGTGTTTCATGCTTATTTATGCATGTTTATCTCCTTATATTTGCATACATGTTTGTTTAGATTCATGTGCTTCATTGCCATATATTATTATTTATTGTGATGCATGAGTTAAGGGGGAGCTTCTTTGAAGCTTTACTTTAATCCATGCATATATAACTCCATGAGTTTTGTCATCATCAAAAAGGGGGAGATTGTTGGCCCAGAGGCCTTCCACTCTAGTTTTGATGATGATTAACTCATGAAGCTATGTTTACTAATAATCTTGTGATGTTTAGTTTCAGATTCTTAACCAAGATATTAGTAGGTGATTAGCTTCAATAAAGGTGTTTTGGAGCTTCTCACATGGTGATTCAAGAGCCCGAGCGTCAAACATCACATATAGCACTCGTTGGAGTCAAGCTCGGTGGATCACGACTTGGATCGAGTCGGCTTGAAGACGGAGTTCGTCAAGTAGACTTCAGTACTTAGTTTAGTTTATGTTTTAGATCCATGTGTAAAGATCAGATAGTGTGGTATGCTGAAGTTCACAACACACACTTGTTTAAGTTTTCATGTTTATTGGTTTTCGGTTTTCGGTTTAACCGATCTAGGTTTTCATGAATAGATAGTATCAAAACAAGTTTACATTGTTTAATGTATATTAGATTTGTTCTATATACATGTATGCTTCATATCTTAGACAAACTTATTTTGATATGCCTATTCATGTGTTTGGAGTTTTGTATTTTAAACAAAACATATTTTCGGATTTAATATCAAAAACATTGATATATCTTTATACGTATATTGGAGTATATCCATATACTACATGCTTAAAAGTTGTTTAAATATCATGTTTTTGTATTTAGATCAGTTTTGGAGAAATCGGATTTTCATTTGAAAAATCCAAGTTTTGAAAATACAGTTTTTGGTTTTTGGGAAAATTTGTAAGTCACCAAAATGGTTCAAAAAGTTTGAAATTTGTGTTGAAATTTTTCACACAAGCTTGTATATTAATGTATTATACTGAACTTATTTTTGTGGATTTTTAGAGATTTATGGGATTTATTTGAGAATTAAAAACCCTGTTTTCAGTCCCTTAATTGCTTCTGCCAGGCCCTGGCGATCGACCGTGCCGGTCGACCGGACCAGGATCCGGTCAACCAGAACGGTCAACCGGACATGCACGATGAAAGATCACCTAGAGGGGGGTGAATAGGTGATTATGCTAATCTAGTCAACTCAATGCGGAATTAAAAACTAATTTGCAATTTCAACAAGAGATGCACACAACCAAGCCAAGCATATAAGTATGTATGAGCAATATGAATAGATGCAAGGCACAAAGTAAAGAGAGAGAGAGAGAGAGAGTAAGAGTCAATGAACAAGTGCAAACACCAAGATATGTTTCGAGGTTCGAGCACCCAGCTCTACATCCCCGCCTTCACCCAGAAGGATTTTAAGTCCACTAGCTTGTCCACAAAGGACTCCCACAAAGGGAACCTCCACCGAGGATTTGGGGCAATCACAATACAAGGAGTACCCAACTCCTCTCCTTACAAACACAACCTCCTCCTTGAGGCACAACTCCAAGCCTACAAACAATCACCTCACAACCCGAGGGATTAGCACAAAGCCAAGCAAGGATCACCTCACAACTTGAGGGATACAAACCACTTGCACAAACAACCTCCTCAACCCAAGAGGGAAAAGCACAAAGCAAAGTATAGAGGGTTTACAACTTGGTGGTTCAACAACAACCACAAACAATCTCTTTTCCCACACACAAAGATCCTATAGAAAAGATAGTAGATTTTTTCTCAAGTGTGGAGAAAACTAAGGGATTTGAAACCAGCTACTCAAAGAAAATCTTTTGGAAATAATAGAAAATGAAGATAGTGAAGTTCAAGCAAAAGCTTTTCCCAAAATTCCTTTTCTTTAATTTTTCAAACCCTAATAAAAACACCAAAAAGATTGTTCAATTTGAATCCAAAACTTCTTTTAATTGCTGTGAAAACACCAGAGAGTAGGGAAAAATTCGCACAAAAAATCTTAGAGAAAAACTCTTGCAAATGGGGTATTTATAGGCAAATCCAGAAACTAGCCGTTGGCAGCAGATTTTGCCAAAATAACCCTGCCGGTCGACCGGTCCGGTCGACCGTCCAACGGTCAATTTTTGCCCGTTGGCAGCTACCGGTCGACCGCCCCGGTCGACCCAAACAAACAGAGAGCTCTGCTCTCAGACCGGTCGACCGGTCCGGTCGACCGTCCCAGTGTCTCCAAACGTACACAGATCTGTGCACGTCGGTCGACCGGCCCGGTCGACCGATTTCATCCTAGTCGACTTGGTCAGTTGACTTAGTCGACTGGTGAAGCCCGAACAGAAAACTGTGTTAGAAACATATTTAAAAATTCTTTTATCATTTCTAAAAATCACCAAAAATAGTTTTATCATTTTGCATTGATATATAAACATGTGGTAAAAAGTTTAGCTCAAATATCAATCAATATGAACTATTTTTGCGTCTTATCATTTTTACCAAAAATCAAAAACTGTATTTTCTAAAACTTGGATTTTGAATAGAAAATACGTTTTGTCCAAAACTCTTCCAAATACAAAAACATGATATCTAAACACTTTAAAGCATGATGCATATGGATAGAAATCCAATATACATGAAACAACTATATATTCATGTTTTGTCATTTAATTCCAAAAAATGTTTTGTCAAAAATACCAAAACATAAAACACATGAATAAGTGAGTCAAAACTAAGTTTGTCTAGGAAATTAAAGCATGTATGTATATAGAACAAATCATATATACATTAAACTATGTAAACTTGTTTTGATCTATCTATTCACGAAAACCAAGATCGGTTAAACCTAAAACCGAAAAACCAAAAACCAATATTCAAAACATGAAACGTGTGTGTTGTGAACTTGAGCATTATCATACTATTCTAATCTTTACAATTTTGGATCTAAACACAAAACTAAACTATGGTACCGAAGTCTTCTTGCAGAGCGCAATCTCCAAGCCGACTCGATCCAAAACTCCTTGATCCATCGAGCAAGTGCTATATGTGATTTTTGACGCTCGGGCTCTTGAATCAACTTGTGAAAGCTTCCAAATTATCTTGTTGAAGCTAATCACCAATTAATAACTTGATTAATGATCTGAAACTAAAACACTAGATTATTAGTACACATAACTACATGAGTTAATCATCATCAAATATAGAGTGGAAGGCCTTTGGGCTAACAATCTCCCCCTTTTTGATGATGACAAAACTCATGGAGTTATATATGCATGGATTAAAGTTAAGCTTCAAAGAAGCTCCCCTTAACTCATGCATAACCAAATAAACATAATGAATGTGCAATGAAGGCTCTTAAACATGAAACATGAAACATGCATGCCTATGCATAAACAATATAGGGTTCTAGATGCCAATGAAATGTTCAATTACAAAACATGCTCTAGATACCAATTCCAATGAAATATTTAAAACAAAACATGCTCTAGATACCAATTACACTCTAGAGATACCAATTACAAAACATCCAGTTACAAAACATGCATTAGATACCTATTAAAATTAAACTAAATTAAACTTAATATATGCAAAACAAAAACATGCATATATAAACCCAAATTCTTCTCCCCCTTTTTGTCAATCATCAACAAAGGGGTAAAAACTAAAACAAAACAAAATCTTCTCTCTTTTTAATACAAAGAGTCAATCTTCAATAAGGGGTTAAAGCAAAGCCAAATCAATTGAAAAATCAATAAATATTTCTCCCCCTTTTTGTTCGAAACAATGAATCAATAAAAAATAAGATTTTCGTTTTTGTCTAAAACAAAAACAAAGTCAATTAGAGGTACCAATTGAAAATATGTCAAAGAATAGCATCTTGATACCAATTGAAAGGAAACAAACAAAAATATTTATACCAATTTTAAGTAAAAACACATGAAACATCTTGATATCAATTGAAAATAAACATAATAAATCTTGAATGTCTAAACACACATATTTTGATACCAATTGTAAATAATTTTCATTTTAAACATATGATACCAATTTGAAATTTTCAATCATAAAGTAAGGGAGTGGGAATCAAATACCAATTGAGAAATCACCAATTGAAAGACAAAATCAAATTTTCTCCCCCTTTATGAAATACCAACTAAAATGATGCATAGGCTTGATACCAATTTAAAAGTAATCAATTGAAACAAAATTGAAACTCAAGCACTAGCATAAACAAGATTTTGTGCTTAAAGATATAGGGATATAATAAGCACCAATAAAACATATATATGTATGAAAAATAGATACCAATAGAAATTGATATTCTTAGAATGAAGCATACATACATACAAACACATATGAGTATACAAGAAATATCAAGATTGATACCAATTGAAAGAATTCAATGAAACCAATTAAAATAACAATAATATCAAATGTATATCTCATATAACTACCTCCCAATCATGGTTCAAGTTTTAAATGATTTTCATGTTAAAGCATACAAGAACATGATCTCCCATCCATCCTCCCATAAATGGTAGGGGTTTTCAAAAATAGGTTTGAAAATAAGCTTTGTTTGAAAATCTCTATCATAGTGAAGAATACGAACTAGTTATAGGAAAAACTTTTAAAACTAGTACGAAATCCTTCAAGCAAGGAATAAAACAAAATTGTTTTTCATGAAACACATGTAAATCACATGATCACTAAACACTCAAAGTCCATAAAGCTCATATCAAATTTTCATGAAAATAAATCATGAGTAAACTAACAAAGTGAGTGTACAAGTATAATGTGACACATATCAATCATGAAAATATTCAATTAGGCTCATATGAAATTCCTCGAAAACATGAAATTCATCTAAGATGTGAAATCACCAATTGAAATCATCTTAAAAACAAGAGATTCATTATAAATGTGAAATCACTTAGTAAACATGAAATTCATCCAAATGATTTAAACTTCAAGGCATATGTATGTCATGTACAAACTAAAGTATACATACATATCCTAAACATAATGAGTCCACAAAAGTATATGCATGAAGGCACGTGGCTCAAAGATGTATATGTATAAATGATAGTTTGGACAAGATGGACATATACATGAAGTTAAACAAATAAACACGAAATCAAGAAAAACTAAATTTTCACCAATACTAATTTTATTTTAAGGTATATGTATGAATTGTCAACACAATAAGTATACATACATATCCCTAAACACAATTGAGTCCATATATATATAGATTTGCATGAAAGGCAAATGACTCAAAGGGTATACATGTATATCTTAAGGTTTGGCAAAATAAACATATACATGAAATGAAAGCTCATACACATAAAACAAATCCAAAAATAGGAATACGAGTTTAAAATTCATGAATCATCAAAACTAGGCTATACTAGCACATTTAATGGGTACAAATAAGCATCCAAGCACAAACATATATAAAGATTTATTTGTGTCCCACTACATGTGCAAGTATAAATTCTAGTCTTAATGAAAACTAACATCTAAACAAGTAATCAAATCATTAAGCATAAAACGGGATATAAGTCAACATGAAAGACATAAAAATGATCATGAATACATAATAGCCTATAAACATCAAAACATGTGGCAAAATTAAAAATCATACAACACAAGTTATTTATCAAAACATGAATCATTAAAACAAAAAGTCATAGTCAACCATATGATTTAGCATGACAAAGACATGTGCATAAGATCTTATGATTAACATGATAGCTAAAACATAAAGAGAACACAAAATATGGGTCCATACTAAACATGGGTGTCTCAACAACTAATCATGTAAAGCATAAGTCCAATAAACATGGCAAACATCATACTAATCATGAAACAATAAAACATGAATCATAAACATCCAAATAGTCATAATGCATATGCATGTGCATTAGATCTAAGGCATACATGTTAGTTTAAATAAGGTGAGAACACTAAATATAGATCCATATAAAACATGGGTGCTCAAGTAACTAAACATGTATAGCACTATTCTAATAAGCATGGCATAAGCATAATGAACAATAAACCATGGCATGCTATAAATAGATGAACATGAAAAGCATGCAAAAAAATGGGAGTTAGAGAATGATACCAAAACTCATGAAGGTGCATCTCTAGTTCTCCAAACCACGGTGGTCCTCCCACCAAATCTCCTTGAGAATGAAGCATCAAAATGGTTCTCTTTAGGCACGGAACGCATCCACTCCAAGGCACCAACACTCTCACGTTTTGCGAGAGCTCCCACCTACATCAAAAAGTATAGAGGTGGTATTTGGTACCCATTTCTTTGTGGGTCCACGGGGGTTAGTATCCTTTCTAACCCAAACAAGATTAGTTGCTAAATTTTCATGATAGATACGATCATAACAAAATCTAGCAAGATGGCCTTTTCGGCCACAATGTGTACATGTGTACACATGAGCATACGTGCGATGGTGGTGACCGTGGAAAGCATGTGTATACCGTGAAGGGTGAGCAAGCAAAGATGGACCTTGTTTCTTGCGAACCAAGGTTTCCAAACGTGTATGATTCAATGTGCATTGGCTCAAAGTGGAGCCCAAACATTCAACACTTTTCTTCAAAATATTTATATCATTTTTAATAGTGGAAGACAAAGTGGAGCATGCTATAGGTGTGCAAGAAGAAGAAGCTATACTAGTATGGCACACATGAGAATCAATATCAATTTTTAAAGATTCATTTTTCTTTAAAACCAAATCCAATTCTTTTGTAATAGAATCAATTTTATTTTCAAAACAAGGTTATCTTTTAAACAAAATCCAATTTAGAAGATAAAATCTCATTGTTTTTCACAACATCATTGCAATCATTTTTGTTTTTCAAAATCTCAATCTCATCAAGGGCAAGGTCTAGTTGAGATCTTAGTGAGTCACGTTCACTAGTGATCTCTTCCTTTTCTTGCAAAACCAATTCAAAATTAGAACACAAATCTTTTAATTCATTTTCAAAACAAGGTTGTCCTCTTCCAAAAGATTGTGTTTTTCCAATAAATTTTCAAGCTTTTGAGCAAGTTCCAAATTTAAAGTTTGAACTTCAAAACAACCATGGCAATAGGAACTAGAGCTATCATCTAATTGAGTGTCCGATTGTACCTCAGGGAGTTTTTCCCTTGGACCATGAAGCAATGCTCTTCGGACTTTTCTCTCTTAGATCTCCTCATCTTGTTGATAATCCTTGGAAGCTCGGGAGACGTCAATAAGCTCCAAACTGCAAAAGTCGAGTCATAATGATTAAACACCGGTAAAAGATGTTCACTAAGAGATGCTCTAAGTGTTCTAAGTGCTAATGCATTTGCCTTCTTATGCTTGCTACTATTTGGGAATGATTCCATAGTGGAGGCTTGATAAACTAGATGTCCTAGTCTTTTCAAATGGCTACTCATATTGGCCTTCCAAACATCAAGTCTAATATGGTCAAACATAGGAGGGCTATCCATGAGAGCAAACTAAATGAGTGCAAATGAAGATGCAAATGAAGATTAGCAAACCAAGATCTCACTTATAGGTTGTTAAACCTAAATATCAGGAGCGCTGGCTCTGATACCAATTGAAAGATCACCTAGAGGGGGGGTGAAAAGGTGATTATGCTAATCTAGTCAACTCAATGCGGAATTAAAAACTAATTTGCAATTTCAACAAGAGATGCACACAACCAAGCCAAGCATATAAGTATGTATGAGCAATATGAATAGATGCAAGGCACAAAGTAAAGAGAGAGAGAGAGAGAGAGAGTAAGAGTCAATGAACAAGCGCAAACACCAAGATATGTTTCGAGGTTCGAGCACCCAGCTCTACATCCCGCCTTCACCCAGAAGGATTTTAAGTCCACTAGCTTGTCCACAAAGGACTCCCACAAAGGGAACCTCCACCGAAGATTTGGGGCAATCACAATACAAGGAGTACCCAACTCCTCTCCTTACAAACACAACCTCCTCCTTGAGACACAACTCGAAGCCTACAAACAATCACCTCACAACCCGAGGATTAGCACAAAGCTAAGCAAGGATCACCTCACAACTTGAGGGATACAAACCACTTGCATAAACAACCTCCTCAACCCAAGAAGGAAAAGCACAAAGCAAAGCATAGAGGGTTTACAACTTGGTGGTTCAACAACAACCACAAACAATCTCTTTTCCCACACACAAAGATCCTATAGAAAAGATAGTAGATTTTTGCTCAAGTGTGGAGAAAACTAAGGGATTTGAAACTAGCAACTCAAAGAAAATCTTTAGGAAATAATAGAAAATGAAGATAGTGAAGTTCAAACAAAAGCTTTTCCCAAAATCCCTTTTCTTTGATTTTTCAAACCCTAATAAAAACACCAAAAAGATTGTTCAATTGAATCCAAAAACTTCTTTTAATTGCTGTGAAAACACCAGAGAGTAGGAAAAAATTCGCACAAAAAATCTTAGAGAAAAACTCTTGCAAATGGGGTATTTATAGGCAAATCCAGAAACTAGCCGTTGGCAGCAGATTTTGCCAAAATAACCCTGCCGGTCGACCGGTCCGGTCGGCCGTCCAACGGTCAATTTTTGCCCGTTGGCAGCTACCGGTCGACCGCCCCGGTCGACCCAAACAAACAGAGAGCTCTGCTCTCAGACCGGTCGACCGGTCCGGTCGACCGTCCCAGTGTCTCCAAACGTACACAGATCTGTGCACGTCGGTCGACCGGCCCGGTCGACCGATTTCATCCTAGTCGACTTGGTCAGTTGACTTAGTCGACTGGTGAAGCCCGGAACAGAAAACTGAGTTAGAAACATATTTAAAAATTCTTTTATCATTTCTAAAAATCACCAAAAATAGTTTTATCATTTTGCATTGATATATAAACATGTGGTAAAAAGTTTAGCTCAAATATCAATCAATATGAACTATTTTTGCGTCTTATCATTTTTACCAAAAATCAAAAACTGTATTTTCTAAAACTTGGATTTTGAATAGAAAATACGTTTTGTCCAAAACTCTTCCAAATACAAAAACATGATATCTAAACACTTTAAAGCATGATGCATATGGATAGAAATCCAATATACATGAAACAACTATATATTCATGTTTTTGTCATTTAATTCCAAAAAATGTTTGTCAAAAATACCAAAACATAAAACACATGAATAAGTGAGTCAAAACTAAGTTTGTCTAGGAAATTAAAGCATGTATGTATATAGAACAAATCATATATACATTAAACTATGTAAACTTGTTTTGATCTATCTATTCATGAAAACCAAGATCGGTTAAACCTAAAACCGAAAAATCAAAAACCAATATTCAAAATATGAAACGTGTGTGTTGTGAACTTGAGCATTATCATACTATTCTAATCTTTACAATTTTGGATCTAAACACAAAACTAAACTATGGTACCGAAGTCTTCTTGTAGAGCGCAATCTCCAAGCCGACTCGATCCAAAACTCCTTGATCCATCGAGCAAGTGCTATATGTGATCTTTGACGCTCGGCTCTTGAATCAACTTGTGAAAGCTTTCAAATTATCTTGTTGAAGCTAATCACCAACTAATAACTTGATTAATAATCTGAAACTAAAAATACAAGATTATTAGTACACATAACTACATGAGTTAATCATCATCAAAACTAGAGTGGAAGGCCTTTGGGCCAACACACGAGACATGCACAAAGGCCATAGGTTTTGGCCGGTCGACCGTACGGTCGACCGACTGAAGTCCCCTTACTCTCGGGTAAGGGCGGTCGACCGAGCGGTCGACCGGTGGTTGGCAACGATCAAAATACGACCGTTGGCCGGTCGACCGGATGGTCAAATCTTACCATATTTGCAGCCAATGGCTAGTTTTTTTAAAGAGGCTATAAAAACCTCATTTGAGAGAGGTTTTCTCTAAGAATTTTCAAAGCAAAAATTTCCTACTTCCTAAGTGTTTTCAGCAAAAAGTTTTTGAGTTTAAATTCCTATTCTCTATTTGTTTTTAAAGTGTTTTGTTATTTCAAAGAAAATAGTCTTTTGGGAGTTGTTTTTGATCTAAAAATTTTATATCTTTTTGGAGAGTTTTCAAGTGATTTTCTTTGTTAAAAACACTTTGTTTTCCACACTTGAGCTTATCATTCTATCCTCTCTATAGGATCCTTGTTTTTGTGGAAAAGAAATTGGTTTGTTGTCTTTTGATCACCAAGTTGTAAACCCTTATCATTGCTTGGCTTTGTGCCTTTCCCTCTTAGTGTAGAGGAGGTTGTGCAATTGGGTTGTATCCCTCAAGTGTGAGGTGATCCTTGTTTGGCTTTGTGCTTATCCCTCATTTGTGAGGTAGATATTGTGGTGGCTTTGTGCCTAGCCTCTAAGTGTAGAGGTTGTTTTGGTTGAGAGAGGAGTTGTGTACTCCATATTGTAATTGCCCCAAATCCTCAGTGGAGGTTCCCTGTGTGGGAGTCCTGTGAGTGGATTGAAATCCTTCTGGGTGAAGGCGGGGACGTAGAGCTGGGTGCTCGAACCTCGAAACAAATATTGTTGTTTGCGCTTGATCCATTGACTCTAACCCTCTCTCTTTATATTGTGCCATTGCATCATTTATATTGTCATACATTCATTATATGCTTGGCTTGTTTGTGTGTGCCTCACTTGTGCTTAACCATGAGAGCTTCATATAGCGCCTCAACTCTTATTCAGAGGAATCAAGAGGAGTTAGTCCAGAGCCCTTCACCGGGAATTCGGCTACACTCGTTGGTTGCATTAAGTGTAGTTACAATTTAGTTTTAATTTTCGCATTTAGTTCATTAGATTAGCCATACACCTATTCACCCCCCTCTAGGTGTACCTTCATGGGGGTGTGATTAGTCTACAATTATGCATTATTATATCGCATTCCCCACCGATTTATGAATAAAATGTCGGTCTAAAACCGTGTTTTGGTCTCTCTTGTAGGTAAATCAAGAGTTTAAGGGCTAAAAAGTATAAGAGCTTAATTAAACCCATTTGTGGGTAATTAAATCCGCATTACTTGGAGGCCAAGTAATGGATCTTCTAGAAGATACATCGAACTTAGACTCTTGCGCACGTTAGACGAATATCCGGCCAAAAATACCAAAATTGGAATATACCAATAAGGTTCACGAAGCCCGGAGATGTTTCTCGCCAAAACCATGGATTTAACTCCCTGGTTTTGCCGATGAAACGTGGCAAATGCCAAGATTCCATGGCATTTTGGTGGGCCCACGCGTCGATTTTCGACGCGTTGGCCATCTCGTCTTCTAGAAGCTGTATTTGTCTATATAAACCCCTGTAGAGGTCCAAAACGAAACAATTTTCGATTTTAGGCTGGGGTTTATATGTTTTAGGGTAGTGTAGGTAGGTGTTCTTCATTTCATTTCTTTTGTATTTTCTTTTCTTTTAGATCTTGTAGTAGGGCTGAGAGATTCACAGAGAGATAGAGAGGGATTGATATAATAGATGGTGACAGTCTGTATAAAGGTACCTCCTTTCTTCTCCAATGTAATCTTCTCCATCTTCTACATGATGTTTTGCTAACTTTTCTTCTTCTCATGGCAATCTAACTACTAACCACTAACCATCTAACCACTTACTTGATAATCCAACTATTAACCACTAACCATCTAACCACTTACTTGATAATCCACATGAATCTAATAGCCTCACATGGCCTTGCTCTTGCAAGAGCCATTGATGGCTCATGATGATGGAATCTGACATTCTTACATTTCTAACACCTAACCCACTAACTTGATAACTTGCAATGTGTTCTTTATTTCATGCTCACCTCTAACCGGTTTTGATGATTTAATAAGTAGCTTGCAACTTGTTAGTGGTATGGATGTGTTGTTTGAATGTAGAAGATCAATCTTATGAACCATGCTCTGTATCGTCTCGTGAAGCCAAGGATTAGTGATGGCCAAGGATCCATGTGAGGCAACTATTACTAAGAGGTTAGCATGGTTAGTGGAGCAATTAGTAGTTAGTAGCCGTGAGTTTTATTTTACTTTTCTTTAAAAATCAATTTCCAAACTCTTTTATCATTCTTGTTTTCACCACCTTTTTAGTTCATCTTTGTTTCATCTTCTTTTCTATTTTATTTTTCAAACCACTTCTCTTTTGTTTTCTTCGCCGTTTTCATCGCCTTCTTCACCTACTACATGCTTGATTTTCTTTTCTTTTCTTTTTAAAGAAGAATTGTTAACATACAACGTGAATAAAAACTGTTAATGCTTCTATCGCCTCCCATCCCAGTGGATTCGACCCGTTGAGCCAAATGCTATAACGGTAGTATCGAGGGAACATTAGCACATACGAGCTTTTACATTGATTTCATAAAATACACGCGTTTTTAGAGTGCTGGTTCTGCCCGATCACAACTTACAGCTTCACCTGAAGCTAATTCTAACATTGCCAGAAGCTTTCTTGATATCTTCTCCTGAAGAGGCTAACTCCGTATGAGGAAAGTAACCGCTCCACTAAGTTAGTGGGGGAAATTAATGGATAGTTACACCCTTGATCCCTCATTAAGAGGAGCCAATTAAGGAGAGTTAATGTGTAGTTATACCCATGATCCCTCATTAAGAGGAGCCAATTAAGGGGAATCAATGGGTAGTTACACGCATGATCCCTCATTAAGGGGAGACAATATAGGGAATCATAACTCCCTATTGAGCCTATAAATAGCCCACTAGTAGGCTAGGCTCAGGGTCTTGAAGAAATTCGAGTCCAATAGGCTCACAGTCTTGAAGAAATTCAAGTCTAAGAGGCTTTTTGAAGAGCAAAAGCTTCTTTGGTGGTTTCAAAGCATAAGCCAATAAGAGATATACTCTCTCACTTCTAAGAATTCAGAGAATCACTTCTCTAATCCTATAAGGATAAATTTAGGGTGTTAATACCCTAAGGTCTTCCTCCTTCTCATGGATCTCCGGAACCAGGCGAGAAGGAATTCCTAAGCAGCAGCATTCGAAGATCGATCGCTCGCATCGTCAACGAGACAAAGTGGTCGCGCGCTGATCAGACTCCCACCGGCATACTTCCCCAGAAATCTCAGAGGAGATCTACTTATAATTTTTTTTTCTTTCTTTGAAGAATTACTTGTAATTTCGCTCCTTGACTTTTTTTTGTAAGTTTTCCCTTTATTCAATATATCAATGGAAAACAAGATGGTAACTCTGCTGGGGCTAGCATTCTCCACTGCTGAGAATCAAGTGTCTCAATGCGACGATCAGACCTTCGGGTCTATTGTTGAGACGCTGGTCATTCACTTTGATCATATTGAAATCACCTAGAGGGGGGTGAAAAGGTGATAATGCTAATCAATGCACAAATTTAAAATGTTATGATGCAACGATCACCCAAAACAAGACTAGATGCCGAATACCCTATGAAGGGCTCTGAACTCCTTCCTCGTGATTCCTCTAGATAAGAGTTTGAGATGCGCAATACAATCTTGTTGTATGAGTATTGATCGACAATATAGCAATGAATGTAAAGCAAATAAATAAAGCAAATAAACCAATCGCAAACACTGAGATTTGTTTCGAGGTTCGAGCACCCAGCTCTACGTCCCCGCCTTCACCCAGAAGGATTTCCAACCACTATAACTTTCACAAAGAATTACAACCACAAGGGAGTACCCAACTCCTCAATCACACTCCTCTAGTCTAGAGGTAGTAGAGCCACAAATACAAGAATATCTTGGTGATCAAAAGACCACAAACCCTCTTTTGAAAACTTTTTCCCTTACAAAAATCCTAGAGGATAATATGTAGGATTGAAGCTCAAGTTTTGTAAGTGAAAAAGAAAATGAAATTGAAGAGAGCTTTGAACCAAAAACTTCAGTAAAAAGAGAGAATTTTGAGCACAAAAACTGAGAGCAAAAACTTCTTTTGAAAGCCTTTAAACTTGATTTCTTTTGCAAAGGATTGTTGTGTTTACCTCAACCCTAATCATCCCTATTTATAGGATAACGGTAGGGATTAAAGAGTAAACTGTTATAATGAATTATTAGGAAATATTAGACCCAAATCCAGCCCCCAAAATCGTTTAGAGAGAAAAACCACGTTTTAAAACGTGTTTAAAAAACTAGCCGTTTAGGCTGAAATCAAGCTCACGGTCGACCGGTTTTTCAAAAATTATAACCGTTGTCAGCCCACGGTCGACCACCCGGTCGACCTTAACAAACAGAAACATAGGTGCTTTCAGTCGGCCGAAGGTTGGTCGACCGATATGGGGTCCGGTCGACCGCCCGGTCGACCGGAGACATGCACACATGCACGCACCCAAATAGTCAGAAGCCCGGTCGACTGCCCGGTCAACCGTCCTGACCTGAAACAAGGCCGGTCGACTGTCCGGTCGACCGCAACAGGCCAAACAGACTCTTTTTAAAGAAATGGTTTTGAAGATCTTTAAAGTTTTTTAAATTAACTTTTATCAAAACTTTGTACACTATATTAAATAGAGTTTATAAGTATTAAAATATGTTTATAAAACTATTTTATATAAAAGAGAAATATCTTTTGAAAATCGTGTGCAAAAACTTGTGTGTGGAGAAATATTGAGCTTCAACACTACACACTATCCTTTAACAAACTAAAAATAATAAAAATTGAAAAAAAAAGTCCCTGAGCCGAGTTACACCAAGTTAGAGCCTTCTCTTGTATGAAAACTTCCTCTTGCGCCATTTGCCTTTTAGCATCAAAATTCCTTGTAATAGCTTAGAAAGGCTATCATGACTAGTACAAACCTGAAACTCATTCTAAACAACTTATTAGTACCAAATAACTTCTATGTGTTTTGTTATCATCAAAACTTAAACAAATAGAGAGTGTAACTTTGGGCCAACAATCTCCACCTTTTTGATGATGACAAAACATATAGGCTATAACACAAGATATAATAAAAGAGAGGTAAAAACTCCCTCTCAAATTATGCTATATTACACAAGTATAAAACAATCTATTATGAGAAAATTTTTGAAATGAGAAAATTTTTGAAACAAGAAACAAGTCAAGAAACAAGTCATGTCATGAAACAACAAAGAAACAAGTCAAGAAACAAGTCATGTCATGAAACAACAAACCATACCACAAAATCAAAACATAAATCAAAACATAAACTATATATTTCTCCACCCTTTTGTCATACATCAAAAAGGGACAAATTAGCAAGAAAACTTTCTTATTCAACAACACAAACATTAAGTTCACCACATATAAAAGAAAATCTATTATAATCAAGTAGTTTAGTGAAAATATCGGCAAGTTGCAAATCGGAAGAAACGTAATCAATCTCAATATCACCTTTCTCAAAATGATCTCTAAGAAAGTGATATCTAATCTCAATGTGCTTGGTCTTACTATGTTGATTTGCATTCTTAGTTATATGAATAGTACTAGTATTATCACAAAATATTTTTATATGGTCATAATGCAAATCATGATCAAGGAGAGTATGTTTCATCCAAAGGACCTGTGCACAACAAGCCCCCGCCACAACATACTCCGCCTCGGCGGTTGAGAGGGCTACCGAATTTTGTTTCTTAGAAGATCATGAAACAAGACAATTACGAAGAAATTGACATGTTCCACTAGTATTCTTCCTATCCACTCTACAACCGCATAGTCGGCATCCGAAAAACTCGTCATTGAGAAATCTCCAGTTTTCGGATACCAAAGACTCATTTCAATAGTGCCCTTAATATAATGAATAATGCGTTTTACCGCAATTAAATGAGATTCATTGGGACACGATTGGAATCTAGCACAAAGACACCCACTAAACATAATATCCGGCCTACTAGCCGTTAAATACAACAAACTACCAATCATGCTTCTATACAATTTTATATCAACACACTTATCTTGGTCATCCTTAACAAGCTTGGTGGTAGTGGCCATGGGAGTGTTGCAAATTTTTTGAGTCTTCAAGCCCAAATTTCTTGATGAGTTCCTTGGAGTACTTGGCTTGACATATAAATATTCCATTACGTATTTGCTTGATTTGGAGTCCAAGAAAATAATTCAATTCCCCCATTAATGACATATCAAATTCACGTTGCATGCATTGTTCAAACTCTTTGCAAAGTAACTCATTAGTAGAACCAAAGATTATATCATCAACATATATTTGAACTATAAGGATGTTATTATCAACATTTTAGTAAATAATGTGGTGTCTACTTTGCCTTTAACAAAATTATTTGAAAGAAGAAAACTAGAAAGCCTTTCATACCAAGCTCTTGGAGCTTGTTTTAAACCATATAATGCTTTATCAAGTTTAAAAATAAAATTTGGATGAACATGATCTACAAAACCGGGAGGTTGTTCAACATAAACTTCCTAATTAATAAAACCATTCAAAAATGCACTTTTTACATCCATTTGAAAAAGTTTAAAATTTTTAAAAGATGCATCAGCTAGTGTGATCCGTATGGCTTCAAGCCGTGCTACAGGTGCAAAGGTCTCCTCAAAGTCGATTCCTTCAACTTGAGTGTAACCTTGGGCCACTAACCTAGCCTTATTCCTAATAACATTTCCTGACTCATCCAACTTGTTCCTAAAAATCCACTTAGTACAAATTATTGGTCTATCGTGGAGTCTAGGAACAAGGTGCCAAACTTGGTTGCGCTCAAATTGATTGAGCTCTTCTTGCATAGCTAACAACCAATATGAGTCACCCTCGGCTTTGAGGATGTTTTTGGGTTCAAAATAGGATAAGAATGTAAAATTACCACACAATTCATGGAGTTTGGAGCGAGTAGTTACCCCCTTTGATACATCACCTATGATGAGATCTTTGGGATGATTTGTAGCGTATCTCCAATCTTTAGGAAGTGGTTGAGAGTTTTCCACTTCATCCTTTTGAACTTCACCAATGGGTTCTTGCTTGTCTTCTTGGATGGGTGAGTCCTTCAAGGATATCTTCTCCATATTCTCACCTAATGAGTCAATCTCTACAACATTCTCAACAATAGCATTAGATTCTTCAAATTTAACATGCATAGTTTCTTCAATAGTATGAGATGATTTATTGAATACTCTATATGCTTTGCTAGAACTAGAATAGCCAACAAAGATTGCTTCATAAGTCTTAGCATCAAATTTACCCAAATTATCTATAGTATTCAAAACAAAACACTTGCATCTAAAAACTTTAAAGTATGAAACATTTGGTTTTCTTAAATGATAAATTTCAAAAGAGATTTTGAAAGTATTTTTACACAAATAGATACGGTTTGATATGTAGCATGCGGTGTTTACGGCCTCGGCCCATAAATATTGAGGGAGCCCATATTCACTTATCATAGTCCTAGCCATTTCTTGAAGAGTTCTATTCTTCCTTTCAACTGCTCCATTTTGTTGTGGAGTCCTAGGACATGATATTTCATGTTTAATTCCATTTTCATCACAGTGAAGAGTTGGTTAACAACTCACCACCTCTATCACTTCTTATTCGTAAAATTGAAAATCCTTTTTCTTTTTCAACCGTCTTTCGAAAAATTTTAAATGCGAAAAAGCTTGATCTTTATGCTCCAAAAAGAAAACTCAAGTGAAACGAGAAAAATCATCGACTAAAACAAAAACATATATATTTCCATTTAAGCTTTTAGTTTTAGTTGGTCCAAAAAGATCCATGTGAATCAATTCTAATGGCCTAGTTGATATGATATTCTTGATTGGTTTGAAAGAATACTTGGTTTGTTTCCCAAGTTGGCACGCACCACAAATGCGGTCTTTTTCAAACTTCAAATAAGGAATACCCTTCACCAATTCCTTAGAATTAATTGTAGCAAGGTGATCGAAAGATGCACGTCCTAATCTTTTATGCCAAAGCCATGAAATCTCATCAAAAGCATTCAAGTATTTAGTAGAACAATTCAAATTAAGCATGTCAATAATATAGACATTATTTTCACGAAATCCGGTGAGAATACAATCATTGGTTTTACAATTAAAAATTTTGCAAGAAGATTCATCAAACACAACTTTGAGACCACGATCACATAGTTGACTTAAGCTAAGCAAGTTATGTTTAAGCCCATCAACAAGAACAACATTTTCTATTAAAGGAGATGCACCAATCTTAATGTTACTTATACCGATGATAGTGCCCTTGGAGTCATCTCCGAAGGTGACGGTGCCACCTTCATCGTACCTTGATAGGGTTGTAAAGTTGTTGATGTCCCATGTCATATGCCTTGAACAACCACTATCAAGGTACCACCGCTCCTTACGTCTTGGAGCCTTGGTGTGTACCGACATCAAATAATTTAGGACTTGATTTTGGTACCCATATTTTCTTGCGTCCTAGAGAGTTAGTGTTTCGAACCTACACAAGATTATTTGTCCTATTTATATGATCATAACAAAATTTAGCCAAATGGCCATTCCGGCCACAATAAGTACATTTATAAATTCTACCATATTTAAAAGCATAATGAGCATGTGGCTTACGAACATGTGAATTTTGATCATGAGTAGTTTTAACATGAGTGATATGTGAAGTGTTGGCATGATGAACATGTGAATTTTGGCATGAGTTGTTTTATCATTTTTAGCATGTGGAGTGTGCATATGCTTCTTTGAAAACATTTCTTCTAATTTATTAGTGTTAAAAGCACATTCTTTTAAAACATTTCCAAAATCATTGATTCTAGTTTTTAACATGGATAATTCATTTTCATCAATTTTTGGATATTTAGCTTTACAAGCAATTCTATACTCATCAAAATCTTTTTGCGTTGAAATAAGATTAGAAGATAGTTCATCCTTTTCTTTTGAAGAAATAGCAAGTTGATTTTTAAGCATTTTAATTTCATTTTTCAATTTTGAACACTCTTCCTTTTTACCATCAAAACTTTCTGAAAGTTCAACAAAAGCATGTACTAACATTTCTTTACTTATTTCACTTTCATCATCAAATGGTTGAGTAGTTATCTTGGGTGTTTTTGCCATGAAATACACATTTGCCATGTTGACTTCATCTTCGGATTCACTTTCTGAATCCCAAGTGGCGTTGTATACCTTCTTTTCAACCGGCCTCTTTTGCTTCAAGGAGGAGATCATCTTTTTCTTGAAATCTGGACAATCGGCCATGATGTGTCCGGGTTTCCGACAGTTGTATCATATGACCCTTTTCTCCTCCTTCCCTTCCCATCGTCTTCTATAGTTAAGCTTATTCTTGCGGTATATTCTCTTTACATTTCTTACAAAGAGAGATAGCTCTTCATCATCTTCTTCATCTTCTTCATCATCGTATTTGGAGGAGGAAGCTGTGAAAGCTATTGCCTTTTTCTTTTGAGGTACCGCATCTTCTCTTGCCTTCTTCTCCATCTCATGAGTCTTAAGGTTTCCGATAAGACTTATGAGCTCTATCTCATCTTTGTCATTCAACTCCTTTAAGGTGGTAGCGTTGATTTCCCATGACGAAGGAAGAGCACGAATCACCTTACGCACCTTTTGGTCGTTGCGTATTTCATCACCTAGAGAAGAAAGAGCATTAGTAATTTTAGTAAACTTGGTAATCATATCATCAATAGATTCATCTTCTAGTATTTTAAAACTTTCATATTGGGAACGCAAGAGATCTATTTTAGCTCTCTTGACTTGTGATTTTCTCTCATGAGTGACCAATAAGTGTTGCCAAATCTCAAATGCGGATTTGCAATGAATAACCCATGTTTTCATCCTCATTCAAAGCTAACAGTAGGGCATTTTGAGCCTTAGAATTAGCATCAAATTCCTTGAAGGTGAGTTCGGACCAAGTGTCCTCCTCACTTTCGGGTCTACTATAGGGCTTGGTCAAGTACTTAGCAACTAGACTACCTAGAGATTGTAGAAAAATAGTCATCCTAACTTTCCATATGGGAAAGTTGAGTCCATCAAATTTGGGAGGGGTCTTAATGTTACCGGCCATCTTTACTAGTGAATGAATGAAAATATACAAATAGTGATTAGCAAATTTTAAGATCACTCCAAGGATGTGAAGCCAAAAACTAGGGTTCTAGCTCTGATACCAATTGAAATCACCTAGAGGGGGGTGAATAGGTGATAATGCTAATCAATGCACAAATTTAAAATGTTATGATGCAACGATCACCCGAAACAAGACTAGAAGCCAAATACCCCGTGAAGGGCTCTGAACTCCTTCCTCGTGATTCCTCTAGAAAAAAGTTTGAGGTGCGCAATGCAGTCTTGTTGTATGAGTATTGATCGACAATATAGCAATGAATATAAAGCAAGTAAATAAAGCAAATAAACCAATCGCAAACACTGAGATTTGTTTCGAGGTTCGAGCACCCAGCTCTACATCCCCGCCTTCACCCAGAAGGATTTCCAACCACTATAACTTTCACAAAGAATTACAACCACAAGGGAGTACCCAACTCCTCAATCACACTCCTCTAGTCCAGAGGTAGTGGAGCCACAAATATAAGAATATCTTGGTGATCAAAAGACCACAAACCCTCTTTTGAAAAACTTTTTTCCTTACAAAAACCCTAAAGAATAATATGTGAGATTGAAGCTCAAGTTTTGTAAGTGAAAAAGAAAATGAAATTGAAGAGAGTTTTGAACCAAAAACTTCAGTAAAAAGAGAGAATTTTGAGCACAAAAACTGAGAGCAAAAACTTCTTTTGAAAGCCTTTAAACTTGATTTCTTTTGCAAAGGATTGTTGTGTTTACCTCAACCCTAATCATCCCTATTTATAGGATAAAGGTAGGGATTAAAGAGTAAACTGTTATAATGAATTATTAGGAAATATTAGACCCAAATCCAGCCCCAAAATCGTTTAGAGAGAAAAATCACGTTTTAAAACGTGTTTAAAAAACTAGCCGTTTAGGTTGAAATCAAGCTCACGGTCGACCGGCCGGTCGACCGTTTTTTCAAAAATTATAACGGTTGCCAGCCCACGGTCGACCGCCCGGTCGACCGTAACAAACAGAAACATGGGTGCTCTCAGTCGGCCGAAGGTCAGTCGACCGATATGGGGTCCGGTCGACAGGGAGACGTGCACACATGCACGCACCCAAATAGTCAGAAGCCTGATCGACCGCCCGGTCGACCATCCTGACCTGAAGCAAGGCCGGTCGACCATCCGGTCGACCGCAACAGGCTAAAACAGACTCTTTTTAAGGAAATGGTTTTGAAGATCTTTAAAGTTTTTCAAATTAACTTTTATCAAAACTTTGTACACTATATTATATAGAGTTTATAAGTATTAAAATATATTTATAAAACTATTTTATATAAAAGAGAAATATCTTTTGAAAATCGTGTATAAAAACTTGTGTGTGGGGAAATATTGAGCTTCAACACTACACACTATCCTTTAACAAACTAAAAATAATAAAAAATGAAAAAAAGTCCCTGAGCCGAGTTACACCAAGCTAGAGCCTTCTCTTGTTGAAAACTTCCTCTTGCGCCATTTACCTTTTGGCATCAAAATTCCTTATAATAGCTTAGAAAGGCCATCATGACTAGTACAAACCTGAAACTCATTCTAAACAACTTATTAGTACCAAATAGCTTCTATGTGTTTTGTTATCATCAAAACTTAAACAAATAGAGAGTTTAACCTTTTGGGCCAACAGAGAAGTTCGAACAACTTTTTTCTGGGGGTAGCACAAGGCCCCTACATGTGCGTAAGAAGGTCAGCGTAGCCAGAGACCCTTTGGCTAACTCTTGAAAGTAAGTCTCTATTGAGACAAATAAGGCTCTCTGCAAGCCTATTATAGCCTCAGGTGAGGCTAAACAGACTCTATGCGAGTCTAGCACAATCTCAGCAGAGACTAACATAGCCCCGCGCCAGCATATTAACACTGTGCGCGAAACTATAAAGGTTCCTTGTGAACCTAAAACAGCCTCTGCTAAGACTATGTGGATTGCAAAAGTTGTAGTCCCATGCGAGGCTAGAGATAGATCTGTTGATTCAGCTTCCTGCGAAGCTAAAATAGCTTCTGACTACAAGACTATTTCAGCTCCTCATAGAGCTAAGCCATGCCTGTCATGCGAGGTTAGGGCTAAAGAACTTTGTGCTAACAGCGAGGCTACTGCAGCCCTGCTTACATCATTAACACTAGTGGACAGTGGTAGGCTCGCTGCTATCGACAAAACTAAAGCACTAAGTGCTAAGTGTTGGCCCAGAGGCCTTCCACTCTAGTTTTGATGATGATTAACTCATGTAGTTATGTTTACTAATAATCTTGTGATGTTTAGTTTCAGATCTTTAACCAAGATATTAGTAGGTGATTAGCTTCAACAAAGATGTTTTGGAAGCTTTCACAAGGTGATTCAAGAGCCCGAGCGTTAAAGATCATATATAGCACTCGTTGGAGTCTAGCTCGGTAGATCACGGTTTGGATCGAGTCGGCTTGAAGACAGAGTTCGTCAAGAAGACCTCGGTACATAGTTTAGTTTTTGTTTTAGATCCATGTGTAAAGATTAGATAGTGTGATATGCTCAAGTTCACAACACACACACGTTTCATATTTTGGTTTTCGGTTTTGGTTTAACCGATCTTTGTTTTCATGAATGGATAGATCAAAACAAGTTTTACATTGTTTAAATATATATTAGATATGTTCTATATACATGTATGCTTCATATCGTAAACAAACTTATTTTGATATGCCTATCCATGTGTTTCGTGTTTTGGCATTTTTATCAAAACATATTTTTGGATTTATTGTCAAAAACAATGATATATATATCTTTTATGCATATTGATTTATATCCATATACATCATGCCTAAAAATTGTTTAAGTATCATATTTTTGTATTTGGATGAGGTTTGAAAAAATCGGATTTCCATTTGAAAAATTAAAGTTTTAGAAAATACAGATTTTAGTTTTCGGCAAAATTTCTAAGTCACAAAAATGGTTCAAAAAGTTTGAAATATGTGTTGAAAATTTTCACACATGTTTGTATATCAAATATAATGTTAGAACTTATTCTTGTGAAATTTTAGAAGTTTTATGAGATTTATTTTAAAAATTAATACCCAAGTTTTCAGTCCTGATTTGTTGCCTGCCAGGCTCTGGCGGTCGACCGCACGGTCGACCAGACCAGGAGTCGGTCGATCGGAACGGTCGACCAGACGTGTACATAAACGTGCACGCCGCCAGCCCCTTGGGCCGGTCGACCGACTGAAAGAAACCCACTCTCAGGTTGTTCCGGTCGACTGGGCGGTCAACCGGCCAGAGAGCCGTTGCTCTCTGGTTCTGGGCGCGGTCGACTGGACGGCCGACCGACAGTCGCTAACGGTCAAATTTAGACCGTTGGCCGGTCGACCGGGCGGTCGACCGGATGGTCAATTCTGACCATTTTTGGCTGCAACAGCTCTTTTTTTAAAGAGGCTATAAAAACCCCATTTGAGAGAGGTTTTCTCCAAGAATTTTTATGCTAAAATTTTTTACTCTCTAGTGTTTTTGCAGCAATCAAAAATAAGTTTTGGGCTCTATAGTTTACATTCAATTTGGTGTTTTTCTAGGGTTTCGAAAATCAAAGAAAAGTGATTTTGGAAATAGTGTTTTGATTCAATTTCATCATCTTTATTTCTAGTTTTTTCCAAGTATTTTCTTTGAGTATTTATTTTCCATTCCTTTGGTTTTTCTCACACTTGAGCTTCATTCTATCCTATCTATAGGATCTTTGTGTTTGTGGGAAAAGAATTGGTTTGTGGTCTCTTGATCACCGAGTTGTAAACCCTTATCATTGCTTGGCTTTGTGCCTTTCCCTCTTAGTGTAGAGGAGGTTGTGCAATTGGGTTGTGTCCCTCAAGTGTGAGGTGATCCTTGTTTGGCTTTGTGCTTATCCTCAAGTTGTGAGGTGATTGATATTGGTGGCTTTGTGCCTAGCCTCTAGTGAGATGTTGTGTTTGTAAAGAGAGGAGTTGTGTACTCCTAGTTGTTGTTGCCCAAATCCTCGATGGAGGTTCCCTGTGTGGGAGTCTTGTGTGGACAAGTTAGTGGATTTGAAATCCTTCTGGGTGAAGGTAGGGACGTAGAGCTGGGTGCTCAAACCTTGGAACAAATCTCGTTGTTTGCGTTTGATCCATTGACTCTTACTCTCTCTCTCTTTACTCTGTGCATTGCTTTACTTTGCCATATCATATACATGCTTATGTGTTTGTGTGCCTCACTTGTGCTTAAACACGAGAGCTTCATATAGCGCCTCAACTCTTATTCAGAGGAATCAAGAGGAGTTAGTCCAAAGCCCTTCACCGGGAATTCGGCTACACTCGTTGGTTGCATTAAGTGTTGATTGCAATTAAGTTTTTATTTTCGCATTTAGTTCACTAGATTAGCCGTATACCTATTCACTCCCCTCTAGGTGTACCTTCAATTGGTATCAGAGCCTACGCTCCTGATATTTGGTTTAACCACCTAGGAGTGTGATCTTGGTTTTGCTAATCTACATTTGCATTTGCATTTGCACACATATAGTTTGCACTCATGGATAGCCCTCCCATGTTTGATTTCTCTAGACTAGATATATGGAAAGTTATGATGAGTTGTCATTTGAAAGCCCTAGGATATAAAGTTCACCTTGCCATTACCAAGGAATCCTACCTTAGTGATAGCAAGCATATTGAGGCCAATGCAATAGCCCTAAAGGTACTTAGAGCATCTCTACATAAAGATTATTTACATGTGTTTTCTCACTATGAGTCCGCTTTTGCAGTATGGAGCATTTTAACTTCTCTCGAGCTACCAAAGATTATCGATGAGATGAGAAGATCTAGAAGAGACGAGTTCGATGAAAGTTGCTTCATGGTCCAAGGGAATGACTCCCTTGAGGTACAATCGGAATCTCAACTAGATGTTAGCACTAGTTCATATTGCAATGAGTGTTTAGAGGCACAAGCCATGAATGATGAACTTGCTAAAAATTGTAAAAACGATTTCTAAATACAAACTTTTGAAAAAGGATAATCTTGTTTTAAAAGAAGAAAATAAACATTTATTTTTTAGACTTGAAAATGTTTTGCAAGAAAGAGATGAGATTTCAAATGAAAGTGACTCACTTAAATCACAACTTGATCTTGCACTTAATGAAAACAAAATTTTGAAAAGTAAAAATGATTGTGAATATATTTTGAAGAAAAATGAGGATTTAACATCAAAATTTGAGTTTGTATTAAAAGAGAATAATTCTTTAAAAATAAAATAAATTTGATTTCACAAGAATTAAAAGATTGTTTAAAGAAAAATATTTCTTTGCAAAATGATGTGGATTCTCATGTTTACCATGTTAGTTTAACTTCACATTCTAGCTCACCTATTGCATGCTCCACTTTTTCTATAATTGTAAATGATATAAATTTGTTAAAGAAGAATATGTAATGTTTGGGCTCCACTTTGAGCTGCCATGAACCACACACGTTTGGAATCTAAGTTTCGCAAGAAACAAGTTCCATCTTTGCATGCACACAAAACACGACATACACATGCTCCTCACGGTCACACCCATCACATATTTACTCATGTGTACACTTGTACACATTGTGGACGTAAGGGCCACCTCGCTAAATTCTGTTATGATCGTATAAATGATTCTAATTTAGAAAATAAATTTATTTGGGTTAGGAAAGGAACTAACCCCCATGGACCCAAAAGAGTGTAGGTATCAAAGATCACCCCTATTATATTTGATGTAGGTGTGGGCTCTCGCATGACGTGAGAGTGATGGTGCCTTGAAGTGGATGCGTTCCGAGCTTAAGGAGAACTATTTGGATGCATCACTTTCAAGGGGAGTTTGGTGGGAGGACCACCTTGTTTTGGAGACTTGGAGAGTTGCCTTCATAGTTTTGGTAACGATCTCTAATTCCCATTCATATTTACATGCTTTCCACATTATCGAGTTTTAGCATGTTTTAATTAGTATGTTAAATGCCATGATTATTAGATCATTGATGCATGTATAGCATTTGAGATAATCCATGTTTCTATGGACCCATATGTTGTGTTCTCACCATTGTTTAGCTATTATGTATATCATAGTTCTAATGCATGTGCGTTTACATCGTATTTATGTTTATCATGTTGGTTTATGTCTCGTTTTATGCTTCATGATTTGATTACATGTTTGGATGTTAGTTTTCATTAAAACTTGGATATATACTTGTACATCTAGCGAGCCACAAATAGACTGTTATATGTTTGTGCTTAAATGCTCATTTGTGCTTGTTAAATGTATTAGTATAGCCTAGTTTTGATGATTCATGCATTTTAACTTGTATTCCCCATCTTGGACATGTTTTATGATCATGTGTTTTCACTTCATGTATATGTCTATTTTGCCAAACCTTAAGATATACATGTATACCCCTTGAGTCATTTTCTTTTCATGCAAATCTTTATTATGGACTCAATTGTGTTTAGGGATATGTATGTATACTTCTTGTTTTGTCATAACATACATATGCCTTGAAGTATAAATTGTTTTAATGAAAAATTTAGTTTTGACGATTTTCATGTTTTCATGTTTAAAGGAATTTCAATTGAGCTTATTGCCTACCTTTCATGATTATGTTCTTCACATTTTATTTGTACACTCACCTTTCTTGTTTACTCATGCTTTGTTTTCATGAGTCATATTCATGCTTCATTGACTTTGAGTATTGGCTATCATGTGAATTTCATGTTTCATAAAAAATATTTTTGTTTTATTCCTTACTTGAACGATTTCGTACTAGTTTACAAATTTTTCTTATAACTAGTTCGTATTCTTCATTTTGGAAGAGTTTTTCAATTATGGTAAACTATTTTCAACCTATTTTTGAAAACACCTTCCATTTTGAAGGGCGGTTGGTTGGGCGATCATGCCTTATATGTTCATATTGAAAATCATTTTAAACTTGTGCATGACATGGGTGGAAGGTAATATGAGTTATACACTTGATCTTATTATTATTTCAATTGGTATTGTTGGATCGTTTCAATTGGTATCAATATTGACATGTATACTCATATATGTTTAATTTGTGCTCAAGGATATCACAATTTTTGGTATGCTAAGCTTGATTTTTAATGCATATGATATTTCAATTGATTAGTTTTCAATTGGTACTTATACAAGCTTATGCATCATTTCTTTTGAAATTTCATAAAGGGAGAGAAAATTCGTATTTTATCTTTCAATTGGTATTTTGTTTACCTTTGATTTCCACTCCCATACTTTATGATGAAAAATGATTGAAAAATTAATATTGATTTTAATTTGGTATCATATGAAAAATACTTACAATTGGTATCAAGATGCTTATTTGTTTACTTTCAATTGATATCAAGTAAGAATTTGTAATGAAAGATATATAGATATTTTCATTTTTGGTATCAAAATTTTGATTGGTTTTTTCAAGATTTGTTTTTAACATTGATATATTTTTTTTAATTGGTATCATATTGGTTTTTGATTCAAACAAAAAGAAGAATATGTTTTTGTTGGTTTGTCTTTGACCACTTTGTTAATGATTGATAAAAAGGGGGAGAAAAATTTGAGTTTATATGCAGGTTGGTGCATTTCTTGTTTGATATCAAGAACATTTGTTTTATGTATTGTGTTTTATGTTTGGTATCAAGAGCTATTTTGGTATCAAGAGCTTGTTTTATGCATATTTATGCATTTTCATATTTAATATGCATTGCATATATTTTATTGTTTATTGCTATGCATGAGTTAAGGGGGAGCTTCTTTAAAGCTTAACTTTAATCTATGCATATATAACTCCATGAGTTTTGTCATCATCAAAAGGGGAGATTGTTGGCCCAGAGGTCGTCCACTCTAGTTTTGATGAAGAATAACTCATGTAGTTATGTTTACTAATAATCTTGTGATGTTTAGTTTCAGATTTTTAACCAAGATATTAGTAGGTGATTAGCTTCAACAAAGATGTTTTGGAAGCTTTCACAAGGTGATTCAAGAGCCCGAGCATCAAAGATCATATATAGCACTCGTTGGAGTCTAGCTCGGTGGATCACGGTTTGGATCGAGTCGGGTTGAAGACGGAGTTTGTCAAGAAGACCTCGGTACATAGTTTAGTTTTTGTTTTAGATCCATGTGTAAAGATTAGATAGTGTGATATGCTCAAGTTCACAACACATACACGTTTCATGTTTTGGTTTTCGGTTTGGTTTAACCGATCTTGGTTTTCATGAATAGATAGATCAAACAAGTTTACATTGTTTAAATGTATATTAGATATGTTCTATATACATGTATGCTTCATATCGTAAACAAATTTATTTTGATATGCCGATTCATGTGTTTGGTGTTTTGGTATTTTTATTAAAACATATTTTCGGATTTATTGTCAAAATAATGATATATATATCTTTTATTAATATTGATTTATATCCATATACATCATGCCTAAAAATTGTTTAAGTATCATGTTTTTGTATTTGGATGAGGTTTGGAAAAATCGGATTTCCATTTGAAAAATCCAAGTTTTAGAAAATACGGATTTTGGTTTTCGGCAAAATTTCTAAGTCACAAAAATGGTTCAAAAGTTTGAAGTATGTGTTGAATTTTTTCACACATGTTTGTATATCAAATATAATGTTAGAACTTATTTTTGTGGAATTTTAGAAGTTTTATGGGATTTATTTTAAAAATTAATACCCAAGTTTTCAGTCCTGATTTGTTGCCTGCCAGGCTCTGGCGGTCAACCGCATGGTCGACCGGACCAGGAGCCGGTCGACCGGAACGGTCAATCGGACGTGCACACAAACGTGCACGCAGCCAGCCCCTTGGGCTGGTCGATCGAGCGGTCGACCGACTGAAAGCAACCCACTCTCGGGTTGTTTCGGTCGACCGGGCGGTCGACCGGCCAGAGAGCCGTTGCTCTCTGGTTCTGGGCGCGATCGACTGGGCGGTCGACCGACAGTCGCTAACGGTCAAATTTAGACCGTTGGCCGGTCGATCGGGCGGTCGACCGGATGGTCAATTCTGACCATTTTGGCTGCAACGGCTGTTTTTTTAAAGAGGCTATAAAAACCCCATTTGAGAGAGGTTTTCTCCAAGAATTTTTGTGCTAAAAATTTTCTACTCTCTAGTGTTTTTGCAGTAATCAAGAAGAAGTTTTGGGCTCTATAGTTTACATTCAATTTGGTGTTTTTCCAGGGTTTGGAAAATTAAAGAAAAGTGATTTTGGAAAAAGTGTTTTGATTCAATTTCTTCATCTTTATTTCTAGGTTTTCCCAAGGATTTTCTTTGAGTATTTATTTTCCATTCCTTTGGTTTTTCTCACACTTGAGCTTCATTCTATCCTATCTATAGGATCTTTATGTTTGTGGGAAAAGAATTGGTTTGTGGTCTCTTGATCACTGAGTTGAAAACCCTTATCATTGCTTGGCTTTGTGCCTTTCCTCTTAGTGTAGAGGAGGTTGTGTAATTGGGTTGCATCCCTCAAGTGTGAGGTGATCTTTTTTTGGCTTTGTGCTTATCCCTCAAGTTATGAGGTGATTAATATTGGTGGCTTTGTGCCTAGCCTCTAGTGAGAGGTTGTGTTTGTAAAGAGAGGAGTTATGTACTCCCGGTTGTTGTTGTCCCAAATCCTCGGTGGAGGTTCCCTGTGTGGGAGTCCTGTATAGACAAGTTAGTGGATTTGAAATCCTTCTGGGTGAAGGCGGGGACGTAGAGCTGGGTGCTCGAACCTCAAAACAAATCTCGTTCTTTGCGTTTGATCCATTGACTCTTACTCTCTCTCTCTCTCTCTTTACTTTGTGCATTGCTTTACTTTGCCATATCATATACATGCTTGTGTGTTTGTGTGCCTCACTTGTGCTTAACCACGAGAGCTTCATATAGCGTCTCACTCTTATTCAGAGGAATCAAGAGGAGTTAGTCCAGAGCCCTTCACCGAGAATTCGGCTACACTCATTGGTTGCATTAAGTGTTGATTGCAATTAAGTTTTTAATTTTCGCATTTAGTTCACTAGATTAGCCGTATACCTATTCACCCCACCTCTAGGTGTACCTTCAAAGGATCTTAGCCGTGAGGTTAAAACTGAAGCACCATTGAGTGCTAATAGCGAGGCTATTTCAGCCTCGCTCACAGGAAGAACTCTGCACAACAGAGCTAAGTTCACCTTCAAAGGCAGAGCTAAAATAGTAGCTTCATCTTGTAAAGCTACTCTTTCAGGCGAAACTATGCAAGCTTTGCCTATCACAAAAAAGAAAGCTTTAAGGGCTAGGCTCAGGGTTTCTCAACCCAAGCTGGCTAACATTCAGTTTCCCCGAGTCTCCGCGTTAGATCAGTTGGATCTAGGTAACACAGACTTGCGGGATTATCTGAGCAACAAGTGAAAACTCCGCTCCGAAGAGTCAGTTCACATCTCGCTATCCCAGTGTGGACAAGCAGGGTGTCAATCTGTAACGCCACATTCCATCCGTTGTTGTTTGGGACCAATCCCTACAACTTCTCCAAACCAGCAATCGGTGTTCAACTAGTTAGAAGTCCAAATTTCTGAGAAACCCAAGCCTCGAAAGAAGAAGACAGTGAAGGTGCCTCACCTTGCAAATGCATATGTCAACATGATAAGTAGAGGAAGCGATTTTCTACGATTTCAAAGAAGGAAACTGGGGGATCGCAATCCCTTATTCAGTTTTTCAGGGCCCGACTATAGCCCCAGCTTAGGTCAAGTTCTAGTTGAACAAAAGGGTGCCTTCCAAGGTATAATACCTTGTAATTATGGACAACCCTCTTTCTCAGAAGTTATGTTACCAGAACCATTGAGACACCAATTTCAATGGTCCGATGATGAAGAAGAAGCCAGCAGCTACGCTTCCTCTGCTACCATCAGCTCTATTCAAGTAAGATTTGTATCAACCAACATGGCTGATAACAACAACGATGATGATCTCCGTCATTGCATGGAGGCACAGAAGCAGACATCTAAGGCCCAGCAAGAAACCTTGGACAATATCTAGCAAATATTGGCTCAGCTCCTGACAAACTAGAATAATGATAACACAACCGGTAGTAATCACGTAAATGAGGAGAACAACAATAATGAACCTCCCAAGACCGATCATTCAAAGAAGGGCTCTTCAATCGATGCCGAAGTGATTAAAGGCATCCAGGCCCTGATCGCATCCCTGGCCCAAAGGGATGAACTGAAGAAAATAGGGGTAGTCCGTCATTACCCTTGGAATGGGATTCAGTCCCATAACCGCCAAAGTTCAAGCCACCAACGTTGCACTCGTATGATGGCAAGAGTTCTCTAAATCAGCACATTTACTACTTCCGATCACAAACCGGTAATATAGTAGGTAATGATGCTATCATCGCCAGACTGTTCATTGGCACCCCAAGAGGGTAGCCTTTGATTAGTTCAGGAGTCTCCCTGTGAATTCCATCAATTCCTGGATCGACTTGGAAACCCGATTCCTCTCCCAATTCTACAAGGATGATACCAAGGTGACCATGGACACACTCCTTTCGGTAGTCCAGAAAGGAGGAGAATCTATACGGGATTACATAGAGAGATTCCGCAATCTTTCTCTCATGTGCCCTGCAGGTATGCCTTTGCCCATGTTGCTTCAAACGTGTAGGCATAACTTCCTCGACAAAGTGAAAGTTCGCATGGGAGCCATCAAAGCCCACATTTGAAAGGAGCTTATTGAACAAGCCGAGATAGCTGAAAAATCAGCTGAAAGTTTGAGACGCCCCAAAGCAGGTGGGAAATTAACAGTAAAAATTATGACATGGCTGAATCTTCTAATACATCAGCATAGAAAGTATATAGAGGAACTCAATCAAAGAAAGGTAACTCCAAAAGGATTTTGGAGTATCAGAGAAAATACTCTTTCAAAGATGAGCATGTGGTGACAGTTTTCCACTTGAATTAACAAAGGCAACAAGCTCAAGTTGCCAGAGGTTAGATGCCCAAACGAAGTGGGACAAACGTATGATCCCAACTATTGTTCTTTTCCATAGGATGGTTCATCATCCTACTTGCAAGTGCAATGTCCTTAAAGACAAAATCCAAGCATTGATTGAAGCTGGTGTTTTTACTCTGAAGTCAGAACATAAAAAGGCCACTACCTAACTCTTATCCTGAAAAGGGAGTAAGGAGATAGTTAAATCTACTTCCAAAAGCCATGGGTCTTATCCCATCAATGACTAAAGCAATGGGACTCAAGACAGTCCAAAGCTAAAGGAAAGTCTTGTAATGTCTCTCACAGCAGATGACACCACTCCAGCAATTCTTCGCAGCAGCTTGAAGAGGAGACAGCCGTCTTAACTGCTATTTGATAGCCGACAGGCACTAGGTCTGGCAAATAACTTGCGACAGACTACCGACCCCGACTAGACACAACAGCCAACAACGTTGGAAATGCGCAGGGGGTTGGAATATGTCATTCCATCAACCAAATGAGGACAACCTTTCGTAGTAGAGGCAGTCTACTCAAGTGAAGCTTATCGCCTAGAGAATCTAAACGGTGACACGCTCCTGATGCCAATCAATGACAAGTGCTATCCATGATCACGTTAATACTATACCTCTGATCAAAGAAGTACTATACATGATCATGTTAACATTACACCTCTGATCATCAAGTCGGACTAGTTTGACTGTTTCATCTCCTCAAGGAGTCCTTTTCCACAGGGGGAATCAATTTCAACCATTTCTGCATTCTTCTTTTGGCAAATCAATTCGGCTTCACGATGATCTTGAATGAGTCGAATTTATCGAAGAAGGTTCGTGATGCTTCCTTGCAGAACCTTTCTAATATTTTCACATTCATGTTCAAATTCGATAATCAGCTGTGATTAAAGTCTTGATTATGACGAACAAAAGTGAAACTCCATGAGAAATCTCGACTTACTCGATATATTTCCTGTAAAGTTTGTATTCCATATCTACACACGAAGATCAGCTGAGAAATGAAATCTTGATGAACAAAAGATGACGCTCCACAAGGAATGTCGATCTACCCGATAAATTTCCCATGAAGTTTAGACTTAACTCATTAATCCCTAGAGAGATTTTAGAGGTCACCAGTGGAATACAGAAATGTTCTTTCATGTGACACGATTTGAAGCCTTCGGTGAATAAGGCTAGAGGAAAACATTGGCTTCTAAGCCCAATATAAAATCCTCAACAACTCATCATGCTGAGGGAATAGCATAACTAGCCCAACTCAAATGGTAGTTGGTAAAGGGATACCAAATCCGTTGACAGTTGACAATTTGCTAAAATTCTAGGGGACCTGATCCCACTTTTCCCACCAAAGGACCCTACAAATTTTCGTCCATGGAATGGTAGGACCATAAAAGGCTGTATTCATTTTTCCAATAACAGATCACAACTGTCATGCTTAAAGCCATGCCTCTGACATGAAAATTTTTTCCTGACGGATCTTGCTAATATCCCTAGCAGATCAAACTTCACTTGTCATTCTCTTTAATAGAATGACAGGTCCACTCAAATTGCTGTTATGTTCAAATACCTTTAACAGTAAATGAATCCTTGTCAAGTTAACATCACACCTCTAACAGGTTGCTTTACAAATCCCCAAGCAAAGAGCTGTGACGATTACTCCTGAAAAGATCTCCTTTCAAATTCCCCAGCAAGAGATGTGATTGTTACGTTAATGATTAACTCTGACAACTTTTTAGGAATAATCCTTTCCCTATCAAATCCCCACGGAGTTCTTTTTGTACGTTAATGATTACCTCTGACATATAATCTCTTATGGGATTCATTTTCTAACTCCCAAGCGAGTTTTTGATAGACTCCCCTCGAAATATATTTTTCCACTTTTCAGTCCCCACTGGACTTTCTTAGTTGTTACGTTAATAATACACCTCTGATAATTTCTTCCAAATTGCATTTGAAGTCAGTACCAATTTTCTCACAGAATTTATGATCAAATCCTATTTCCTCCAGTGGAATTATTTCTTTTACCGTCATGTCCAGCTTGTCACCTCTGAATGGTAGAAATCCTAAGCTTGATGGTTTCTCAATCGATTATGTTCATGTTACCTCTGAACCGACAGATAACCAAGTCTCATCTTCCAGTACGGTAGGGACTAGTTCTTTGTCGTTATGTCTAGTTTGTCACCTCTGAACTGCAGGAATCTGAGTCTAACAAATTCCAATTGGTTATGTCCAAATTACTTCTGAACCGACGGATGCCTAGATCCCTCCCCTTTTATTGTACTCTAGCTGTCATGTCCAGTTCATCACCTCTGAACAGACGAGTCCATAACTTGGTTCTCCTTCCCCCGCCAGGGCCGGGAGTCCTTGCTGTCATGTTAACGTGACTACCTCTAGCAGAGATTCGGAGTTTAGTGTGTCTTAGTCTATCATGTCCTATTTATCACCTCTAAATAGACGGGTCCCTAAAATCGGACTCACCTCTATTTTGTCATCATGTCCAGATCATCACCTCTATATGACAAAATTTCAAGCTTGGTGGCTTCTCAATCGGTTATGTCTAGTTTATCACCTCTGAACCGACAGATAGCCAAGTCTCCCCTTTTTATTTACTGTTTTGTCCAGTTCATCACCTCTGAACTGTAAACGTCCAGTTCGTCACCTCTGAACTGTAAACATTCCGAATTTGGTAATTTCTAATGGTTATGTCCAGTTCGCCACCTCTGGATCGATGAATACCCAATCTCACCTTTCTTTGTCGTTATGTCCAGTTTGTCACCTCTGAGCGATAAGGCTTCGTGTTTGGTGATTCCTAATTAGTTATATCCAGTTTGTCACCTCTGAATTGACGGATATTCAGATCTAACTTTCTAGTCCAGTAGGGACTCTTCTCGCTGTTATGTCCAGTTTATCACCTCTGAATAGCGAACCATCTTTTCTAGCGATTCCGAATCTGTTATGCCCACATTACCTCTTAACAAATGGATTCCTGGATCTGCTCTCTTTTGTCCCCAGTGAATTCTCATACTTAGACTAATTTTATCAGTCATAATTCTAATTTCTTTGGAATTCTACTTGGTGAATGCTCTCCCTTTTGAACACCTGAGGCAATTCAAAGTATTTTGAAATCTGAACCATCCCATTGCGGATTTATGAAAACTTTGAAGGGGTCTCGTTGACACTAAAAAAGACAAATTTTGAACAACTTTTCAACTGGTCTGAACGATATCTAACTTGTCGACATTTACAAAAGATAAGTCGCAGACAAGCTGACGACTAGTTTCTGGCCATCCTCGAGGGATAAATCAGCGACTTGAATTCTACTGATCCAGTGAAGTAGACAATAAGCCAAGGTTACCTTTGAAGAGACCTAAGCAGGCCTAAGATGCTGAGTTAGCTTAATACTTAACATCACATGAGCCCAAAGGGATAGCCTCGTCTTAGAGGCTAAGTTTGTCTAGCTTCACATGAAGCTTTTTATAGCTCCAGAGAGCTAACTTATAGCTTCACCGGAAGCTAATTCTAGCTTCTCTGGAAGCTTTCTTGATACCTTCTCATGAAGCTCTTCATAGCTCCAGAGAGCTAATTTATAGCTTCGCCGGAAGCTTTCTTGATAGCTTCTCATGAAGCTTTTCATAGCTCCAGAGAGCTAACTTACAGCTTTGCCGGAAGCTAATTCTGGCTGCACCAGAAGCTTTCTTGATAGCTTCTTATGAAGCTCTTCATTGCTCCATAGAGAGCTAATTTACAACTTCGCCTGAAGCTAATTCTAGCTTCGCCGGAAGCTTTCTTGATAGCTTCTCATGAAGCTCTTCATAGCTTCACAGAGAGCTAAGTTACAGCTTCACCTGAAGCTAATTCTAGCTTCTCCTGATGCTAATTCTACCTTTGCCGGAAGCTTTCTTGATAGTTTCTCATGAAGCTCTTCATAGCTTCAGAGAGCTAACTTACAGCTTCGCCTGAATCTAATTCTAGCTTCGCCGGAAGCTTTCTTGATAGCTTCTCCTGAAAAGGCTAACTTCGCATGAGGAAAGTAACCGCCCCACTAAGTTAGTGGGAGAAATTAATGGGTAGTTACACCTATGCTCCTTCATAAAGAGGAGCCAATTAAGGGGAGTTAATGTGTAGTTACACCCATGATCCCTCATTAAGAGAAGCCAATTAAGGGAAATTAATGGGTAGTTACACCCATGATCCCTCATTAAGGGGTGACAATCACGGGAATCATAACTCCCTATTGAGCCTATAAATAGCCCACTAGTAGGCTAGGCTCAGGGTCTTGAAGAAATTCAAGTCCAATAGGCTCTTGAAGAAATTAAAGTCCAAGAGGCTTTTTGAAGAGCATAAGCTTCTTTGGTGACTTCAAAGCATAAGCCAATAAGAGATCTACTCTCTCGCTTCTAAGAATTCAGAGAATCACTTTTCTAATCCTACAAGGATAATTTAGGGTGCTAATACCCTAAGATCTTCTTTCCTCTTAAGGAATCTTCAGAACCAGGCGAGAAGGAATTCCCAAGCAGTAGCATTCGAAGATCGGTCGCTTGCATTGTCAACGGGACAAAGTGGTCGCGCGCTGATCAGACTCCCACCAGACACTTCCCCAGAAATCTCAGAGGAGATCTACTTGTAATTTTCTTTTTCTTTTTTTAAAGAATTACTTGTAATTTTGCTCCTCGACTTCTTTTTTGTAAGTTTTCCTTTTATTCAATTATCAATGGAAAACAAGGCGGAGAATAGATCGCCGGAGATTCGCCATGGTCGTTAGATTGATGACCTCAGTGGGGATTTTTTTCGGGTTTATTTATTTTGGAGATGGCTGTACTTTTTAAGGGAATCCGAACAAACGAACAAAATGAGAGAACAAATAGGTTCATGTCTCGTCCTTGCGCATACGTGTTTTGATACTCGCCCAATAACTAATGCGTCAGGCTCTGGTCGTATCCGAAACTAAGTGACTAGTCTAAAAATTTTGGGACCCTCTAGCTTTTTGGGCCCTAGGCTTGTGCCCTGGTTGCCCTGATCTAGGGCCGACCCTTTATCACACCTTCAAACTCATATATCATAGCCAAGATATAGACCTAGATAATTGAAATAAGTTAGTAATTGCTGTTGGCCCAAAAGTTGCAATTCTCGATTTTGTGTTTTGATGATAACAAAGCATATGAAGTGATTTGGTACTAATCAAGTTCAAGAGTGTATTTCAGGGTTCAAAAAGATCTAACAGAGTTCAAAAAGATCTAACAGGCTTTTTTCACTAAAGGAAGGTGTTGATGGCTCAAGGGTACTCAAGAACGGGATCATAACTCAAAGCACAAACGTCGCTCAAACGTCACTATCAGATAAGCCCTCTTGAAGAATCTTATAGTCGATTAGAACCTTATAAGAAACTAGTTTATTAAAGAGTAGATTATAGATTTGAGGCCCAAAGATATACACATACAAAAGTGCACATTTTCAAGAGTACAGTTGACATGTTTGGTTTTGATACTTATTCCACATTTTCTTAGAAATTTCTATCTCATTTTAGAACTTGTGTCTCATGGCTAAACATGTCTTCTCTCTTCCAAAATTCAAACAAACATTATTTGAAAATTTTCTTATCTTCAAAAATTACCTTTACCTAGTTTTGGCCTAGGTCGGTCGACCGTGCCTATTAAGTCTACAACGGTCGACCGAACCTCTGGCAATTGGGTGTGCATGTTGTGCACATTCCCGATCGACCAACCGGTCGATTGGGTGGTCGACTGACTGTAAGTAGTTTGGTCTCGGTTAAACACGATCGACCGGCCGGTCGACGGAGGCCAACAATCAAATTTTTTTTAATGGCTGGTCGACCGACAGACTGCCAGATTGGCAATAGCAGTTAGTTCTTTTAAATCTATTTTTAAACATATTTCTTTTAAAATGTGGAAAGTTGAATTTTTAGGGTTAATTTCTTCCTTTTTATACCTGGTAAAACTATTTTAAAAGTGTTATTCTAAAACCTATATAAAAGGTGATTGGATTGAATATTTCACAACAATAAATTCTATTAAAATCTAGTTTTTGCTTTTAAAGAGAAAAAGTGTCAAGTTTTCTTTTGTGCTTTTATTGTCAAAGTTTTAATTGAGTTTTTCTACTTTTAAAATCTCTCTTTTCTGATTTTCACTCTCACTTATATCCTTGAGCTTCAAGTTTACAATTTACTCTATAGGATTTTTATAAGAGAGTTACAAAGAGAGTGTTTGTGAGATCTTGATCACCTAGAGCTTATTATCTCAATTGGCTTTGTGATGCATCTGGTGTAGAGGATTGAGTTGGGGAGTTGTGTACTCTGAGTAGTTGTAATTCCTTATTGTAAGGCCCCTTTGTGGAGGATCCAATAGTGGATAGTGAAATTCTTCACGATGGTGAAGGCGGGGACGTAGAGCGGTGGCTCAAACCTCGGAACAAATTTTTTGTTTGCAATTGCTTTATTGTCTCTACTTACTTGTTTATCATTCATTTATTCTTGTCAATAAATACTCATCTCAATAAGATAGAAATTGAGCACCTCAACTCTTATCTAGAGGAATCATAAGGAGAAGTTCAGATCCCTTCACGAGGAATCCATCTTCAAGTCTTGTTTTGAGTGATCGGTTGCATTATTTCATATTAAATTGTCTATAATTTTCATTTGATTAGCTATACACCTATTCACCCCCTCTAGGTGTAATTTCAATTGGTATCAGAGCCTTGGTCTCTAGATTTTGACTTAACAACCTTAGAGAGATCCTAGTTGCTAATCATTTCATTGATATCTCCATTCTCATCCACTATAGTAAAAATAGCCGAAGGTATTAAGACCCCTTCAAAGTTTGATGGCCTTAACTTTCTCATATGGAAGGTTAAGATGATCGTGTTTTGCGATCCCTAGGAAGCCGAGTTGCAAAGACAATGACTAAACCCTTTAGTGTACTGATCGGGACGGAACTAGCACTCTAAATGTGTTGTTTATGAAATAAATGTAAAAGCTCGTATGTGTGCTAATGTTCTCTTGATACTTTCATTATAACATTGGCTCAATGAGTCGAATCCACAGGGACGAGAGGCGATAGAAGCATTAACAGTCTCTATTCACGTTGATTGTTAACAGTTGTTCTTTGTTAAAGAATTAGAAAGAAAATAAAAGAAAAGAAAAGGAAATCAAGAATGTGATAGGTGGAGAAGGTGATGAAAACGGCGATATGAAACAAAAGAGAAGTGGTTTGGAAAACAAAATATTAAAGAAGATGAAACAAAGGTGAACTAAGAGAATGGTGAAAACATCGATAGAAAAGTGAGAAAAGGATTTTGGGAATAATTTTCAAAACAAAGTACGATAAAACTCATGGCTACTAACTATCAATTGTTCCACTAACCATACTAACCTCTTAGTAATAATTGCCTCACATCCATCCTTGGCCATCACTAATCCTTGGCTTCAAGAGACGATACAGAGCATGGCTCATAAGATTGTTCTTCTACATTCAAACAACACATCAATACCACATAACAAGTTGCAAGCTACCGTTAAATCATCAAAATCAGTTAGAGGTGAGAATGAAATAAAGAAGACATTGCAAGTTAGCAAGTTAGTGGGTTAGGTGTTAGAAATGTTAGAATGTTAGAATCCATCATCATGAGCCATCACTGGCTCTTGCAAGAGCAAGGCCTTATAGAGGCTATTAGATTCATGTGAATTATCAAGTAAGTAGTTAGATGGTTAGTGGTTAGTAGTTAGATTGTCATGAGAAGAAAAGTTAGCCAAGCATCATGTAGAAGATGGAGAAGATTATATTGGAGAAGAAAGGAGGCACCTTTATATAGATTATCACCATCTATTACATCAATCCCTCTTTATCTCTCTTTGAATCTCTCAGCCCTACTACAAGATCTAAAACGAAATACAATACAAAAGAAAAGAAAGGAAGAACACCTATACTATCCTACACTAAAACATAGAAACGCTAACCTAAAATCAAAAACTGCCTCGTTTTGGACCTCTCCATGGTTTATATAGGCAAATATAGCTTCTAGAAAACGAGACGGGGCCACGCGTTGAAAACAACGCGTTTTCACGCGTGACCCCACCAAATTGCCACGAATCTCAGCATTTACCATGGAATCTCGACAAAACCAGGGTCTTAGGTCCCTGGTTTTGGTGCGGGGATGCGCGGCGCTTCGGGGGCCTTCTTGCTATATTCGGTTTTGGGTATATTCGCTGAATCTTCGCCTAACATGCGCAAAAGTCTAGATTCAATGTATCTTCTAGAAATTCCCTTTCTTGACCTCCAAGTACTGCGGATTTAATTATCTAAAAATGGGTTTAATTAATCTCTTATTACTCCTTTGCCCTTAAACTCTTGATTTACCTGCAAGAGAGACCAAAACACGGCTTAGACTGACATTTTATTCATAAATCGGTAGGGAAATCGATATAATAATGCATAATCGGAGACTAATCACACCCCCACACTTATCTTTTGCTCATCCCGAGCAAAACAAGAAAAGAAAAATTATACTATAAATGTTATTACACCACTTTCGCAGGTGACGAAATTGCACTGAGTGAGTGCAATAAGCCATTAAAACTGTAGGTTACCCTAAAAGAGGAGTGTTGTCTCCTGAGGTTTTCAGCAGATTTCACCCACAAAATCCATAAAGAAAGAAGACAAATGTTAGTATTTTGAAAATACATTTTGAAAGAGAGACAAGTTTTCAAAATATTTTTGCAAAAATATAAGCGATCTAAGGTCATAAGTCCACCAAAAAATCATTCTTCCTCAACTTAGTCTCTATGTAAGATCTTGTCTTCAATTAAGGTAAGAATTCAAATTGGATTGAATATTTTATCTTTCATAAAACCTAGATAATATGCACTTTGTGATAGTGAAAATTTCTGGTATTTCAATTCTAACCATCAAACCATTTATTTATATATATATTTTTTATTTTTCTTCTTTTTTTTCTTTCCTTAGTTCTCTTAGGCTTTCTATTCACCCATGTAGCGAGCCTGTAACCGATGACTCCCAGACCAGACGATTTAGGGCACTAGATGAGAAAACATCCCTCGGGTTTAAAGACTCGAGTAAACAAGGCCACAAAACTAAGGGGGATTATTTGTTTCTTTTGACCACTGTTTGACGTGAATAATCATGCTTCTTGAGGCATAATTATCCAGCTTAATAAGTGATGTTTTATTTATACCATATACATAATTTTTTTTAGTTATTTTTGCTTTATGTCATTTTAGGCCTTTGTTTCCATCCCAAAAATTGTGTAAGTGTGAAGTGCATACTATCTAAGGCAAAAATTTAAGATAAAATTATCTCCCCAATTTATCTTACTTAGCCTATAATTTTAAACAAGATCCATTATTTCGACTAGGTTTAAGAAGTCATAATTGAGGTTTTCTTAGTTTCTAAGATCATCTTAATTTTCTTAAAAATAGATCAAAACTTTGTCTCTTATTTCAAAAAATTTTTAAAGAAAGAGAAAATTCCTATACAAAAGAGAAGATTTCTAAAAGTATCCTAAAAGAAGTGTAAAAGAAAGAAAATCTAAAAACTCTATGTTAGTAAACCCTCCCCCACACTTATCGAATGCATTGTCCTCAATGCATCATGATGTATGTATGCATGAAACAAATAGAGAGGGAAGGAGAAAATCACCTCAAGGTGGTGGTTCCAGTGGCGGTCTGATTGGTCCACGAAATGTGGCCCAATCCAATGTACGTGGAATCCGGAGGAACCCACCAGAGACCTCTAAAATACAACCAGAAAACACCTAGGGGGGGGGTGAATAAGTGTTAATGCTAATCTAATGATCTTTTAAAAAAGTATGTATGTATGATTGATTAGTCTCTAATTTTGCATAATTTTCATCACATTCTCATATTTATTTCATGTAAAATTTTGCTAATAAAACCTTACTTGCTTGATCCTAGGTCCATGGTGTGCAAATGAAGAAGAAAATCTAAATCACCATTTAATTGGTGATTAAGAGCCTACCAAGTAGCCATTGACTTTAGAGTGAAGATTTTGTCAGACTAGGGCATCAAATCGAAAATCCAGGAGCTCAGGTGGACAGAAGACAGACTGGGCGATGCACTGCCCAAAACTGCGCGCGCCGCCCTACCTGGGCCGCGGAAACGCGGCCCTGGCCGCGTTTCTGTGGCCCTTTGGGCGCGCGCAGCTGCGTTTTAGGCCACGTGCTTCCCACGTGGCCCCCTTTCCCCTGGCGCCTATAAATACCCCCTGGGGTCTTCAGTTTGAGCAGATCCCGAGTTAGAGCAAGTTTTTGTAATCTTATTTTTAGGTTTGTAGTTGTTGTTGTTCTTCTACTTTTAAGTTTTAGTCATTAGCGTGAAAGAGAGAGAGTGTGTAAAGTGTTGTATTTGAAGGGTGACAAGATAATACAAGTACTACTTCTCTTCCTTCTTTCCAATTTACTTGTCTTTGCCATTTACTTTTACTTCTTTGTTGTATTGTAACTTCTTCTCTTTAACTCTTTTCTTTTACTTTGTTTTACTGTAACTTCCTCTCTTTAACTTCTCTTTTCTTTGTTTTTTTTTGTAGTATAACTCCCTCTCTCCACTTCTTTTCCTTTGTTGTTTCTTTTACTTTTATGGCTAACTAACTTTTAGCATGGCTAACTAACTACTAACCCACTAATTTCTAACACTTGATTGATAACCCAAATGAGTCAATAGTATCAAACAAGCCTTATGCAAACAAGAGCTATAACATCTTAAGACGAGGGTTCTAACTCTAATTTACCTACAAGTATTTACTTTCTTATACTTCATGCTTAATGAGTTTTGATGATCTATGAGTTGTGTACTTTACTTGTTATTGTAAGTTAGAGACTTCTCCTTTTAACTTTGCCGATACCAATAGTGCACTCGAGTCTTCCCTTATTCTTGCCTTCTATCAGATCTTGATAAGGGAATGTCCAAGTTTTTGCCGTGTAAAGCTAAGTTTTAGGATGAACTTTCACTCGATTTCCACGTGAATAGTTCCAATGCAAAAGGTTTGTGTTCGCCTATGATCCATCGTGAGGCTATCTTCCAAAGTTAGAAATTAGTGGAGCACATAGTAGAAAGTTAGCCATGCATTTTTACAACTAAGAAAAAATCCCTTTTACAAACCACCAAAACATTTTCCAACTATTCATAAAACAACTTATTTTCACTTTTCAATTCTTTATTTTGAAACAAGAACTTTCTTTCTTCTTGAACTTTGAAGCCGCATCAAGCTTCTATCGCTCTCCCTCCTTGTGGATATGACCCGTATAGCCACTTCGCTACTACGGAAGAATCGCAAAAGCAGTAACATCAACCCACACTTCCTTCTCTTATTTTAGTACTTGCTTTTTGCCGATCAAATTTTGGCGCCGTTGCCGGGGAGGGAACGGCTTTGTTGTTCAATACTAAGATTGTTCTTTGTTTTTGTATGTAGGAGAAGTACCAAGGAACTCACTATCACGGGAGCGAAAGAGGTGGCCAAGGACATTGCGCAAGGACTCATTTGCCCTCGGAAAAATTTGTGTAAAAGCGAGTTTTTCCGATTGAAGTACTAACAAACTCGTTTGCAGGGTTGTCGAAAGCCGCTAAAAAAATTGCTTTCTAAATTTTTAGTTTCCTTGGATGCTTCACCTTATGCATGTGTAATAAATTCAACATAAATTCACTTGTTGCTTAATTAAAATTTGGATTAGACTTTTGCATTTAGGGCACGTGTCTATTTCAATTCATTTCAATTTCTGTTGAAGAGTACTGGAGAAAGGTACGTGTGCATTCATATAGAATAGGACCAATATTTTGAAGTGATTTACCGCTTTGAGTGTTACCTTGTTGTGAATAAACAGTACACTTGCACAATTGACTTTAAGGGCAAAACCCAAATAAACAAGATAAGGTGGGGATTTCATCACCCTTCCTTAGCCAAAAATCATCTCCAAGTGCACTCACACTTTCCCAAGCCTTTACTAAAAATCAATAGACGTGGGCCCTAGGGACATCTCGGACTCACTAAGAGATTAGCCGAGGTTGGAAATTGTAAGAACTATGCTCCTGCAAAATTAGTGTCTAAGGAAAGTGGATTGAGAGGTAAAGCCTCGAAGCTCCACCGTTTGGCGTAATTAGGCCCGTGGCTCTGCCCAGAAACCTCCCCCCGAGCTTTGCCCTTTCCTGGCCGATTAGCTTGTAGTCGAGTTCCTGCAACAACCTTCCCCGGAGAATCGACCAGTTAGGAGTCATCTAGGTCCAGGTACCTTAGACTGAAGCTTGCGGTTATTTTTCTTTCTTTTGTTTATTTTTAGTTCTTTTTCGATTGTTTGTTGTCTTCACATTGGTTGTGGTGTGCTGCATGCAAGAGTGGGTGAGAGATCCGTCAACTTCCAGATTAATAAGAAACACTTCTCTACCCTTGCATCCAGAACCGGTGATGGCGTCACTTCAGGATAGATTTTACCCGATCAGAACTTCACTTCCATCTTGCATAAAACTTCCTGAAGCAAACGACAATAATTTTAAGTTAAAGCCCCAATTCATTAACACTCTTCCCAAATTTCATGGTTTAGAATCAGAGGACGCATACTTCTTTGTTAGGGAATTTGAAGAAGTATGCCTCATGATGCGTATACCCCGGCTAGGAGATGATGCCGTTAGGTAACGTTTCGTTCCTTTTTCCCTAATGGACCTAGCTAAGAATGGTTGTATAGCTTGGCAGCCGATTCAGTCACGACCTGGAATGATTCGTCAAGGCCTTCTTGAAGAAATTCTACCCAATTCATAAAACTATCCTCATTAGGAAGAACATCATGCAGTTTAAGCAAGACCCGAGCGAACCATTTTGGGATACTTTGAGCGATTCAAAGATCTCCTAACTCAGTGCCCTCATCATGGCGTGGAGAAATGGCGTCAGTGCCAGATGTTGGTCCGGAGGCCTTCCTCTCTAGTTTTGATGATGATTAACTCATGTAGTTATGTTTACTAATAATCTTGTGATTTTAGTTTCAGATCATGTAACAAGATATTAGTTGGTGATTGCTTCAAAAAGAGGAGTTTGGAAGCCTTCACTTAGTGATTCCAGTGCCCAAGCATCAAGATCATACCTTTGAACTCGGAGGATCACGTTTGAGATCGAGTCGGCTTGAAGATGGAAGATCATCAAGAAGACTTAGGTATCCTAGTTTAGTTTAGTGTGTTTTAGATCCATTTGTAAAGCTTAGTATAGTTGATATGCTCAAGTGCACAACACACACGTTTTATGGTTTTTTCGGTTTTTAGTTTAACCGATATTTGTTTTCATGAATAGATTGATCAAAGCAAGTTTAAATGGTTTATATGTATAGTAGATGTATTTTTTCTATACATGCATGCTTAAACTTTTTATACAAACTTAATTTGACATTCCTATTCATGTATTGAAAAATCCAAGTTTGATAAAATACATGTTTTGATTTTTGGTAAAAATGTTAAAACACAAAAATGGTTTCATATGCTTGATATTTGAGTTAAAATGTTTATCACAAGTTTATATATCAATGCAAAATAATAAAACTATTTTTAGGGAATTTTAGAAAAGATAAAAGAATTTTTAGAATTATTTTTAACCCCAGTTTCTGACCCAGAACTGTGGCTGACAGGCCAGGTCGGCCGACCACACGGTCGACCGCACCAAGGGCCGGTCGACCGTACGGTCGACCGACGTGCACAGAGCTGTGCACGTCTGGCAGCACAGTGGGCCGGCCGGCCGACTGGTCGACCGGACCAGAGAGCTCTGCTCTCTGTATCTGGGCGGTCGACCGGAAGCCCCAACGGTCATATTTATGATCGTTGGCGGTCGACCGGTCGGTCGACCGCAGGCCTGTCAGGCTGTCAGATCAGCCTAACGGCTAGTTTTCTGTTTGGCCTATATAAACCGCATTTCTTTGGAATTTTGGCCAAGATTTTCTGAGCTAACTCTTTCCTACTCTCTGTTTTTAAAAGAAGTTTTCAAAAGAGTTTAAAGAGCCAAAAGATTCATTTTGTTTATTTAAGTGTTTTGTTTATTTCAAAGAAATTAGGGTTCTGGGAATTAGTTTTTGATCTAAACTTCTATATCTTTTTGGTGCTTTCCCAAGAGAATTTCTTTGATCAAAACACTTGTTTTTCACACTTGAGCTATATCTTCTATCCTAATCTATTAGGATCTTTGTTTGTGGAAAGAGAGATTGTTTGTGGCTGAAAGAGACCACCAATTGTAAACCCTTGCTTTGATTGGGTTGCTCCCTCTTTGGTAGAGGTTGAGGTTGTTGTTTACTCCCTCTATTGTGAGGTGGAGATTGTTTGTTGGCTATGGGCCTTATCCCTCTTCGGTAGAGGTGGATTGTGGTTGTAGTGCCTCGATGGCATTGTAAGGTTGAGAGAGGAGTTCGGTACTCCTTTAGTGGATTAGAAATCCTTCTCGGTGAAGGCGGGGACGTAGAGCTAGGGGCTCGAACCTCGGAACATATCTTTGTGTTTGCGTTTGATCCATTGCCTCTTAACCCTCTCTCTCTTTTATTTGTGCAAAGCATTATTCATTCATTCTTATCATATATTGCTTGTGTTGTGCCTTGCATATTTCATATTGCTATATCTCTCATATGCTTGGTTGTTTGTGTGTGCCTCACTTATACTTAACCACAAGAGCTTCATATAGCACCTCAACCCATATCTAGGGGAATCAAGAGGAGTTAGTCCAGAGCCCTTCACGGGGAATTCGGCTACACTTGTTGGTTGTATTAAGTGTGTTGCAAAATTTTTTTAAGCTTCCACATTTAGCGTATTTAGTTTCTAGATTAGCACTTACACCTATTCACCCCCCTCTAGGTGTTTTTCAATTGGTATCAAAGCCTACGCTCCTGATACTTTAGGCTTAACATCCTAGGAGTGAGATCTTGGTTTGCTAGTCTACATTTGCATTTGCTTGTTTGCACACGTTTAGTTTGGACCCATGGACTTCATAACCCCACCTATGTTTGACCCTTCCAACATTCTTGTTTGGAAGACTAAGATGTCCTTTTACCTACAAACCCTAGGATATAAGGTTCACCTTGCCATTACCAAGGAATCCTTCCTTAGTGATAGCAAGCATATAGGGGCTAATGCACAAGCCCTAGAGGCCATTAGAAGCACGCTACCTAAAGAATATCTTATGCTTGCTTCTAACTTTGATTCCGCATTTGCAGTGTGGAATATGTTGACAACCACCACCACCTCCAAGCTTCAATTGCAAATCCAACCGGAGGATGAATCTAGTGGAGATGAATCCGAGCCACAACAATGCTATATGGTCCAAGGAATAACTCCCTTGAGGTATACTCGGATACTCAACTAGATAGTGCTAGCTCTTCATTTGATTCACATGATGATATGGATGCTAATGCTTTAAATGAAGAGTTGTCTATTGTTTGTGAAAAATTGTTTGAAAAATATAAAATTTTGAAAAAGAAAAGTCTAGGCCTTAACAATGAAAATAAAATTTGATTTCTAGACTTGACATTGTTTTGCAAGAGAAAGAGGAGATTTCTAATGATAGGGATTCATTGAAATCTCAACTTGATCTTGCACTAAAAGAAAATAAAGTTTTAAAATCTAAAAATGATTGTGAAATTCTTTTGAAGAATAATGATGTTTTGTCTTCAAAAGTTGAATTTGTTTTAAAAGATAATGATTCTTTAAAAAGAGAAATTATTTTTATTTCAAAAGATTAGAAATTTGTTTAAATAAAAATAAATCTTTGAAAAATGATATTGTTTCTCATGTTTGCCATGCTAGGGTAGTTTCACCTAGATCACCCCTTGCATGCTCCACTTCTTCTTTGATTAAAAATGATATAAATGTTTTAAAGAAGAATATTGATTGTTTGGGCTCCACTTTAAGCTAATGTGTTGTGGGCCATACACGTTTGGAAACTTTGTTTTAAAAGAAACAAGTTCCATCTATTATGCATGCACACCCATAACGTCATACACATGCTCCTCACGGGCACCATCATCACATGTATGCTCATGTGTACACTTGTACACATTGTGGACGTAAGGGCCACCTTGTTAAATTTTGTTTTGATCGTATACATGTTTCAAATTTAGCAAATAAATTTGTTTGGCTTAGAGAAGGTACTAACCCCCATGGACCCAAAAGTTATGGGTACCAAAGACCACCCCTCTTATGTTTGATGTAGGTGTGGCCTCTCACATGATGTGAGAGTAGCGGTACCTTAGAGTGGATGCGTTCCGAGCTTAAAGATTACCATTTGGATGCATCACTTTTAAAATATGTCCAAAAAGTTATGGGTACCAAAAATAATCATGTTTATGATTTTCATGTTGATTTATATCCCGTTTGATGCTTCATGTTTTGAACATATTTTTTAAATGTTAGTTTTCATTAAGACTAGGTATATATTTGTGCATATTGTGGGCCACAAATAAATCTATATATGTTTGAGCTTGAATGCTTATTTGAACCCATTAGATGTGCTAGTATAGTCTAGTTTTGATGATCCATACATTTTAAACTTGTATTCCCTTTTTGAAATTGTTTTATGTTTATATGTTTAACTTCATGTATATGTCTATTTTATCCAAATTATTATTATACATATACATCCTTTGAGCCACGTGCCTTCATGCATATATCTTTGTGGACTCGTTGTGTTTGGATATGTATGTATACCTTAGTTTGTATAAGACATACATATACCTTGAAGATTAAATAAGTTTTTGATGATTTTCTTGTTTTAAAGGAATATTGAGCTTAATGTCCATCTTTCATGATTATGATCTTCACATTGTATTTATACACACACATTTATTGTTTACTCATTTTTTGTTTTCATGAGTCATATTTATGCTTAATTGATAATGAGTGTTGACTATTTTGTGAATTTCATGTCTTCATGAAAAATATTTTTGTTTTATTCCTTGCTTGAAGGATTTCGTACTAGTTTACAAATTTTTCATATAACTAGTTGCGATATTCTTCATATGGTAGAGTTTTTCAAATAAAACTTTTTTTCAAATCTATTTTTTTTGAAAACCCCTACCATCCACGGGCGGATGGATGGGCGATCATGCTCACGTATGCTTTATATTGAAAATTATTTTAAACTTGAACATGAGTTGGGTGGTAGTTATATGATGTATACACTTGATTATTATTGTTGTTTCAATTGGTATCATTGAAATTCTTTCAATTGGTATCAATTTTGACCTTTCTTGTATACTCATATATGTTTGTATGTATGTATGCTTTCAATTCCAATAGTATCAATTTCGATTGATATTAAACTTTTCATACATATGTATGTTTTATTTGTGCTTATTATATCTATATATCTTTAAGCACAAAATCTTGTTTATGCTAAGCTTGAGTTTCAATTTTGTTTCAATTGATTCAATTTTCAATTGGTATCTTATTTTAAGCTTACGCATTGTTTTTGTTGGTATTTCATAAGGGGGAGAAAATTCGATTTTCATATTTCAATTGGTATTTGTATTTCCACTCCCTTGCTTTATGATAGAAATAAAAATTTTAAATTGATATCATATACTTAAAAAGGAAAAATACTCTATTTTGATATCAAGATGTTTATTTGAATGTGTTTTAAAAATGGTATCTCAAAATTTTGTTTAAAAATAAATACAAAAGTTTTGATTTGTATTGTCTATATGCAAGGAGAGCTTAACATCTCTTCTACATATAGATTCATGTTGAGTGTATCTTGTATTGAGGAGCTTGACATCTCTTCTTTATGTGGTACACGTGTGTAGGGGGAGCTTCACATCTCCTCTTATGCATTGCATAGTATACGTTATGTGAATTAGGGCTTGTCATCCCTCCTTCATGTAATGTATCTATGTAGGGAAGCTTCACATCTTCCTCTTCATGAATGTATATAGCATATACCATTTGTTGATTGATCTATGTTTACTTTCAATTGGTATCAAGATGCTACTTTGACGTATTTTCAATTGATACCTTAATTGATTGTCACCCCTATTTGGTTTTTATTTTGTTTTAGACAAAAAAAGGGGGAGAACATTGTTTTTATTAACCCTTTTGTTGAATCGTTGTTTCGAACAAAAAGGGGGAGAAAAATTTATTGATTTGGTTTTGCTTTTACCCCTTATTGATGATTGTTTCTTTGTATTAAAAAAAGGGGGAGAAAATTTTGTTTTATTTTGATTGTTTACCCCTTTGTTGATGATTGACAAAAATGGGGAGAATTATTTGAGAGTTTAACATGCATTATATAAAACTTGATCAAACTCATATATAGAGAAGATGTTTGTAATATGCATGATTGGTACATGTTTTATATATGTATATTTATGTTTTGCATATATTAAGTTTAATTTAGTTTAATTTTAATTGGTATCTAGAGCATGTTTTGTTTTTGAACAATTCATTGGTATCTAGAGCCTTTTATTATTTATGCATGATTATGCATTATCATTCATTGCATATTTATTGTTTATTTGTTTATGCATGAGTTAAGGGGAGCTTCTTTGAAGTTAACTTTAATCCATGCATATATAACTCCATGAGTTTTGTCATCATCAAAAAGGGGAGATTGTTGGCCCTGAGGCCTTCCTCTCTAGTTTTGATGATGATTAACTCATGTAGTTATGTTTACTAATAATCTTGTGATTTTAGTTTCAGATCATGTAACAAGATATTAGTTGGTAATTGCTTCAAAACGAGGAGTTTGGAAGCCTTCACTCAGTGATTCCAGTGCCCGAGCATCAAGATCATACCTTTGCACTCGAAAGATCACGTTTGGGATCGAGTCGGCTTGAAGATGGAAGATCATCAAGAAGACTTAGGTATCATAGTTTAGTTTAGTGTGTTTTAGATCCATTTGTAAAGCTTAGTATAGTTGATATGCTCAAGTGCACGACACACACGTTTTATGGTTTTTCGGTTTTTAGTTTAACCGATATTTGTTTTCATGAATAGATTGATCAAAACAAGTTTAAATGGTTTATATGTATAGTAGATGTATTCTTTCTATACATGCATGCTTAAACTTTTTATACAAACTTATTTTGACTTTCCTATTCATGTATTGAAAAATCCAAGTTTGATAAAATACATGTTTTGATTTTTGTAAAAATGTTAAAACACAAAAATGGTTTCATATGCTTGATATTTGAGTTAAAATGTTTATCACAAGTTTATATATCATGCAAAATAATAAAACTATTTTTGGGGATTTTTAGAAAAGATAAAAGAATTTTTAGAATTATTTTTAACCCCAGTTTCTGACCCAGAACTGTGGCTGACAGGCCAGGTCGGCCGACCGCACGGTGGACCACACCAAGGGCCGGTCGACCGTACGGTCGACCGGCGTGCATAGAGCTGTGCACGTCTGGCAGCACAGTGGGTCGGCCGGCCGACCGGTCGGTCGACCGGACCAGAGAGCTCTGCTCTTTGTATCTGGGCGGTCGACCGCGCGGTCGACCGGAAGCCCCAACGGTCATATTTATGACCGTTGGCGGTCGACCGCAGGCCTGTCAGGCTGCCAGATCAGCCTAACGGCTAGTTTTCTGTTTGGCCTATATAAACCCATTTCTTTGGATTTTGGCCAAGATTTTCTGAGCTAACTTTTTCCTACTCTCTGTTTTTAAAAAGAAGTTTTCAAAAGAGTTTAAAGAGCAAAAAGATTCATTTTGTTTGTTTTAAGTGTTTTGTTTATTTCAAAGAAATTAGGGTTTTGGGAATTAGTTTTTGATCTAAACTTCTATATCTTTTTGGTGATTTCCCAAGAGAATTTCTTTGATCAAAATACTTGTTTTCCACACTTGAGCTATATCTTCTATCCTAATCTATTAGGATCTTTGTTTGTGGAAAGAGAGATTGTTTGTGGTTGAAAGAGACCACCAATTGTAAACCCTTGCTTTGATTGGGTTGCTCCCTCTTTGGTAGAGGTTGAGGTTGTTGTTTACTCCCTCTATTGTGAGGTGAAGATTGTTTGTTGGCTACGGGCCTTATCCCTCTTCGGTAGAGGTGGATTGTGGTTGTAATGCCTCGGTGGCATTGTAAGGTTGAGAGAGGAGTTCGGTACTCCTTTAGTGGATTAGAAATCCTTCTCGGTGAAGGCGGGGACGTATAGCTAGGGGCTCGAATCTCGGAACATATCTTTGTGTTTGCATTTGATCCATTGCCTCTTAACCCTCTCTCTCTTTTATTTGTGCAAAGTATCATTCATTCATTCTTATCATATATTGCTTGTGTTGTGCCTTGCATATTTCATATTGCTATATCTCTCATATGCTTGGTTGTTTGTGTGTGCCTCACTTATACTTAACCACAAGAGCTTCATATAGCACCTCAACCCATATCTAGGGGAATCAAGAGGAGTTAGTTCAGAGCCCTTCACGGGGAATTCGGCTACACTTGTTGGTTGTATTTAGTGTGTTGCAAAATTGTTTTAAGCTTCCACATTTAGCGCATTTAGTTTCTAGATTAGCACTTACACCTATTCACCCCCCTCTAGGTGTTTTTCACCAGATTCTCTACGATGGTCTAGATTATCAGACTAAGACCCTGTTAGAAACGATGTGTCAGGGAGGGTTCTTGCAGAAGGATGAGATCACGGTTGGGATTTATTTGAGAATTTAGCTAAGAAAACCCTGCAATGGGAGCCAGCCTCAGAGAAACCTTGGAATTCATATCTATAGCTTCAAGAGGAGGGCTCCTATCTCTAGAATCATCCATAGCTGCCGAGGCTAAGGTTGCTACCCTAATGAGAAGGATAGAGACTCTGGAAACAAAAGAGCCTGCCAGTGTCAACCAGATCACCCACCACTAATTCACAATCCGGGTTGTTCATATTGTTAGGCACCAAACCATGTCTTTGAAGAATGCCCCATTTTTCATGCCCAGCAAGTGCCACCGGAACACTGAACGCGGCTTACTCACGGCCGCCTCACAACCCCTACTCACAGACCTACAATCCCGGCTGGAGAAATCACCCCAATTTCTCCTGGGCCCAAAACAATCCTCCCAGGCCTAATTTTTCCAACAACTTTCACCATCTTACTCCTCTACAAACTTTTCCCAGTCAAGCCCCAGCTTCCTCCTCACAAGGCTTACCAATGGAAAAGAAAATCAGTAAATTGGAGGAGAGCATAGAGGCTTTCATAAAGTCCCAAATCGCTTTTATGCAAAACCAGGGACAAACTCTGAACAGTCATTCACAGGCCATATCGAGGTTGGAAATACAGATGAGCCAGTTAGCTAGCTCCCTAAGTGAAAGACCAAGGGTACTTTGCCTAGTCAGCCGCTAGTTAACCCAAAAACCTCCAATCAAGCATAGGAGATTAAGGATCCATCGATTAACCAGTGCAATGCTGTTCATACACTGCGATCTGGAAAGAAGGTAGACAACCAGGTTTACCAAAGAAAAGTCCAGTCCATCCCAGTCCCACTCCTGCCTCCACCTCTGCTAGTTCCTCCCAATCCACTCCATAAACATCTGACGAGGACAAAGCTGCTGAACAAGTTCATAAGCCTGTAACACCCTTTCCCAATAGGCTTAGGAACAACAATAAAAATATGCACATGGAGAAATGCTAGAGATGTTTAACCAGGTTAAATTGAATGTGCCACTTCTTGACGCTATCCAACAAGTCCCGGCTTATGCCAAATTTCTTAAGGATATGTGTACAAAGAAGAGAAAGACTAATGTGCCTAAAAAAATGTTCTTGGCCACTAATATAAGCGAAATTCTATCTGGTCCTATTCCGTTGAAATACAAGGATCCCAGATGTCCCACCATTTCCTGCACCATAGGACAGACTGAAATCAGTAGAGCGCTTCTTGACCTGGGAGCAAGTATCAACTTGCTACCTCCTCAGTATACCAGCAACTTGGGTTGGGTGAGCTAAGCCCAACTCGAGTCACCATTCAGCTAGCTGACCGATCTGTGAAGATCCCGAAGGGGGAAATCACAGACGTCCTTATCCGGGTCGGGGATTTCATTTACCCTGTTGACTTCATTGTGCTTGAGACCCAACCTGTGTCCAATCTTAGGTCTCAAACTCCCGTCATTTTAGGGCGCCCATTCCTTGCTACAGCCAATGCCATAATCAACTGTAGGAACGGGTCCATGCGATTAACTTTTGAAGACATGACGAAGGAAGTCAATGTCTTCAATCTTGGAAGACAACCTAGGGATGTCAATGATCAGACATTTGAGGTCAATTCTATTGAAAACCTGACCAGTGAGCATGAGGAAGTATGGAGATAGAAACTGAGGCAGAGTTTGATCTGGAGGCTGAGGATTTTAATCTAGACCAGATCGTAGATTCAGCAGTGGATTGGGCGTCAAACCCAAGTGTACCCCATCCTAGGATTGAAAGCCCAGAGATTGCCTCCAATGAAGCAACACCTTCCCTAGAGCTTAAGGCCTTGCCTGAACATCTTAAGTACGCCTACCTGGGCGGAAAGGACACCTTGCCAGTCATCATAGCATCACATCTGACTGAGCAACAAGAGGACAGCTTAATGTGAAAGATCACCTAGAGGGGGGTGAATAGGTGATTATGCTAATCTAGTCAACTCAATGCGGAATTTAAAAACTTAATGCAATACACTCAAGTGCAATCAACAAATGATGCACACACAATTAAGCCAAGCAATAATGAATGCACAATATGAATAGTTGCAAGGCACAAAGTAAAGAGAGAGAGATAGAGAGAGTTAATGGATCAAGCGCAAACAACAAGATATGTTACGAGGTTCGAGCACCCAGCTCTACATCCCCGCCTTCGACACACGAAGGATTTCTAATCCACTAGCAAGTCAACAAAGAACTCTCACAAGGAGTACCCAACTCCTCTCTTTACAATCACAACCTCCTCCTTGAGGCAAGCTCCAATCCAACAAAACAATCACCTCACAACTTGAGGGATTAGCACAAAGCAAACACAAGGATCACCTCACAACTTGAGGATACAACCCAAGGCACAAAGCCAAACAAAGATTGGGTTTTTACTTGGTGGTCAAACAAACAACCACAAATAATTTCTTTCTCCCACACAAAGATCCTATAGAAGAGATAGTAGATTTTAGCTCAAGTGTGGAGAAAACCAATGGAATGAAAATCAAAATCACAAAGAAAATCCTTAGGAAAAACTGAAACCAAGATATAGAAGATGAATCAAAACTCTTTTTCCCAAAAACCCTTTTCTTTGAATTTTCAAACCCTAGCAAAAACACCAAATAGATTGTTCAATTTGATTCCAAAAACTTCTTTTGATTGCTGTGAAAACACCAGAGAGTAAGGAAAAATTCGCACAAAAATTCTTAGAGAAAAACTCTTACAAATGGGGTATTTATAGACCCCAGAAAAATATAGCCATTGGCAGCAGAAAAAGCCAGAAATGCACTGCCGGTCGACCGGCCGGTCGACCGTCCAATGGTCAAATTTTGCCCGTTGGCAGCTACCGGTCGACCGCCCCGGTCGACCCAAACAAACAGAGAGCTCTGCTCTCTGACCCGGTCGACCCGGACGGTCGACCGTCCCAAGTCTGCCAAACGTGCACAAATCTATGCACGTCGGTCGACCGACCCGGTCGACCGACTTCAGCCACGTCGACTTGGTCAGAAGACTAGTCGACTGGTTGAAGCCTGGAACAGAAAACTGAGTTAAAAACATGTTTAAAATTCTTTTATCTTTTCTAAAAATCCCCAAAAATAGTTTTATCATTTTGCATTGATATATAAACATGTGGTAAAAAGTTTAGCTCAAATATCAATCAATATGAACTATTTTTGTGTCTTATCATTTTTACCAAAAATCAAAAACTGTATTTTCTAAAACTTGGATTTTTGAATAGAAAATACGTTTTGTCCAAAACTCTTTCAAATACAAAAACATGATATTTAAACACTTTGAAGCATGATGCATTTGGATAGAAATCCAATATACATGAAACAAACATATATCCATGTTTTTGTCAATAATTCCAAAATATGTTTTGTCAAAAATACCAAAACATATAACACATGAATAAGTAAGTCAAAACTAAGTTTGTCTAGGAAATTAAGCATGGATGTATATAGAACAAATCTAATATACATTAAACCATGTAAACTTGTTTTGATCTATCTATTCATGCAAACCAAGATCGGTTAAACCTAAAACCGAAAAACCGAAAACTAATATTCAAAACATGAAACGTGTGTGTTGTGAACTTGAGCATATCATACTATTCTAATCTTTATAATTTTGGATCTAAACACAAAACTAAACTATGGTACCGAAGTCTTCTTGTAGAGCGCAAACTCCAAGCCGACTCGATCCAAAACTCCTTGATCCACCGAGCAAGTGCTATATATGATCTTTGACGCTCGGGCTCTTGAATCAACATGTGAAAGCTTCCAAATCATTTTGTTGAAGCTAATCACCAACTAATAACTTGATTAATGATCTAAAACTAAAATCACAAGATAATTAGTACACATAACTACATGAGTTAATCATCATCAAAACTAGAGTGGAAGGCCTTTGGGCCAACAATCTCCCCCTTTTTGATGATGACAAAACTCATGGAGTTATATATGCATGGATTAAAGTTAAGCTTCAAAGAAACTCCCCCTCAACTCATGCATAACCAAATAAACATAATGAATATGCAATGAAGGCTCTTAAACATGAAACATGAAACATGCATATCTATGCATAAAACAATAAAAGGTTCTAGATACCAATGAAATGTTTAAAACAAAACATGCTCTAGATACCAATTACAAAACATCCAATTACAAAACATGCTCTAGATATCAATTAAAATTAAACTAAATTAAACTTAATATATGCAAAACATAAACATGCATATAAACTCAAATTCTTCTCCCCCTTTTTGTCAATCATCAACAAAGAGTTAAAAGCAAAACCAAATCAACAAATCTTTTCTCTTTTTAATACAAAGAAACAATCTTCAATAAGGGGTAAAAGCAAAACTAAAACAATAAATTTTTCTCCCCTTTCTGTTCGAAACAACGAATCAATAAAAATAATATTTTCCCCCTTCTTGTCTAAAACAAAAACAAAGTCAATTAGGGGTGACAATCAATTAAGGTACCAATTGAAAATATGTCAATGAAGCATCTTGATACCAATTGAAAGGAAACAAACAAAAAAAAATATTGATACCAATTTTAAGCAAAAACACATGAAACATCTTGATGCCAATTGAAAATAAACATAATAAATTTTGAATGTATAAAACACAAATATTTTGATACCAATTGTAAATATTTTTCATTTTGAACATATGATACCAATTTGAAATTTTCAATCATAAAGTAAGGGAGTGGGAATCAAATACCAATTGAAAAAATCACCAATTGAAAGAAAAAATCAAATTTTCTCTCCCTTTATGAAATACAAACTAAAATAATGCTTAGGCTTGATACCAATTTAAAAGTAATCAATTGAGACAAAATTGAAGCTCAAGCACTAGCATAAACAAGATTTTGTGCTTAAAGATATAGGGATATAATAAGCACAAATAAAACATATATATGTATGAAAAATAGATACCAATAGAAATTGATATTCTTGGAATTTAAAACATACATACATTCAAAATATATGAATATACAAGAAATGTCAAGATTGATACCAATTGAAAGAATTCAATAATACCAATTGAAATAACAATAAGATCAAATGTATATCTCATATAACTATACCTCCCAATCATGGTTCAAGTTTTAAATGATTTTCATGTTAAAGCTTACAAGAACATGATCTCCCATCCATCCTCCCATAGAAGGTAGGGTTTTCAAAAATAGATTTGAAAATGTAGTATGTTTAAAAATCTCTACCATAGTGAAGAATACGAACTAGTTATAGGAAAACTTTTAAAACTAGTACGAAATCCTTCAAGCAAGGAATAAAATAAAATTATTTTTCATGAAACACATGTAAATCACATGATCACTAAACACTCAAAATCCATAAAGTACATATCAAATTCTCATGAAAACAAATCATGAGTAAACTAATTAAGTGAGTGTACAAGTATAATGTGACACATATCGATCATGAAAATATTCAATTAGGCTCATATGAAATTCCTTGAAAACATGAAATCTTGAAAAACTAGATTTTCATTACCAATAGAAATTCATCTAAGATGTGAAATCACCAATTGAAATCATCTTAAAAACATGAAATTCATTATAAATGTGAAATCACCTAGCAAACATGAATTCATCCAAACGATTTCAACTTCAAGGCATATGTATGTCATGTACAAACTAAAGTATACATACATATCCTAAACACAATGAGACCACAAGAATATATGCATGAAGGCACGTGGCTCAAGGATGTATATGTATAAATGATAGTTTGGACAAGATGGACATATACATGAAGTTAAAACAAAATAAGTAAAATGATGAATACAAGTCAAATGCAAGAATCATCAAAACTAGACTATACTAGTATATCAAGTGAATACAAATGAGCGTTCAAGCACAAACATATATAAAGGTCTATTTGTAGCTCACTAGTTGTACAAGTATAAATCCTAATCTTAATGAGAACTTATCATTCAAGCAAGTAGTCAAAACATGAAGCATAAAACGGGAATCATAACCGAACATGATAAACATAATAATTAAAATATGAATTATTAAAACAAAAAGTCATAGTTAACCATATGATTAGCATGACTAAGACATGTGCATTAGATCTATGATTAACATGATAGCTAAAACTTAAAGAGAACACAAAATATGGGTCCATACTAAACATGGGTGTCTCAACAACTAATCATGTAAAGCATAAGTCTAATAAACATGACAAATATCATACTAATCATGAAACAATAAAACATGATTCAACAAAATGAAAAACATAAACATCCACAAGGTCATAATGCATATGCATGTGCATTAGATCTAGGGCATACATGTTAGTTTGAACAAGGTGAGAACACTAAATATAGATCCATATAAAACATGGGTATCTCAAATAACTAAACATGTATAACACTAATCTAATTAACATGTCATAAACATAATGAACAATAAACCAAGACATGCTATGAATAGATGAACATGAAAAGCATGCATAATAAAAAAAAAATGGGAGTTAGAGAATGATACCAAAACCGATGAAGGTGCATCTCTAGTTCTCCAAACCACGGTGGTCCTCCCACCAAATCCCCTTGAGAGTGAAGCATCCAATGGTTCTCTTTTAAGCTTAGAACGCATCCACCTCAAGGCACCAATACTCTCACGTGATGCGAGAGCTCCCACCTACATCAAAAGTCAAGGAGGTGATTTTTGGTACCCATTTTCTTTTGGGTCCATAGGGGTTAGTTTCTTTTCTAACCCAAACAAGATTAGTTGCTAAATTTTCATGATAAGCACGATCATAACAAAATCTAGCAAGATGGCCTTTTCGACCACAATGTGTACATGTGTACACATGAGCATACGTGTGATGGTGGTGACCGTGGAAAGCATGTGTATGCCGTGTAGGGTGTGCATGCAAAGATGGACCTTGTTTCTTGCGAACCAAGGTTTCCAAACGTGAATGATTCAATGTGCATTGGCTCAAAGTGGAGCCCAAACATTCAACACTTTTCTTCAAAACATTAATATCATTTTCAATAGTGGAAGATAAAGTGGAGCATGCAAAAGGTGTGAAGAAGAAGAAGAAGCTATACTAGCATGGCACACATGAGAATCAATATCAATTTTCAAAGATTCATTTTTCTTTAAAACTAAATCCAATTCTTTTGTAATAGAATCAATTTTATTTTCAAAACAAGGTTATCTTTTAAAACAAAATCCAATTTAGAAGATAAAACCTTATTGTTTTTCACAACATCATTACAATCACTTTTGTTTTTCAAAATCTCAATCTCATCAAGGGCAAGGTCTAGTTGAGATCTTAGTGAGTCACGTTCACTAGTGATCTCTTCTTTTTCTTGCAAAACCAATTCAAAATTAGAACACAAATCCTTTAATTCATTTTTCAAAACAAGGTTGTCCTCTTTCAAAAGATTGTGTTTTTCCAATAAATTTTCAAGCTTTTGAGCAAGTTCCAAATTCAATGTTTGAACTTCAAAACAACCATGGCAATAGGAACTAGAGCTATCATTTATTTGAGAATCCGATTGTACCTTAAGGGAGTTATTCCCTTGGACCATGAGGCAACGCTCTTCGGACTTTTCTCTCATAGATCTCCTCATCTTGTTGATAATCCTTGGAAGCTCAGGAGACGTCAATAAGCTCCAAACTACAAAAGCCGAGTCATAACGATCAAACACCGGTAAAAGATGTTCACTAAGAGATGCTCTAAGTGCTCTAAGTGCTAATGCATTTGCCTTTTTATGCTTGCTACTATTAGGGAATGATTTCATAGTGGAGGCTTGATAAACTAGATATCCTAGTCTTTTCAAATGGCTACTCATATTGGCCTTCCAAACATCAAGTCTAATATGGTCAAACATAGGAGGGCTATCCAAGAGAGCAAACTAAATGAGTGCAAATGAACAATGCAAATGAAGATTAGCAAACCAAGATCTCACTCATAGGTGGTTAAACCTAAATATCAGGAGCACTAGCTCTGATACTAATTGAAAGATCACCTAGAGGGGGTGAATAGGTGATTATGCTAATCTAGTCAACTCAATGCGGAATTTAAAAACTTAATGCAATACACTCAAGTGCAATCAACAAATGATGCACACACAACCAAGCCAAGCAATAATGAATGCACAATATGAATAGTTGCAAGGCACAAAGTAAAGAGAGAGAGATAGAGAGAGAGTCAATGGATCAAGCGCAAACAACAAGATATGTTACGAGGTTCGAGCACCCAGCTCTACATCCCCGCCTTCGACACACGAAGGATTTCTAATCCACTAGCAAGTCCACAAAGAACTCTCACAAGGAGTACCCAACTCCTCTCTTTACAATCACAACCTCCTCCTTGAGGCAAGCTCCAATCCAACAAAACAATCACCTCACAACTTGAGGGATTAGCACAAAGCAAACACAAGGATCACCTCACAACTTGAGGGATACAACCCAAGGCACAAAGCCAAACAAAGATTGGGTTTTTAACTTGGTGGTCTAACAAACAACCACAAACAATTTCTTTCTCCCACATAAAGATCCTATAGAAGAGATAGTAGATTTTAGCTCAAGTGTGGAGAAAACCAATGGAATGGAAATCAAAATCACAAAGAAAATCCTTGGGAAAAACTGAAACCAAGATATAGAAGATGAATCAAAACTCTTTTTCCCAAAAACCCTTTCTTTGAATTTCCAAACCCTAGCAAATATACCAAATAGATTGTTCAATTTGATTCCTAAAACTTCTTTTGATTGCTGTGAAAACACCAGAGAGTAAGGAAAAATTCGCACAAAAATTCTTAGAGAAAAACTCTTACAAATGGGGTATTTATAGACCCCAGAAAAATATAACCGTTGGCAGCAGAAAAAGCCAGAAATGCACTGCCGGTCGACCGGTCGGTCGACCGTCCAACGGTCAAATTTTGCCCGTTGGCAGCTACCGGTCGACCGCCCCGGTCGACCCAAACAAACAGAGAGCTCTGCTCTCTGACCCGGTCCGACCCGGACGGTCGACCATCCCAAGTCTGCCAAATGTGCTCAAATCTGTGCACGTCGGTCGACCGACCCGGTCGACCGACTTCAGCCAAGTCGACTTGGTCAGAAGACTAGTCGACTGGTTGAAGCCTGGAACAGAAAACTGGGTTAAAAACATGTTTAAAAATTCTTTTATCTTTTCTAAAAATCACCAAAAATAGTTTATCATTTTGCATTGATATATAAACATGTGGTAAAAAGTTTAACTCAAATATCAATCAATATGAACTATTTTTGTGTCTTATCATTTTTACCAAGAACCAAAAACTGTATTTTCTAAAACTTGGATTTTTGAATAGAAAATACGTTTTGTCCAAAACTCTTTCAAATACAAAACATGATATTTAAACACTTTGAAGCATGATGCATTTGGATAGAAATCCAATATACATGAAACAAACATATATCCATGTTTTTGTCAATAATTCCAAAATATGTTTTGTCAAAAATACCAAAACATATAACACATGAATAAGTAAGTCAAAACTAAGTTTGTCTAGGAAATTAAGCACGCATGTATATAGAACAAATCTAATATACATTAAACCATGTAAACTTATTTTGATTTATCTATTCATGCAAACCAAGATCGGTTAAACCTAAAACCGAAAAACCGAAAATCAATATTCAAAACATGAAACGTGTGTGTTGTGAACTTGAGCATATCATACTATTCTAATCTTTACAATTTTGGATCTAAACACAAAACTAAACTATGGTACCGAAGTCTTCTTGTAGAGCGCAAACTCCAAGCCGACTCGATCCAAAACTCCTTGATCCACCGAGCAAGTGCTATATATGATCTTTGACGCTCGGGCTCTTGAATCAACATGTTAAAGCTTCCAAATCATCTTGTTGAAGCTAATCACCAACTAATAACTTGATTAATGATCTGAAACTAAAATCACAAGATTATTAGTACACATAACTACATGAGTTAATCATCATCAAAACTAGAGTGGAAGGCCTTTGGGCCAACATAATGTCTATTCTGAAAAGACATAGGGAAGCCATTGGATGGATGATGAAGTACATTAAGGGAATAAGTCCAGCCATAGTACAACACAGAATCCATTTAGTCGATGAAACAACCCCTAGGAGGGACCCACAACGCAGGCTTAACCCTCTCATGCAAGAGGCAGTTAAGGCTGAAATTCTGAAACTATTAGATAATGGGATAATTTATCGCATTTCTGATAGTCAATGGGTTAGCCCTGTTCATGCTGTCCCAAAGAAGGCTGGCTTTATTGTAGTAGAAAATGAGGAAAAAGAGTTGGTACAAACAAGACTGCCTATCAAGGTTCGTGTTTGTATCGACTACAGGAAGTTGAATGCAGCTACCCGTAAAGACCACTTCCCGCTACCCTTCATCGACCAAATGCTTGAGCGTTTGGCTGGACATGAGTACTACTGCTTCCTAGATAGGTACTCGGGATACAATCAAATCCCCATTGCTGCAGAAGACTAGGAAAAGACGACGTTCACCAGCCTGTTCGGAACCTTTGCTTATCGGCGCATGCCTTTTGGATTGTGCAATGCTCCCGCAATGTTCCAACAGTGCATGCTTAGTTTGTTTTCTGACATGGTGGAATGTTTTCTTGAGATTTTCATGGATGACTTCTCTATCTACGGAGATTCATTTGATCAGTGTCTTCATCACCTTGAGTTAGTGCTACAAAGATGCATTGAGAAGAACCTAACTCTAAACTGGGAAAAATGTCACTTCATGGTGAGACAGGGCATTGTCTTGGGCCATGAGATTTCGAGGAGAGGCATAGAAGTGGATAAGGCTAAGGTAGAAGTGATTGCTAAACTTTCACCACCCAAAAAGCATCAAGGATATTAGATCCTTTCTAGGGCATGCTGGGTTCTACCGACGGTTCATTAAGGATTTTAGCAAAATCGCTAGGCCCTTAACCAACATGCTCGCTAAGGACATGCCCTTTGATTTCAACGATGAGTGTTTTAAATCATCGGGGAAGCTTAAGCAAGAACTTATCTCTGCGCCTATCATTTCTGCTCCTAATTGGACCCAGCCATTTGAAATCATGTGTGATGCATCTGATTTTGCTATTGGCACTGTTCTAGGACAGCGCATCGACAATAGGCAGCACGTAATTTATTACTCGAGTAGGACTTTGAATGACGCCCAACAGAACTATACAACGACTGAGAAAAAATTCTTGGTCGTTGTCTTTGCGTTAGAAAAGTTCCGGCCCTACTTGTTAGGTTCAAAGATGGTGATTTTTACGAATCACTCGGCTCTGAAATATCTCATGACCAAGAAGGAAGCAAAAGCCCGACTGATTCGGTGGATCCTTTTGCTTCAAGAATTTGACTTAGAAATTCGGGACAAACGAGGCATAGAAAATGTGGTCGCTGATCATCTCTCACGAATTCCGAATGCACCAACCATCCAAGCTACGATCAACGAGGATTTCCCAGATGAGCACATCCTAGCCATTCTTAAGGAACCCTGGTATGTGGACATTGTTAATTACCTAGCCACGAGACAATTACCTGCTGACTGGACAAAGCAAGACCAATACCACTTCTTTGCCCAAGTACGGTACTTCTTCTGGGAAGAACCGTATCTTTTTATGTATTGTCCCGACCAAATTATTAGACGATGCATACCAGAGGAGGAACAGAGGTGTGTGCTCAGCTTTTGCCATGACCTTGCATGCGGAGGACACTTCGGTCCCCGCAAGACTGCAGAGAAGGTTCTATAAAGTGGGTTCTACTGGCCCACTTTGTTCAAAGACTCATATCATTTTTGCAAGTCATGTGCAAATTGTCAGAAAATTTGGAAGATTTCAAGAAGAGACATAATGCCCCTGAACCCGATCCTTGAAGTTGAAATTTTTGATGTTTGGGGTATTGATTTCATGGGGCCGTTTCCCAATTCCTTCGGCAACCAATTCATTTTGGTTGCTATAGATTATGTCTCTAAGTGGGTAGAAGCTGTGCCAATTAAGACGACTGACAACAAAGTAGTTGTCAAATTTCTCAAAGAGAACATCTTCTCCCAATTTGGCACCCCCAGAGCGATAATTAGTGATAATGGATCACATTTCTGCAACAGAGTTTTTGAAACTCTGATGCGAAAATATTCCATCAATCACAAGTTATCAACTCTGTATCATCCCCAAACAAATGGGAAGGTCGAAGTCACCAACCGACAGATCAAGCTCATTCTGGAAAAGACTGTCGGACAAACCTAAAAGGATTGGTCGGTTAAGCTCAATGATGCATTGTGGGCTTACCGCACTGCGTTTAAGACAGTTCTGGGGACGTCTCCTTATAGAATTGTGTTTGGAAAGGCCTGTCATCTGCCAGTAGAGTTAGAACACCGGGCCCTCTTGGCAATTAAGCAACTAAACTTTGATCTGACCAAGGCCGGTGAACTTAGGAAACTGCAGATTTCAGAATTAGAGGAGATACGAAATGAAGCCTATGAGAATGCCCGAATCACCAAGAGCAGGACTAAACTTTTTCATGACGAAATTATAACCCGAAAAATTTTGCTCCGGGAGATAGGGTTCTGTTGTATAACTCTAGGCTTCATATTTTCGCGAGGAAGTTGAAAACTCGTTGGTCGGGACCGTTTATTGTGCACACTGTTTTTTTACACGGTGCTGTGCTTATTGCAGACCCTAAGAACAACACGGAATTCAAAGTGAATAGGCAAAGACTGAAGCCCTTCTTGACCATTGAGCCTATGACTCCAGATGATAGTGTGCTGACTCTTTTTGCCCCCGTCATACACCTAACAACAACAAACAAATAAAAAAATTAAAAAAATAAAAAATTTTTGTTTATATGCTTACCCCGTGTACATTCTTTTTGACATTTCTTTAGCCTATTCGCACTTGGTCGGCCCGAATCCACGAAGACGGTGACATCATTTTCTTCCCCCTATTTATTGCATTTGCATTTTCATATGCATTCATTGAGGACAATGCCTTAGATAGGTGTTGGGGGGGTGCTAACACTTTTTCTTTTATTCTTTTTCCTTCTGTCCAAAAAAAAAAAATCCAGATTGAAAAGAAATTTCATATTCTTTATAAAAATACCAAATGATTGTAGAAATTATGGTAACCTTATTAATGAATATTTATTTTTGTCTAATTAAACAAGAAAGATGGGTTTGACTAAAAAGTTAAGAGGGATAAGGAAAATAACTCATACCTTTTATTTTAGCCTTAGTAGAATATGCATAACCCACACACACATGCTTGGGATTTAGAGACACAACTCTGAAAAAAAAAACTGGATAGTTGTGCCTCAAGAAGCATGATTACTCACGCCAAAAAAAAAATCTATATACAATAATAAATCTTGATTTCGTGGCCTACTCCACTTGCATATTTGACCTGCAGGATGTTTTTCCACCTGGTGCCCTAAGACCATCTGGTTTGGGAGTCATCGGTTTGATATGTGTTACATATGTTAAGTAGAAAGCCTAATGGAACCAAGAATAATAAGTAAATATTAATAAAATTAAATGATATTCAAAGTTGAGTTGAAAAATCCAAGCACCTCACACTTACACATTATGCATATCTATCTAAAGCAAAATAAAAGAATTAATTGGAAGTACAAGATCCTTTCTAAATTTAAAAGAAAAACCATAGTTTCTTCATTTATGAAGGCTAAAATATAAGAGGACTTAGGAGGGTTAAACATAATTCTTATATCATTCGGTCATTTTTACTTAGATGATTGAAAGTTCTTTTTAATAAAAAAATAATATATATATAAAAAAATCTTTCTAGCAACTAACTTCTTTTCTTTACTTACTGGATTTTGTGGGTGCAATCCACTGAAAACCTTCAGGCGACAACACTCCTCCTCTAGGGGAAACCTAGAGGTTTAATGGCTTGTTGCACATGCTCAGTGCAATCGCGTCACCTGCGAAAGTGGTGTAATAATGTTCTCATTTTTTTTTTGCTCGGGACGGGCAAAAAAGATAAGTGTGGGGGTGTGATTAGTCTCTAATTTTGCATAATTTTCATCACATTCTCATATTTATTTCATGTAAAATTTTGCTAATAAAACCTTGCTTGCTTGATCCTAGGTCCATGGTGTGCAAATGAAGAAGAAGACCTAAATCACCATTTAATTGGTGATTAAGAGCCTATCAAGTAGCCATTGACTTTAGAGTGAAGATTTTGTCAGACTAGGGTATCAAATCGAAAATCCAAGAGCTCAGGTGGACAAAAGACAGATTGGGCGACGTACTGCCCAAAACTGGGCGCGCACCGCCCTGCCTGGGCCGCGAAAACGCGGCCCTGGCCGCGTTTCCGCAGCCCTTTGGGCGCGCGCACGGCTGCGTTTTGTGCCACGTGCTTCCCACGTGACCCCCTTTCCCCTGGTGCCTTTAAATACCCCCTAGGGTCTTCAATTTGAGCAGATCCAGAGTTAGAGCAAGTTTTTGTAATCTTGTTTTTAGGTTTGTAGTTGTTGTTGTTGTTCTTCTTCTTCTACTTTTAAGTTTTAGCCATTAGAGTGAAAGAGAGAGAGTGTGTAAAGTGTTGTATTTGAAGGGTGACAAGATAATACAAGTACTACTTCTCTTCCTTCTTTCCAATTTACTTGTCTTTACCATTTACTTTTACTTCTTTGTTATAGTGTAACTTCTTCTCTTTAACTCTTTTCTTTTACTTTGTTTTAGTGTAACTTCCTCTCTTTAACTTCTCTTTCCTTTGTTTTCTTGTAGTATAACTCCCTCTCTCCACTTCTTTTCCTTTGTTATTTCTTTTACTTTTATGGCTAACTAACTTTTCATTAGCATGGCTAACTAACTACTAACCCACTAATTTCTAACACTTGATTGATAACCCAAATGAGTCAATAGTATCAAACAAGCCTTGTGCAAACAAGAGCTATGACATCTTAAGACGAGGGTTCTAACTCTAATTTACCTACAAGTATTTACTTTCTTATACTTCATGCTTAATGAGTTTTGATGATCTATGAGTTGTGTACTTTAGTTGTTATTGTAAGTTAGAGACTTCTCTTTTAACTTTGCCGATACCAATAGTGCACTCGAGTCTTCCCTTATTCTCACTTTCTATCGGATCTTCATAAGGGAATGTCCGAGTTTTTGCCGTGTGAAGCTAAGTTTTAGGATGAACTTTCACTCGATTTCCACGTGAATAGTTCCAATGCAAAAGGTTTTTGTTCGCCTATGATCCATCGTGAGGCTATCTTCCAAAAGTTAGAAATTAGTAGGAGCACTTAGTAGAAAGTTAGCTATGCATTTTTACAACTAAGAAAAAAAATCCCTTTTACAAACCACCAAAACATTTTCCAACTATTCTTAAAAACAACTTGTTTTCACTTTTCAATTCTTTATTTTGAAATAAGAACTTTCTTTCTTCTTGAACTTTGAAGCCGCATCAAGCTTCCATCGCTCTCCCTCCTTGTGGATATGACCTGTATAGCCACTTCGCTACTACGGAAGAATCACAAAAGCAGTAACATCAACCCACACTTCCTTCTCTTATTTTAGTACTTGCTTTTTGCCGATCAATGATGCAACCGGTCACTCAAAATAAGAAATTGAAGCTGAATTCCCCGTGAAGGGCTCTAGAACTTCTCCTCTTTGATTCCTCTAGATTATGAGTTGAGGCGCGTAATTGCCTTCTTGTTGAGATGAGTAAAGACCGAAAAATACAAGTGAATGAAATGGAAGCAATGAAGTGCAAGAAAGAGGTATCACAAGATAAAAATGTAAAGCAATGAAAAATAATAAGGAAACCAATCGCAAACACAAGTAATTGTTTCGAGGTTCGAGCCACCGCTATACGTCCCTGCCTCAACCACCGTGAAGGATTTCCACTAAATCCACAAAGGGAATTACAAGAGGTCTACACAAGACCAGAGTATCAAACTCCCACCAATCCAACCTCTACACAAGAGGGATCTCAACACAAGGAAAATTCAAGTAATAAGGTGATCAAAAAGACCACAAACTTCTCTCTTACAACTCCTTATAGAATGGGAAAGATTTTTGGTTCAAGAAGTGAAGTGAGAAAATTCAGTTGTAAAGAAGTTAGAAAGAGTTTGAAAACACTGAAAAACTTCAATCAAGAATGCACTTTTAGAAAGTGAGAGCTTTGAAAATTTTTCTTTCTTTTTGGAAACTAAAACAATGGGAATTTTTCTTGATTTTAACAAGGGACCAATGCCATCTATTTATAGAGATTTGCCATGAGCAAATCATTATTAAAACTAGGTTAATAGGTCAGGAATTAGTCTCCAAAAATTCAGAGATAACTGACACAAACATCACAATCAAATCCTGAAAAACAGTTTTCAAAAACTAGCCGTTGGGGCTGCTGGCGGCTGTCGGTCGACAGGCCCGGTCGACCGGCAGTCCATCTGGCAAACTAGCTGTTGGACACGATCGACCGGTCGGTCGACCGGATGCTAAACAAAAAACACAAGTTTGTTCTGTCGGTCGACTGGCCCGGTCGACCGACAAAACCCGAGATCAAGGGTCAGTCAGTCGGTCGACCGGTCTGGTCGACTGGCAGACGTGCACGCCAAAGCCACAAGGCCTGGTCGACCGGTGCGGTCGACCGTTCAGGCCTGAAATAGGTCCGGTCGACCGCCCGGTCGACCGATGGGCCTGAAACAGTATTTTTATAGGAAAAAATTTGAACTTAGAAGAATTTTTAAAATATTTTTAAATGGCTAGATGATTAAGTAGCATGCTATAAGGTTTGGTATACATGTGATTGTAACTCAATATTGCATATTTTACCTCATAATTCCCATGCATTTAATAAATAAATATATGATTTTTACTCATCTTCTCTACATATTTGCAGGTACACACTCTAATGGAGAGATAGCAAATTAATCACTTTAATTAGCAATAATTAAAGTGATTAAATTCAAGATTAAGATAAGCCAAAGATTTGAATTCAAGATCCAGAGAGATCCGCGCGCCCAATGAAGAATCCAGAAGGCCACGTGGATAACCACCTAACAAGAAGATCCCAACAGAAAATCTGGGCTCAACGGCCCAGATTTTGCGGTGGAATCTGGGAGATCCTTGAGGATCTGCGGCAGTTTGGAGGCCGTTGGATCCCGGATTTTGCGCCAACAAACTAGGTTCTGGATCCTTCACCTGAGGCCTATAAATACTGGACATGGACCTGCGAAAAAAGACTGAACAGAGAAGAGAGGAAAATCATTAGTTGTTGTAATTTTGTTTAGTTTTTCTCTAGGTTTAGTTCTTTAGATCCCTCTTCTCTTTCCCTAGAATTCATTGTAAAAGAGAGAGATTGTGAGAGAGAGAGCTTGTGTAATCAAGGGTGACAACTTGAAGCTATGCAAGGATTGATCCATTCTCCTTCCTCTACTTGAGCTTGGTTCTAGTTTACTTGCTTTCTTTATGTGCTTTCTTTACTGCTTTCTTTAATTCCTTGCAATTTACTTCATGCTTTGTTTTACTTCTCTAATGGCTTTTAGCTAATCTTTCTCCATGTACTAGCTAACCACTAGCCTTGCCATCTTCACTAACTCATGGGTGATTGCTTTATTTCATCTTGCAAGTTGGATGGTCTTCTCTTCTCCGATGGGTTAAACCACCCTTCATCTACATGAGAAAGTAATTAGATCAACACGCAAGACGAAACCTACGCCGATGGAGTGACAACATGAGGCACGCCTTCACTACCACGGAGTTTAGTAAGTATTGGTAAGGTAGTAAGGTAAGCTAGTCATGGTTTGTTTTCTTCCATTTCACTTTCTTTTTAGTTGTTAGTCCAAATCCAATCTTCTTTGATTTCTTTTCACTTTTCCATCATGAACATATCCATCCATTCTTTTATTTCTTTTCCCATGATTGTTTTATTTTTTTAAAGAACAAAGAAGACACTTCGTTTACATTTCTTCACTACGATTCGTAACGCTTCTATCGCTAGCTCTCCCTGAGAATCGACTCGGTATAGTCCTATACTATAGCGGAGACAAGAAAGGGTACATCAAATACATTTTCCCATGATTGTTTTATTTTTTTAAAGAACAAAGAAGACACTTCGTTTACATTTCTTCACTACGATTCGTAACGCTTCTATCGCTAGCTCTCCCTGAGAATCGACTCGGTATAGTCCTATACTATAGCGGAGATAAGAAAGGGTACATCAAATACATTTTTATACTCATAATAAGTATACCTTTCTCGTCTAATCAAAATGGCGCCGTTGCCGGGGAGAGCAACGGATTTTCTTTAAAGTGAAGAACTAAACGAATTTTCTTCTCTGTTGCAGGTTACAGGTTGAAGAACAGGAAAATTTTCATTGCAGTAACATATAAGTGGACCTGGGCCTCTGCTCTCGAAAGCAGAGACCAGGATCCCTCCAAATTGCTGCAATTTCTGGGTTTTTGCCGCAGAATTGCGGCAAAGAGGAGATCACTACTTACAAATTTCTGCAGGGGCTCTGATTCTGCAAAATACATCTGCTGCTATACTTGAAATCCTGTATTTTTCACCATATACCTGCTAAATTAATCAACAGTAAAAAAATTGTTTGTAATTATTAAAAATTGTTTAGACATTTGCATTTTAGGCACGTGTCTTTCAATTCTTTACTTTTACTGTTGAAGAGTGCTGGAGGCAAGGTACGTTTCGCATTGCATATAGACTAGGAATCATCTCTTGCTTGATTTTCATGCTTTGAGTGAATCTTAGTGATATTTCTTGTACACTTGCACAAATCAATTCTAAGGGCATAACCCGTAAATAAGATAAGGTGGGGAGTTCATTACCCTTTCCTTAGCCCAAAAACCACCATCCCAGCACTCACTAACCCAAGCCTAATTTAATAAAAAAGTAGACGTTGGCCCTAGGGACATCTCGGACTCATTTAAGAGATTATCCTAAGGGGGAAAAGTGTTGGAAATAGACTCTTGCAAAATCAGTGTCTAGGAAAGGGATTGAGGGCCGAAATCCCGAAGGTTGCTGGTTACTTAATTAAGGAACGTCTCTGACGGAAAACCTCCCACCAACCTTGCCCTTCCCTGGCTGATTAACTTGTGGTCTACGTCTACACTAAACCTCCCGTGGACGATCTAATCAGTTAGGAGTCGTCTAGGTCTAGGTCAACCATTCTTTTGGCTTGGTTTTGATTTTTTTTCTTTTCTTTTTGTTTGTTGTTTGATTTTTCTTTTTGTTTGTGATTTTTTTTGTGTGATATGGCATTCAACAATTCTTTCTATCCTAATAATAATCCATATTTCACACCGACTCCATATTCGGATAATTCCAACCCGGTGTTTTATAATATGCACCAACCAAATACACCGGGTTGGCCTTATCCGAATCAATATGACCCATACCCCCCATCTAATAACTATAATTTCCATAATAATTTTAACTCGTCACAGAGTCATTGGGGATTCCAGTCCCCCGAGTTTAATTATCAACCTCCTTGTCCACCATATTCACCTTGTCCACAGTATTCATTTCCCGAGTCCACTTCTTATACTCCTTTTTCTGAACCATCAATTGAAGAAAAATCTGAGTTACTAAGGAGTATAGAAGCCAATTTACAGAGGGTCGAGCAACAACTTCAAGAAACATTTGCCCCTCCAATTCCACAGTATTTTCAAGAGTCTTACTCAGTTCCACCTTTTCCTAATGAACAACCATTTGTCATGGAAACGAGTAAAGATTTCTTGTGTGAGTCCACTCTTCCATCACCACACAATTTTGATTCACAATTTCATCACCAATTCCAAAACAATTCGTCATCTTTTCAACAAAATAATGAACCAATGAATTGTGAAAAGATGCTTGAATTCTTGACTCAGACTCGAAATACTCGTAATCGTGACGTAGAGTTGATGATTCAAACTCTTCATTCTCATTTTTCTAATGTCACTAACCATTCTGTCCGAGCCAAAGAGTCATGTAGCCTTGGAAATCAAGATTCAATTTCAGCTTGTCCACCTGAACTTGTCCAAACTTCAGATCCCATTGACATTTTGGCAAGTTTTCCTTTTACTGAAATTGAACTTGAACATGAACATGATCCTGAACTTCCACTTGATGATTCAATTTTCCTTCCTAATTCAATTATGACTTCGGTGTCTTCACATGATTTCACTTCATTTCCCGAGTCAGTATTGGATCCAGTGCCAGTCCATTTTGAAATTGAATCACCAATCTATGATGATCATGTTGAACTTGACCAATTCCATACTTTTGAAAGTCCCATTGATAAATTGGCAAGTTCACATTTTTGTGGAATTGAACTCCATGAAGAATATGATCTTGAACCCCAACTTAGTGATTCGATCCTTCTTTCTGATTCAATAATGACTCCGGTATCTTTACCTGATTTCAATCTTTTCCCAGAGTCGACATTGGATCCTTTCCCAGTTCACAATGAAGTTGAATCACCCATCTTTAAGGATCATGTCGAACTTGACCAATTATACCTTTTTGAAGATCCTATTGATAAATTGGCAAGTTCTCATTTTTGTGGAATTGAACTCAATATGGAATGTGACTTTGACTCTCAAACTTGTGATCTAATTCAAATTCCTAAATCATTATTGACTCCTGTTATGTTACCCAATTTGAGCAACATTTTAGAGTCAGTTTTGATTCCCATCCCTCCTGAACTTGAATCACCTATTTTTGATAGTCACATTCCATTGTTGGACAATACATGTGGACTTGAGTTTCCATTTTTTGACTTGGACCCAATTCCAGAATTCACTATGACTCTTGAACCTTTACTTGATTTCAGTCATCTTCCTGAGTCCAAGTCAAATGTTCTGTCATTTCATACATCATTCTGGGACAAGGTGGTTGACAAATTTGACTCTGAAATTTATTATGGAAAATGGAAATTAGATGGGGTCATGTACTTAATAAAGATCCTTCATGGATTCATCTTTTTAGTGGGACATATTCCTGATATTTTTGGTGGGTTCTGCAAAACCCAACGTAATAATGATTGGGCCATGTTTCGTGGACCAATCAGACCACCACCGGAACCACCACCTTAAGGTAATTTTTTTTCCTTCCCTCTCTATTTTGTTTCATGCATACATATATCATGATGCATTGAGGACAATGCATGAAATAAGTGTGGGGGAGGGTTTACTAACATAGAGTTTTTAGATTTTCTTTCTTTTACACTTCTTTTTAGAAATAAATATAATAAAAAAAATAAAAACTTTTTGAAAAAAAAGAGACAAAGTTTTGATCTATTTTTAAGAAAATTAAGATGTATCTTAGAAATTAAGAAAGCCTTAATTATGACATCTTAAACCTAGTTGAAATAATAGATCTTGCTTGAAATTATAGGCTAAGTAAGAAAAATTGGTGAGATATTTTTATCTTGAATTTTTTGCCTTAGATAATATGCACTTTACACTTACACATTTCTTGGGATGGAGACAAAGACCAAAAATGCCATACATATATAAAAAAAAAAGAAAAAGAAAAAAAAAAATATATATATATATAAATAAAACATCACCTATTAAGCTGGAGAATTGTGCCTCAAGAAGCATGATTATTCACGCCTAACGGTGGTAAAGGAAATAAATAATCCCCCTTAGTTATGTGGCCTTTTTTACTCGAGACCTTAAACCCGAGGGATGTTTTCTCATCTGGTGCCCTAAGACCGTCTGGTTTGGGAGTCATCGGTTAAAGGCTCGCTACAAGGGTAAACTAGAAAGCCTAGACTAAGGGAAGAAAAAAAAAAGAAAAAAATATATATATATATAAATAAAGGAATGGCTTGATGGTTGGAGTTGAAATCCCAGAAATCTTCACGAGCACGGTGTGCATATTATCTAGGTTTTATGAAAGATAAAATATTCAATCCAATTTTGAATTCTTACCTTAATTAAAGACAAGATCTTGCATAGAGACTAAGTTTAAGATAGAATGATTATAGGTGGACTTATGACCTTAGATCACTTATATTTTTGCAAAAATAGTTCGTAAACTTGTCTCTCTTTCAAGATGCGTTTTCAAAATACTAACATTTGTCTTCTTTCTTTATGGATTTTGTGGGTGTAATCCGCTGAAAACCCTCAGGAGACAACACTCCTCCTCTAGGGTAACCTAGAGGTTTAACGGCTTGTTGCACACGCTCAGTGCAATCGCGTCACCTGCGAAAGTGGTATAATAAATTGGTAGTATAGTTTTTCTTTTTCTTCTTTGTTTTGCTCGGGACGAGCAAAAGAATAAGTGTGGGGGTGTGATTGTAACTCAATATTGCATATTTTACCTCATAATTCCCATGCATTTAATAAATAAATATATGATTTTTACTCATCTTCTCTACATATTTGCAGGTACACACTCTAATGGAGAGATAGCAAATTAATCACTTTAATTAGCAATAATTAAAGTGATTAAATTCAAGATTAAGATAAGCCAAAGATTTGAATTCAAGATCCAGAGAGATCCGCGCGCCCAATGAAGAATCCAGAAGGCCACGTGGATAACCACCTAACAAGAAGATCCCAACAGAAAATCTGGGCTCAACGGCCCAGATTTTGCGGTGGAATCTGGGAGATCCTTGAGGATCTGCGGCAGTTTGGAGGCCGTTGGATCCCGGATTTTGCGCCAACAAACTAGGTTCTGGATCCTTCACCTGAGGCCTATAAATACTGGACATGGACCTGCGAAAAAAGACTGAACAGAGAAGAGAGGAAAATCATTAGTTGTTGTAATTTTGTTTAGTTTTTCTCTAGGTTTAGTTCTTTAAATCCCTCTTCTCTTTCCCTAGAATTCATTGTAAAAGAGAGAGATTGTGAGAGAGAGAGCTTGTGTAATCAAGGGTGACAACTTGAAGCTATGCAAGGATTGATCCATTCTCCTTCCTCTACTTGAGCTTGGTTCTAGTTTACTTGCTTTCTTTATGTGCTTTCTTTACTGCTTTCTTTAATTCATTGCAATTTACTTCATGCTTTGTTTTACTTCTCTAATGGCTTTTAGCTAATCTTTCTCCATGTACTAGCTAACCACTAGCCTTGCCATCTTCACTAACTCATGGGTGATTGCTTTATTTCATCTTGCAAGTTGGATGGTCTTCTCTTCTCCGATGGGTTAAACCACCCTTCATCTACATGAGAAAGTAATTAGATCAACACGCAAGACGAAACCTACGCCGATGGAGTGACAACATGAGGCACGCCTTCACTATCACGGAGTTTAGTAAGTATTGGTAAGGTAGTAAGGTAAGCTAGTCATGGTTTGTTTTCTTCCATTTCACTTTCTTTTTAGTTGTTATTCCAAATCCAATCTTCTTTGATTTCTTTCCACTTTTCCATCATGAACATATCCATCCATTCTTTTATTTCTTTTCCCATGATTGTTTTATTTTTTTAAAGAACAAAGAAGACACTTCGTTTACATTTCTTCACTACGATTCGTAACGCTTCTATCGCTAGCTCTCCCTGAGAATCGACTCGGTATAGTCCTATACTATAGCGGAGACAAGAAAGGGTACATCAAATACATTTTTATACTCATAATAAGTATACCTTTCTCGTCTAATCAACATGATATAAACAAGATGTAAAAATATAAAATATTTAGAAACATGTATATTAACGAAGACATTTACCTAATTCAACTATCCAAAACAAAAACCGTATTTTTGAAAAATGAAAGTGTGTGTGTGTTTTCTTGAGCCAACTTATCATAACCTCATTCTTTAACAAACTAATTCTTACAATGGTTCTAGGTGACTACAAGGTCTTCAATTTATGGCTTCTCCATATCCATATGCAAGCTTGAATCCTTGAACCCGAAATGAAGCCAACTTTGAGTCAAAAATACCTTCCTTTAGGGAAGAAAAAATCTTAAATCCTTGAAACCTGAAACACACTTAAACACTAAAATATGATTAGTACAAATAACTATATATGTTTTGTAATCATCAAAACTCAACAACCGGGTGATGTAACCTTGGGCCAACACAACCCACTAGAATGATGTATATATGAATGATTTTTATTAAAATTTTACCCTATCTAAATTTCAAAATTTCAAAATAATTTCAGAATCAAATTTATCAAGACCCTTGTCCCAGAATGGAATGATTGATTTGGACTCAGGAAGTACAGGAACTAATACCGACTCAGGAAAAAGACTTAAGTTAAGTAATGGTTCGAGATTGGTTCAGGAAGTGGGTCCAAATCAAGAAGATGAAACTCAAGTCCACATTCATTTCCATATGATGGAATGTGACTTCCTAAGGTTGGTGATTTCAGTTCAAGAATGATAGGTATGGGAATCAAAACTGACTCTAAAATGTTGCTTAAATTGGGTAACATAACATGAGTCAATATTGATTCAGGAAATTGAACTGGATCACAAATTTGAGGATTAATGTCACATTCCTCATTGAGTTCAAATCTATAAAAATAAGAACTTGCCAATTTATCAATGGGACTTTCAAAAGTATGAAATTGGTCAAGTTCAATATAATGATCATAAAAGATTGGTGATTCAATTTCATAATGGACTAGCACTGGATCCAATACTGACTCAGGAAAAGGCCTGAATTCAGGTAAAAACACCTCAATCAATATTGAATTAGGAAGTAAAATTGAATTACCAAGTTAAAGTTCTGGATCATATTCATGCTCAAGTTCAATTTCAAGAAAAGGATAACTTGTCAAAATGTCAACGTGATTGGAAGTTTGGACAAGTTCAGATGGGTGTGCTGAAATTGAATCTTGATTTTTAAAATGACAAGAGTCCTGTGTCAGATCAGTAGAGTTTGGGATAGCTAAAGTGGTCAAAGATAGAGTTTTCCCATTCCTATAAATGCTAACCAATTGACTCAATTGTGTTTCTAACCTATTGATAGACTCGGTAGAAGATTTTTGAAATTGTAGCGCGAACTCTTGCAAGACATCTATACTCTTTTCTAGATGTAATGTATCTTCAAGTGGATGCTCTAGAATGGGAGTATAAGAATCTTGGTTTCAGAAATTTTCTGAAGAATGTGAGTCCAAAATGTTTGAGATTGAAGCTTGGACTCACACAAGAGTTCTTTACTCATTTCCAGGGCAGATGGTTTTTCATTTTGAGGAGGTGAAACTGAGTAAGACTCTTGAAAATATTGTGGAATTGGAGAGGCCAATATTTTCTGAAGTTGTTGCTCGGCCTCTTGTAGGTTGGCTTCTATACTCTTTTCTAACTCGGATTTTTCTTCAATAGGAGATCTAAAAAAAGGAGTATAGGAAGCAAAATCGGGGAATGAATATTATGTAAATTGTGGACAAGTGGACACGGTTGACAAGGAGGTTGAAAAATTAACTCGGGGGAGGTGAATCCCCATTGACTCTGTGAAGAGTTGAAATTATTTTAGAAATTATAGTCATAAGATTGTGGGTATGGGTTGTATTGATTCGGATAAGTCCAACCCTGTGTATTTGGTTGGTTCATATTGTGATAAACCAGGTTGGAATTATCCGAATTGAATGGGGTCGGTGTAAAATATGGATTCATATTAGGATTGAAAGAATTGTTATTATTGAATTTCATTTCACAAACAATCACAAACAAAAAAGAAAAAGCAAACAATAAACAAAAAGAAGAAAAAAATCAAAACCAAGCCTAGAGTAGGATTGACCTAGACCTAGACGACTCCTAACTGGTCGATTACTCAGGGGAGGTTGTTGCTTGAATCTGACCACAAGCTAATCGGCCAGGTAGGGGCAAAATACGGTGGGAGGTATCCGTGCGTAAGCAACGAGCCTTAATTACGCCAAACCACGGAATCTTTAAGGCGTAACCTCTTAATCCCCAACCTTAGACACCGATTTTATAAGAGTAAGATTCAAAATAAGTTTCATCCTCGGTCAATCTTTTAATGAGTCCGAGATGTCCCTAGGGGCCAACGTCTATCAATTTTTATTAGGGCTTGGGTTGTGTGAGTAGGGAGGTCGTTTTTGGGCTAAGGAAGGGTGATGAAATCCCCACCTTATCTTGTATTGGGTTATACCCTTAAGTTCAATTCGTGCAAGTGTGCAATATAGAAAAGAATATAACACAAAGCGATAAATCACCCACGTGCTTGTCCTATGCTATATGCAATGCCATATGTACACCTCAATCCAGATCATAACAACAGAAAAAAAATGCAGTATATTGGAATTGAATTGACTCGTGCCTAAATGCAAATGTCTAAACCGTTTTAAAAGCGTCCAAATACCGTATTTTAGTTCTTTAGTTTATTGTGGTGTGTAGGCAATCAAAGTAGGAAAGTAATAGTACAGATCCACTAGCTATTACAATGAACATATGCCAGCACAATAAGAAATACAATTATTACAAAATAGCCGCGTGTTTGCGGCAAAAGTCGTGTTTGCGCGGCGGTTCTTTAGAAGCTGAGTCCCTGCTTTCTAGCGTAGGGAGATGCAAAGCTAGTGTTTATTATGCAATTTTAAGCACATATAAAGATTGTCCTGCACATTAAAACAGAAAAGAAAATGTTAACAAAAACGTGAGTTCAAAACCATTCCCATTCCTCAGCAACGGTGCCAAAATTTGATCGGGGCGGAATTAGCACCCTAAAACGTATTGTTTATGAAATAAATGTAAAAGCTCGTATGTGAGCTAATGTTCCCTCGATACTTCCGTTATAGCATTGGCTCAACGGGGCGAACCCACAGGGACGGGAGGCGATAGAAGCATTAACAGTCTATATTCACGTCGGTTGTTAACAGTTCTTCTTTGTTAAAGAATTAGAAAAAGAAAATAAAAGAAAAGAAAAGGAAATCCAGAATGTGATAGGCGGAGAAGGTGATGAAAAGGGCGATATAAAAACAAAAGAGAAGTGTTTGGAAAACAAAATATTAAAGAAGATGAAATAAAGATGAACTAAGAGAATGGTGAAAACATCGATAGAAAAGTGAGAAAAGAATTTGGAAATAATTTTCAAAATAAAGTACAATAAAACTCATGGCTACTAACTACCAATTATTCGACTAACCATTCTAACCTCTTAGTGATAGTTGCCTCACATGGATCTTTGGCCATCACTAATCCTTGGCTTCAAGAGACGTTACAGAGCATGACTCATAAGATTTTTCTTCTACATTCAAACAACACATCAATACCACATAACAAGTTGCAAGCTACTGTTAAATCATCAAAACATTGTCAGAGGTGAGCATGAAATAAAGAAGACATTGTAAGTTAGCAAGTTAGTGAGTTAGGTATTAGAAATGTTAGAATGTCAGAATCCATCATCATGAGCCATCACTGGCTCTTGCAAGAGCAAGGCCTTGTAGAGGCTATTAGATTCATGTGGATTATCAAGTAAGTGGTTAGATGGTTAGTGGTTAGTAGTTAGATTGCCATGAGAAGAAAAATTAGCCAAACATCATGTAGAAGATAGAGAAGATTACATGCGAAGAAAGGAGGCACCTTTACATAGATTGTCACCATCTATTACATCAATCCCTCTTTATCTCTCTCTGAATCTCTCAGCCCTACTACAAGATCTAAAAACAAAATACAAATACAAAAGAAAAAAAGAAAGAACACCTACACTATCCTACACTAAAACATAGAAACCCTAGCCTAAAATTAAAACTGCCTCATTTTGGACCTTTATAGGGGTTTATATAGGCAAATATAGCTTCTAGAAGACGAGACGGGGCTACGCGTCAAAAATCGACGTGTGACCTCACCAAATTGCCGCCGAATCTTAGCATTTGCCATGGAATCTCAGCAAAACTAAGGACTTAGGTCCCTGGTTTTGGTGCGGGATGTGCGGCGCTTCGGGAGCCTTCTTGGTGTATTCGGTTTTGGGTATATTCGGCCGAATCTTTATCTAACATGCGCAAAAGTCTAGATTCAATGTATCTTCTAGAAATTTTCTTTCTTGGTCTCCAAGTAATGCGGATTTAATTACCCAAAAATGGGTTTAATTAAGCTCTTATTACTCCTTTGCCCTTAAACTCTTGATTTACCTGCAAGAGATACCAAAACACGGCTTAGACCAACATTTTATTCATAAATCGGTAGGGAAATGCGATATAATAATGCATAATCGGAGACTAATCATGTACCCACTGGTGATGAGGACACTTGGTATGACATTGCCACCAAGGAGTTTGATGGCAATGCAAAGGCATACTATGCATTGCTTCAAGCTTTAAACGATGATGACATAACTAGGGTCATTCAATGCAAATCTGCCTACGAGATTTGGTCACACCTAGTGGTCACTCATGAGGGAATATCATAAGTCAAGAGGGCTAAATTTGATCTCTTGTGTTCCCAATATGAAAACTTTACTATGCATGAAAATGAGTCCATTGATGATATGGTTACATTTACTAAAATAACTAATGATCTTTCTTCTTTAGGTGATGCCATTAACAATGATCAAAAAGTCTGGAAGGTCATTCATACACTTTCACCCTCATAGGAAGTCAAAGATCGTACATTGAAAGAGTTAAATGACAAAGAAGAGATGAAGCTTATCGGCCTTATAGGTAACCCTTAAGACCCATGAGATAGAGAGGAAGGTTAGAGAAGAAATGACACCACAAAAGAAGAAGACAATTGCCTTCAAGTCTACTTCTCACCATCTCCGACGATGATGAAGAAGAAGAAGAAGATGAAGATCTTTCTCTCCTTGTAAGAAATGTAAAGAGGATATACAACAAGGCAAGGATCAACAATAGGAGATGATGGCAAGGAAAGGAGGAAAAAAAATCATTTATTTCAACTGTCGAAAACCCAGACATATCATTACCAAATGTCCAGATATCAAAAGCAAGTCATCATCCTCACAAAAGCCAAAAAAGTCATTTAAGAAGAAAGCTCTCAAAGCTACATGGGATTCAGAAAGTGAATTCGAAGAGGAGGTAGACACAGCAGACGTGTGTTTCATGGCAAATTATAACACACCTAAGGTTACTTCTGAACTATCTCTTGATGATTGTGATTTAACTATGGATGAATTAGGAGATATATTTGTAGAACTTTTAAATAAATATGATTTTCTAAAGAAGAAATATCTAAAAAAGAAAAAGGAAAATGAAGTTCTTCAAAATAAAATAATCATTCATTCTAAAGAAAAAGATGATTTATCTTCCACTCTTTTATCTACACAAAAAGATTTTGCTGCATGCGAGATTCATGTACAGCAAAGTTTCCCATGATTGATGAAAATGAAATTACTATTTTAAAAACTAAAATCAAGACACTGGGAAATGTTTTAAAGATATGTGAGTTTGAAAAGGCTAAATTAGAGGCCATGTTTTCTAAGAAAAATTCTTCAAAGAAACATATTCATGCTACACATACTCACACTTCAAAATCACACACTTAGCATTCTCATGTCTCGCATGCTCATCATATACATCATGCATATATGTATGGTAGAGTTTATTCATGTACTTATTATGGTCGAAAGGGTCACTTAGCTAAATTGTGTTTTAATCGTATAAATACTTCTAATAATCAAATTTGAATTCGAAGTACTAATGTCATAGAACCCAAGCAAATATGGGTACCAAAATTAACAATTTCATTATTTAATGCAGGTACACATCAAGGCTCCAAGACGTAGGAGCAGTGGTTTCTTGATAGCGGTTGCTAAAGATACATGACTCGGACATCAATAATTTTACAACCCTATTAGGGTATCCAGAAGGTGGCACCATCACCTTCGGAGATGACTCAAAGGGTAATTATCGGAATAGATAACATTAAAGTTGGTTTATCTACATTGACTGAAAATGTGGTTTTAGTTGATGGTCTCAAGCATAACCTCTTGAGTATTAGTCAACTTTGCGATCAAGATTTTAAAGTTATTTTTGATGATTCTTCTTGTAATGTTTTAAATGTAAAACCGATGCTTGCATTCTTTTTGGATTTCGAGAAAATAATGCATATATTATTGAGATGCTATATGTTTAAATACTTTCAATGAAGATTCTTGGTTATGGCATGAAGATTAGGCCATGTATTCTTTTGATCATCTATCTAGAATTAACTCTAAGAAATCGATGAATGATATTCCTTACTTGATGTTTGAAAAAGATCGCATTTGTGATGTGTGCCAACTTGGAAAACAAATCAAATCCTCTTTCAAATTAATCCATGATATCATGACATCTAGACCATTAGAGTTAATCAACATCAATTTGTTTCATCATACTAAAACCAAGAGTTTAAATGGAAACCATTTTGTTTTTGTATTGGTTGTTGATTTTTCTCGTTTTACAGGAGTTTTCTTTTTTAAAGATCAAGCTTTTTCGCATTTTAATGTTTTTAGGAAAAAATTAAAAAACAAAAAGGTTTTTCATTTACGCATAAGAAGTGATAGAGGTGGTGAATTCATTAATCATTCTTTTATCTCTTATTGTGAAGAAAATAGAATTAGGCATGAATTGTCTTGTCCTAGAACTCCACAACAAAATGGAGTCATTGAAAGGAAGAATCATACTCTTCAAAAAATAGCTAGGATAATGATTAGTGAATACGAACTCCCTCAATATTTATGGGCCGAAGCTGTAAACACTTCATGTTACATATCAAATAGAATTTATTTTTGTAAAAATATTTTTAAAACTTCTATTGAAATTTACTATTTGAGAAAGCCAAATGTTTCTTACTTTAGAGTTTTTGGATGCAAATGTTCTGTTTTAAACACCAAAGATAACTTAGGAAAATTTGATGCAAAAACTTTTAAAGCTATATTTGTTGGTTATTCTAATACTAGAAAGGCTTATAAAATCTTCAATAAATCTACTTTGACAATTGAAGAATTTATGCATGTTAAGTTTGAAGAATCTAATATTTTTATTAAGAATGTTATAGGGATTGATTCTCTAGATGAAGACATGAAGAAAGTAACCTTGAAGGACTCACATATCCTAGAAGATAAGCCAAAGCTTGATGAACAAGGTGAAGTTCAAGAGGTTGAAATGGCACCAACACAACCACTTTCAAAAGATTTAAGATATGCTATAAGTCATCCCAAGAAACTCATCATAGGTGATGTATCAAAAGGGGTAACTACTCGATCCAAACTCCATAATTTTGTTGGCCCAAAGGCCCATCACTCTAGTTTTGATGATGATTAACTTATGTAGTTATAGTACAAATGATCTTGTGTTTAATTAGTCTCAGATTTGTGATCAAGATCTTAGTAGATATGTAGCTTTAACAAAGGATTTCAAGTAAGGCTTTGGAGCTAGCACGTGTTGATTCAAAAGCTTGTGCATCAAGACATATCAAGTACTCAAGAGGAGTATAGCTCATTGGATCAAGTTTGGAACAAATCATGAAGGAGAAGAAGACTCCAAGTGAAGCCCTTCAAGAGAAGACTTGAGTCTAGATTTATTTTGTTAAGATTTTATTTTAGTTAAAATATAAAGGATAGAATAGTTGGTGGATTGCACAAGTATACCATATACACTTACACACAAGATTTAGTTGTGTTTTCATAAAGGAGTTTTCATTTTAAAAAAATACCGTTTTGGTTTTTAGAATTTCTTATATACATATGTTTAACCAAAACTATTTTAGTGCTTATTGTCAAAAACATAGATATTTCATCATGTATGTGTAGTGGATCATATCCATACACATTAAGCTTTAAAAGTGTTTAAAATATCTTGTTTTTGCATTTGGAAAAGTTTTGGAAAAATCGATTTGGAAAAATACAGATTTCGTTTCAAGCCAAAATTTCTAATTTACAAAAATAGTTCAAAATATTTGTAACATGATTTGATTTTACTCAAACATGTTTGTATTTTAAAGTATAATACTGAACTTTATTTTGTAGAATTTTAGAGATTTTATGGGATTTTATTGAAGGAAAAATGACAAGTTTTTAATCCCTAAAAAACTGTTTTCTGGCTTCTGTCTGTCGACCGCACGGTCGACCGAACCAGGAGTCGGTCGGCCGAGTCGGTCGACTGACGTGCACAAACGTGCAAGCCTTGTTTGGCTGGAGGGCCGGTCGACCGACCCGGTCGACCGCCAGAGTGTTCTGCTCTCTAGAAATGGCCCCGGTCGACCGGGCGGTCAACCGGTAGAGAGCTCTGCTATCTGTACTCAGGCCACGTTGATCGGGCCAGTCGACCGCTAGCCCAACAGTCAGAAATCTGAACGTTGGCCAGTCGACCGGGCGATCGATCGACAGCAGTGCAGAAACGGCTAGTTTTTTGTTAGCCTATTTAAAGGGGTTCCCTTGGACTGTTTCCATAAGATTTGAAGTGAGTTTTTGAGATAGCGTTTCCTACTCTATTAAGTGTTTATCTCCACTTGTTTTAGAGCCAAATATTTTCATTCAAAAGGGAGTTTATCAAGAGTTTTCAAAAGTGATTTCTTGTGTTTTTCACAACAACTTCAATCCTACTTTTCTCAATATCACACTTGAGCTATCCATTGCTATATCAATCCTATAGGGATTTTTATTGTGAGAAGATTTTAGGTGATCAAAGTGTTGTGATCACCAAAGTTTTCATACTTTGTATTTGAGGAGGCGGACTTGCGGGTTCGCGGTGTTTCGAGTTTTAGTGAGAGCTTGTTGTAGAGGTGCGGCCTCAATAAGCTAGTGTGCTTGCGGTGTGTTGCTCTTGCGGGAACAAGAGAGGGACTAGAGAGTCCAAAGGGCTTGTAGGTGTTGCGGCACAAAGTGATCCGGTGGGATCGACTATAGTGGAAATCCTTCATAGTCTTGATGGATGGTGGGGACGTAGAGCAAGTGTGCTCGAACCTCGAAACAAATCTCCCGTGTTTGCGATTGCTCTCTCTCTTTCTCTCACTTGTCTTTATATCTTACATGCTTATATTGTCTTAATCTTTATATACTTGATATATCTTGTGCCTAATTGTTATACGCTTGGGAATTGTTTGCTCACACTTGTATTCAACTAAGAAAGCCAAAGCGGCACCTCAACTCTTATCTAGAGGAATCTTGAGGAGTTATTCCAGAGTCTTTCACGGGGAATTCAGCTACACTCTTGTGTTATACTTGGTGTGTTGTGCATTAGAATTTATGTTTGTATAAATAGTTTTAATTTCGTATTAATTGACCATTAGATTAGCTAGTCACCTATTCACCCCCCTCTAGGTGATTTCAATTGGTATCGGAGCCAAGTGCTCTTGATTTGGGTCTGACAACCTAGAGTTAAAGATCCTCATTTATAGCTAATCACAATATTTGTTTACGCAGACTTGAATTTTATGACACCTCCCACCTTTGACATTCTTAACATCCAAACTTGGAAAATTAAGATGTCTTTGTACCTCAAAGGCCTAGGCATACATGTTTATCTTGCTACCACTAAGGATTCATATGTTAGTAATAGCAAGTATATTGAGGCTAACTCAAAAGCCATTCATGCTTTAAAGTCAACTCTAAATGATGATTATTTATGTAGAGTTGCTAATGTTGATTCGGCTTTTTTAGTATGGAACACCATACTCTCCCTTGGCGAACAAGAACAATATTATGCGGGGAGCGACTCGGATGTTGGAAGTGAGGGTTCCAACATATGCTACATAGTCCAAGGGGATAACCCCCTTGAGGTAAACTCTGAATCCGAGCTAGATGAGGATGTTGATATGAGATACAATGAACTTGCATTTTTTTGTCAACAGCTCCTTGAAAAATATGACATGCTTAAAAAGGATAATAAGAAAATGAAAAATAAATTTTATTGCTTTTTAAAAGAAAATGATTCTTTTAAAAATAAAGTTGCATGCATAGAAAAAGAAAATGAATTTTTAAAAAATCAAAATATTTCCTTGCTTTCTAAACTAAATGATCTTTGTAAAGGAAATACATCTTTGAAAAATAAAATTGTTTTGGTGAAAAAACAAAAAGAAGTTGATTTACATGAAAATAACTCTTTAAAAAGAAAAGTTATTTCAAAAGAAAAAGAAAATGTGTCTAAAAAGAAAAGATTGTTGATCATGCTTTACATGCTGCTACTATTGATAAAAATAAAGTTAATTTTTGAAAAATAAAATAGATTGTTTGATCTCAACTTTGAGCAAATGTGCATTTAACCATAATAGATTGGAATCCTTGTTTTCAAAGAAACAAACTCCACATGCTCATGCACACACACACAACATGTATATGCACACTTTGCACGACATGATCACACTTATACACATATGCATCCTAGAGTATACAAGTGTACACATTGCGACCGCAAATTCCATTTAGCAAAATTTTGTTATGATAGAGTAAATTCTTCAAATTTTGTAAATAAAAATGTTTAGGTTCCAAATCAAGCTAACCCTCGTGGACCCAAAAGAAAATGGGTAACAAAATCCCCACCTTTTGTATTTGATGTAGGTGCGGGCTCTCACATGACGTGAGAGGAATGGTGCCTTGGTGGTGGTTGCACATGGACTAGATGGACATACATTTGATGCACCGCTATTAAGGAGCTTTAGTGGGAAGGCCACCATGTTTTGAAGATTTGGAGTATAGTTTTTATGGTTTGGTAACTATCTCTAAACTCCTATTTTATTTGCATGCTTTTACATTGATAATTTTAGCATGTTTATGATTTGTAATCATGTTTTGTGATTTATATGGTGAATATGTGTTTAGATGAACTTTTCATTAAAACTACACGTGTACAAGTAGTGGGGTACAAATTGATTCTTATTTGTTTGTACTTTATCGCTCATTTGTACCTATTACATGTTCTTGTATAGCCTAGTTTTGATGATTTCTTCACTTATACATGTTCTCCTATTTTTTTGCATGTTTTACTTCATGTATATGTAATCTTTGTCCTAAAACTAATAAATATACATGTATGCCCTTGAGTCACTTGCCTTCATGCAAATACTATATAGACTCTTTTTTATGAGATATGTATGCATATTGTTAGTTTTGCATAAAAACACACATATACCTAGAAGTTTGATTTTAGATGAAAAATGAATTTTCATGATTTTCACATATTTGATGTTTTGAGCTTTATTGCCTAATTTCATAAAAATGCTACTCACATGATTATAGTACACTCATATTTCCTTTGTTTACTCATGATATTGTATTCATGAGATATTTTGAGCATTATAGATTTCGAGTGTCAATTCTTGTGTTTTTAGCATGCCTCATGGATAAATATGATTTGATTTCATGTTTGAAGGATCTTTAATTAGTTTTTCAAAAATTACTTTAACTAGTTATCTATTCTTCATTTGGTAGTGTTTTCAATTTTTAAAAAATATTTTCAAACTTTTTGAAAACCCTACCAACCCCTTTAAAGGGCGGAGGATCGGCGACCATGCCTTGTGAGCCAAATTAAATATCTTTTATCATGTGCATAAAAAGGGTGAATTTTTATGAGTTGTACATAGGATTCACATCATAGTTTCAATTGGTTTTACAATCAACATTTTTTTGTATACTCATAATTTGTTTCTATATATGTATGCTTTAAATTACAAATAATATCAATTTCTATTGGTATTTTCATTTTCATGCATATATATGATTTGTTTGTGCTTAATTTATGATTTATTTACATGTTTAAAGTACAAAGTTTGTTTATGCTAAGTTTGAATTAAATCTTGTTTTCAATTGGTATCTCAATTGACACTTTTATAAGCTTATGCATCATTTTCATTTGGTATTTTTATTGATATCAAAATTTATAATATATTTCAATATACTTCAATTGGTATCAATATGTTTCAATTTCCAATTGGGTTTAAATTTAATTTGGTATCAATATGTTTTACCAATTTAGAATCAATTTACCATGTATTTCTATTGGTATCAAAATTTACCATATATTTCAATTGGTGTCAAAATATAAAATATTTTCTTTCATTGGTATCAAAATATACAAGTATTTCAATTTCAATTGGTATCACAAATTTCCTATTTCATATGTTATCAAAATCTTATGATATCTCATATTGATTTAATTTAAGAAAAATTCAAAATTTGTATTGTTTATTTACAATTGGTATCTAAAAATTTTTTTTAAAAAGGATATCTCAAAATTTGTTTTTATTGAGAAAATTGAAAATTTTGTTTTAATGAGAAATGTTAAAAATGTTTTTGATATGTCTTACCTATATGTAAGGAGAGCTTAACATCTCTTCTACATATAGATTCATGTTGAGTGCATCTTATATTGAGGAGGTTGACATCTCCTCTTTATGTGATACACGTGTGTAAGGTAAACTTCACATCTCCACTTATGCATTGTATATTATGCGTTATGTGAGTTAGGGCTTGTCATCCCTTCTCCATGTAATGCATATATGCAGGGAAGTTAACTTAGCGTCTTCCTCTTTATAAATGCATATCGCATATATATCTTTCTTGTTGATTTGGTTTTTACCCCTTTGTTGATGATTGACAAAAAGGGGGAGAAAGATTTTGAGTTTATATATGCATATTTGTGTTTTTGTATATTTGAGTTTATGCATCTTATGTTTTTACAAAATAGGAAGAATGATTTTGAAAGTTTAAATAAAAAGGGGAGAAAAAGTTTTTGGAAAAAGGACTTTTGATTTATGTATGTTTCTCTCACCCTATTGATGTATATATGTGTTTAGTTTTATTTACTTCACTGCTATATCTTATTGTTTATTGTTATGCATGAGTTAAGGGGGAGCTTCTATGAAGCTTAACTTTAATCTATGCATATATAACTCCATGAGTTTTGTCATCATCAAAAAGGGGGAGATTGTTGGCCCAAAGGCCTATCACTCTAGTTTTGATGATGATTAACTCATGTAGTTATAGTACTAATGACATGTGTTTAATTAGTCTCAGATTGTGATCAAGATCTTAGTAGGTGTGTAGCTTCAACAAAGGATTTCAGTTTTTGAGCTAGCACGTATTGATTCAAGAGCTTGTGCATCAAGACCATATCAAGTACTCAAGAGGAGTCTAGCTCATTGGATCAAGTTTAGACCAAGTCATGAAGGAGAAGAAGACTTCAAGTGAAGCCCTTAAGAGAAGACTTGTGTCTAAGTTTTTGTTGTTAAGATTTTGTTTTAGTTAAAATATAAAGGATAGAATAGTTGGTGGATTGCTAAAGTATACCATATACACTCACACACAAGATTTAGTTGTGTTTTCATAAAAGAGTTTTCATTTTGAAAAAAATACTGTTTTGATTTTTAGATTTTCTTATATACATATGTTTAACCAAAACTATTTTAGTGCTTATTGTCAAAAACATAGATATTTCATCATATATGAGTGGATTATATCCATACACATTAAGCTTTAAAAGTATTTAAAATATCTTATTTTTGTATTTGGAGAAGTTTTGAAAAAATCGATTTGGAAAATATAGATTTTGTTTCAAGCCAAAATTTCTAAGTTAAAAAAATAGTTTAAAATGTTTGTAATATGATTTGATTTTACTCAAACATGTTTGTATTTCAATGTATAATACTAAACTTATTTTTGTAGAATTTTAGAGATTTTATGGGATTTTATTAAAGGAAAAAATGACAAGTTTTTAATCCCTAAAAAACTGTTTTCTGGCTTCTGCCGGTCGACCGCACGGTCGACTGAGTCAGGAGTCAGTCGACCGAGTCAGTCGACCGACGTGCACAAACGTGCACGCCTTGCTTGGCTGGAGGGCCGGTCGACCGACCCGGTCGACCGCCAAAGAGTTCTGCTTTCTGAAAATGGCCCCGGTCGACCGGACGGTCGACCGACAGAGAGCTTTGCTCTCTGTATCCAGGCCACGGTCGACCGGGCCGGTCGACCGTTGGCCGGTCGACCGGCAGCAGTGCAGACTGCTGGTTTGGCCCCAACGGCTAGTTTTTTGTTAGCCTATTTAAAGGGGTTCCCTTCGACTATTTTCCACAAAATTTGAAGTGAGTTTTGAGATAGTTTTTCTTACTCTATTAAGCGTTTATCTCCACTTTTTTTAGAGCCAAATACTTCTATTCAAAAGGAGAGTTTATCAAGAGTTTTTAAAAGTGATTCTTGTGTTTTCCACCACAACTTTAATCCTAGTTTTCTCACAATCACTTGAGCTATCCATTGCTATATCAATCCTATAGGATTCTTTATTGTGAGAGGATTTTAGGTGATCAAAGTGTTGTGAACACCATAGTTTTCATACTTTGTATTTAAGGAGGCGGACTTGTGGGTTCTCGGTGTTTCGAGTTCTAGTGAGAGCTCGTTGTAGAGGTGCGACCTCGGCAAGCTAGTGTGCTTGCGGTGTGTTGTTCTTGCGGGAATAAGAGAGGGACTAGAGAGTCCAAAGGGCTTGTAGGTGTTGCGGCACCAAATGATCCGGTGGGATCGATTATAGTGGAAATCCTTCATAGTGTTGAAGGCGGGAACGTAGAGCAAGTGTGCTCGAACCTCGAAACAAATCTCCCGTGCTTGCGATTACTCTCTCTCTTTCTCTTACTTGTCTTTATATCTTTCATGCTTGTATTATCTTTATCTTTATATGCTTGATATATCTTGTGCCTAATTATTATATGCTTGGAAATTATTTGCTCACACTTGTATTCAATCAAGAGAGCCAAAGCGGCACCTCAACTCTTATCTAGAGGAATCTTGAGGAGTTAGTCCAGAGTCCTTCACGAAAAATTCGGCTACACTCTTGTATTATACTTGGTGTGTTATGCATTAGAATTTATAGTTTACATAACTAGTTTTAATTCCGCATTAATTATCCACTAGATTAGCTAGTCACCTATTCACCCCCCTCTAGGTGATTTCAGATTTTTGTGGCTATTTTGCTTTTATTTCTCAAATTGAATCAAAGATCATCCTCAAAGCCGAGGGCGACTCATATTGGTTGCTTGCAATACAAGAAGAGTTCAATCAATTTCAACGCAACTAGGTTTGGTTTCTTGTTCCTAGACCCTATGATAGACCAACAATTGGTACTAAATAGATTTTTAGGAACAAGTTGGATGAGTCAGGTAATGTTGTTAGGAATAAAGCTAGGTTAGTGGTTCAAAGTTATACCCAAATCGAAAGTATCGATTTTGAGAAAACCTTTGCACCCGTAGCACGGCTTGAAGCCATACGGATTATACTTGCTTTTGCTTCTTATAAAGATTTCAAACTTTTTCAAATGAATGTCAAAAGCGCATTTCTAAATGCTTTTATTGAAGAAGAAGTGTATGTTGAACAACTCCACGGGTTTTTTGATCCTACACATCCAGATTTTACTTTCAAATTAGATAAACCTTTATACGGTTTAAAACAAGCTCCTAGAGCTTGGTATGAAAGACTTTCAATATTTCTTATTTCAAATGATTTTGTAAAAGGTAAAACAGATACCACTTTGTTTACAAAATATGTAGATAGTGATATTCTTATTGTTCAAATTTATGTTGATGATATTATATTTGGTTCTACTAATGAAAAGCTTTACAACGATTTTGAATTATGCATGAAGATTGAGTTTGAGATGTCTATGATGGGTGAGCTAAGCTAGTTCCTTGGATTCCAAATCAAGAAAAGGAGTGATGGGATTTTTATAATTCAAGCGAAGTACATAAGGGAACTCATTATGAAATTTAGACTTGAAAGAGCAAAGACATGTAAAACTCCCATGGCTACCACAACAAAACTTGACAAGAATGAACAAGGTATAAATGTAGACATTAAACTTTATAGAAGCATGATTGGTAGTTTACTTTATTTAACAGCTAGTAGGGCGGATATCATGTTTAGTGTATGTTTATGTGCTAGATTTCAATCTTGTCCTAAAGAGTCCCACTTAATTGCGGCAAAACGCATTATTAGATATCTTAAGGGCACTATTAGAATGGTCTTGTAGTAATTTCGAAGATCAGATAATTTTTCATGACAAGTTTTTCAGATGCTGACTATGCTGGTTGTAGATTGGATAGGAAGAGTACAAGTGAAACTTGTTAGTTTCTAAGAAATTGTCTTATTTCATGATCTTCTAAGAAATAAAATTCTGTACCTCTCTCAACCGCCGAGGCGGGGTATGTTGCGTCCGAGGCTTATTGTGCACAAATCCTTTGGATGAAACATAAACTCTTGACTATGATTTGCATTATGATCATATTACGATATTTTGTGATAATATTAGTACTATTCATATGACTAAAAATACAAATCAACATAGTAAGAGAAAGCACATAGAAATTCAATCACTTTCTTAGAGATCACTATGAGAAAGGTGATATTGAAATTGATTATGTTTCAACTGATTTTCAACTAGCAGATATTTTTACTAAACCATTTGATTTTAACATATTCGCTTTCATTTGTGGAGAACTAAATATTTGTATTGTTGATTCATGAGTTTTCTTTCTGATAAAATCTACATATGTATTAATTTTGATTGTTTTTACTTACCCATTTTGATGCATGATAAAAAGGGGGAGAAGTATTTATGAGTATTTATTTGTATTTGTTTGATTATGCTATTATACAATGCCTTTATCATGTAACTTGTTGATATCTTGTACTTGATAGCTAGCATAACTTGAGAGGGAGTTTTTACAAAACTCTTTCCTAAATTTTCTTTTAAATAGCTCATATGTTTTGTCATCATCAAAAAGGGGGAGATTGTTAGCCAAAGGTTACAATTCCCGGTTTTGTGTTTTGAGACAGCAAAGCATATGAAGTGATTTGGTACTAATCAAGTTCAAGAGTATATTTCAGGGTTCAGAAAGATCTAACAGGGTTCAAGAAGATCTAACAAGTTTCTTCCTTTAAAGGAAGGTGTTGATGGCTTAAAGGTACTCAAGAACGGGATCATAACTCAAAACACTCAGCGTGGCTCAAACGTCACTATCAGAGAAGCCCGCTTGAAGATTTCTGTAGTCGATTAGAACCTTATAAGATCTAGCTTATTAAAGAGAAGAATATAGATTTGAGGCTCAAAGATATACACAAACAAAGTGCATGTTTTCAAAAGTATGGTTTTGACATGTTTGGTTTTGATACTTATTCCATATTTTCTTAGAAATTTCTATCTCAGTCTAGAACTTGTATCTCATGGCTATATATGTTTTCTCTCTTCTAAAATTCAAACAAAAATTATTTGAAAACTTTATTTATCTTCAAAAATTACCTTGACCCAGTTTTTGGCCTAGGTTGGTCGACCGGCGCTCGACCGTGCCTATTACAGGCCATAAGGTTGACCGCACAGTCACCGAACTTCTAACAATTAGGGTGTGCGTGTTGTGCACATTTCCGGTCAACCGATCCCTTATTGCGGTCGACTGACTGTAACTAGTTTGGTCTCAGTTAAACACAGTCAACCGACCGATCGACCGAGAGCCAACGGTTAAATTTTTTTTAATGGCCGGTCGACCGACAGACTGCCAGATTGGCAGTAACGACCAGTTCTTTTAAATCTATTTTTAAACATGTTGCTTTTAAAATGTGAAAAGTTGAATTTCTATGGTTAATTTCTTCTTTTTGAGACCTGGTAAAACTATTCTAATAGTGTTTTTCTAAAACCTATATAAAAGATCATTGGGATTGAATATTTCACAACAACAAATTCTATTGAAAATCTATTTTTTTTCAAAGAAAAAAATTTCAAGTTTTCTTTTGTGCTCTTATTTTCAAAGTTTTAATTGAGTTTTTCTTCTCTTAAAATCAATCTTTTCTGATTTTCACTCTCACTTACATTCTTAAGCTTAAAGTTTACATTTTACTCTATAAGATTTTTGTAAGAGAGTTACAAAGAAAGTGTTTATGATATCTTGATCACCCAAAGCTTGTTATCTCAATTGGCTTTGTGCTGCCTATGGTGTAGAGGATTGAGTTGGGGAGTTGTGTACTCTGAGTGATTGTAATTTCTTGTTGTAAGGTCCCGTTGTTGAGGATCCAATAGTGGTCAGTGAAATTCTTCATGGTGGTGAAGGCGGGGACGTAGAGCGGTGGCTCGAGCCTCAGAACAAATCTTTTTATTTGTGATTGCTTTATTGTCTATATTTACTTATTTATCATTCATTTATTCTTGTCGATCAATACTCATCTCAACAAGATAGCAATGAAGCACCTCAACTCTCATATAGAGGAATCACGAGGAGAAGTTTAGAGCCCTTCATGGGGAATCCGGCTTCAAGTCTTGTTTTGAGTGATCGGTTGCATTATTTCATATTAAACTGTCTAGAATTTTCATTTGATTAGCTATACACCTGTTCACCCCCTCTAGGTGTAATTTCAATTGCTATTTTTTATTAAAATCAAGAAGGGGAAGTAGAATTCGATGAATTGAGATAAGGCTTAAGAGTTTTTTCTATCCTTGATTGAGGAAATGCCAAAATATAAACAAATGTAGGCTCTGGATCAATCTATCCCCAGTACACACAACCCCAAACCCAAATGCTCAAATACGTGCGTGCAAAGAAGAAGATGAAAAAGAATATAACGATGATGATGCTGACATAGAACGAAGCTAGGAATGATTGATACTACAACATTCAATCGCAAAGTAGTTGAAATCTACTGACAAAAACCTCGAGTCTACAAGGTGTAGCCCTGGAACCCAATAAGAAAAAAAAGACAAAACGTTAATTCATAAAATATTTAGGACTAAATTTATAATAAAAATAAAGAACACATCTATAGTGTCTTAGTCTACTTAAAATTGGTTAGTAGATCAAGGTTGATGCATAAATTCATTTACTCTCTCTCCCCCTTTTCAAACACTATAGCAAATTTTATGTATAACAACAAAAAAAAATATCTTTATTTCTGTAGTGGTCAAAATTTGACATCTATCAGGATCGTGACACGCGCTCTCCTATGAAACAACACGAGAAGTCACATGAAAGCCCTTGCAGAATCACCTTCATCCTAAGGATAGTTACACCATCACTCCCTCTCCTGAGACATCTCTCGCCCCGGAGTCTGAAATCATACTGTCACTCAGAGCTAACTCGACTCCAGACCGAATGTTCCACCCACAGGGCAACTTTATCCATTACCACAAATAGATCTAGGCGAACTTCTTTGAATTGCAAAATCTATTTCGTGACTCTAACCTCTTCCTTGTTTAAATCCACCTTTTGTCTAAGCAGAGCAGTTGAAGAAAACAATCGAAAAACCTCCATCACACCAATTCTAACAACTTAGATATGATTTCAGTGGTTAGAGAAATTAGAGATTCAAATTGAACAGTTAAAGATCTACATCTATCTGCACCCACTCCACCGCCTCTTTCAGGTATCAGTAAACCTCCTCTCCAACGAGAAAGGAGGTTACTTTCCTAACCCTCAGAGCACATACTACACTACACTAACAATTTTTCTCTGCTAGCCTAGCATAATATACCAGCAGTTTTCTTCTGTCGGTTCTTCTTCCTTTCCAATTACTGATTCTCACGTCCGAGGGTCTTAGGCTGGCACCACACCAGTGATCCTAACCTGAAAGGCGTCTTCTTTCTTTGTGTGCTCTGATAGGTTCGATAAGGGTATCTAGTTGTTTGTAGTAGAGTTTTATCCACCATAAAATGGTGCTTTCATTGAGTGCTTGAGTCTGCATTCGAGATTTTCCTCCCATCCAACCGAAACCCCTATCCTTCCTCTAAATCCACCTTCCTAGCATCGATGTCCCCAAAGAAATAAACTATCACCCACAATGATGCCCTGTCAAAAGGCAGGACCAATACCACCATTGGAGTCACGATCCCCCACACGCTGTCGATCATGAGCGTACCGTAAAGGACACTGGCTCCTCCTCATCTCAGAGGATAGACATCAGCATCCAATGACAGTCAGATCCTTCAGACGCTCACGGACATGAAGGAGCAGATGAAGGAACAACAAGCCCAGTCAGATCCCAATCAGAAGCAAGCGACTTTAGATCGTAGAGTACCTCAAACGAGCAGGAGGTGCCAAAACAACTCAATGACCAACTTCAGGCATAGATTACCACCCTCCAAAGAACTTAGGTGCAAATACGTCCATCGGAGGAACTTGAAATTTATTGGACCAGAGGCCCTTCACCTTAATTTTGAAGATGACTAGCTTATGAAAGTTAGTTTACTAATGATCTTGTGTTTAAGAAGTTTCAGATACTGATCAAGATCTTAGTAGAGATTTGAATTCAATAAGAGATTCACAGTCAAAGTGTTGAAACAAACAAATATCGATTCAAGATCTCACATCGCAACGATCGCATCTAGCTCTTTTGGATTAAGTCTGGATCGAGTCATCTTGGAGATGAAGATTGACGAGAATATTTCGGTTTGTTTAGTTTAGTTTTTTTTAGATCTTGTGTAAGAATAGATTAGTCTTGATATGCTCAAGTATATACACACACAAGTTTAATAGTTTTGAATTTGGTTTAACTGTTTTTGATTTTCAAGAATACATATATGGTTTTCATGAATAGATAGAATTCAAACAAGTTTTACATGGTTTATATGTATAGTAAATATATCCATATACATTGTTTAGTTTATATTGTCTAAAAACTTATTTTGATGATTCTTAAGTTTTGTTTTATTAAAACTCAGTTTTGGATTTAATGTCAAATATATATATATATATATATATATATATATATATATATATATATATATATATATATATATATATATATATATATCTTTTATATGTGTTTTGGATTCTATCCATACACACTATGCTTCAAATGTGTTTTTATATTATGTTTTTATATTTATACAAGTTCAAAAAAAATCGTATTTTTCTTTAGAAGTTTGGTTTTTAGAAAATGCCATTTTTAGTTTAAAGCTTAATTTCCATGCCTCAAAAATAGTTCAAATTGTTTGTAATATGTGTTAAATTTTTATTACACATATTTGTACTTCAATTATTTATAAAAACTTATTTTGTGGATTTTATGTGATTTTATGGGATTTTATAGGAAATTAAAAGCCAACTTTTTCAATCTTAAAATCCCAGTCCTGAGCCTACTGGCGGTCGATCGATCAGTTGATCAGACCAGAGCTTGATCGATCGGGTGATCGACTGATGTACACAAATACGTGCACACTACCTTGGCCTTGGGCTGATTGACTGCATGATCGACCAATCCAGAGAGCTTGCTCTCTAGACCTGGCACTGGTTGACCAGTCGTTCGACCGACCAGAGAGTTAGTTCTCAGGTTCTGGCCTCAGTTGATCGGGCGGTCGATTGTTAGGCATGTTTTCCTAGGGCGGTCGACCGATGACCCCAACGGTCAGAAATTTGACCATTGACCAGTCAACCGACAGGTCATTTCCGACCTATTCTGGACCCCAACGGCTAGTTTTTCAAGGGCCTATATAAATGGGACTTTGGGGGTTGTTTCTTCCAAGATTTTAAACAACAATTTTTTCTATCTTCTCAAGTATTTCCAGTTAGTTTTCTAAATAAGTTTTTGTGCCAAAAATTCTTATCTTTATTTGTTTCAAAGTTTTTTGGAAAATCAAAGAAAAACAAGATTTGGGAATTTTAGTTTTGTTCTTAAATTTTATATTAATCAAGAAGTATTTTCCTAGTGTTTTCTTTGTTGTTTCATTTCCAAAACACTTTGTTTTCTCACATTTGAGCTATCAATTCTACTCCTATCTTTAGGATTTTTGTTTGTGAGAAAAATGGTTTTTGTGATCCTTTGAAAACTTAAATGATTTTCTCTTGATTTTTCTTGATGTAAAAGCATCTCTAATCTCTCCTAATTACAGGAAAAGTATAGAGAGCTTTGCTCAGTATACCCAAATATTAAAAACATGTTAAAAACTTATAAAACGCATTAGAAATAAAACTCGATGTATTTGAATAGAAAGTTAGCCATTGGGAAGCAAAACATGCAACTTTGTATAGGCTTGTCGACATGCATGGATCTAACAGTCATATTTTTCAAAATTTACATACTGACTATCGACAGCTAAGTCTGGTAGTCGACAGACTGAGACCTACTCAGTTTCTGTATAGCCAGCTGTTGACAGGTACAATTGGTTGTCGAAAGACTGAGCAGAGTCAGTCTCTGTTAGACTACCCTGCCGATAGCTATATGAAGCTATCGACAGCTGAGCTGTTCTCAGCCTGTTCACATGTATCAGCAATCAATAGCATTTCATGTCTGTCAACTGTCCTAGTACATGGACAGTTATAAAATTTATTTTAAAATATATCTTGTAAAATAGAAAACTATATTATTTTAAATATATTTGAAGTAAAAATATTTATGTTCAAACATTTTGAAAATACTATGAAATTATTTTAATATATTTTAAACTTTAATTTTTTAAACACAAATCCATAAACTAAAAATCATGAAACTATTTTGAAAATCCTTTTGTATATGTGTTCTCTTGAGACTCAATTCTCTACATAAAGATTTAACATATTAAATACCTTACAAACTATATACAAGAGTAGATTTATCTTTCAAAGTCTTCGAGTGGACTTCTACAAATTAATCTATTTTGAGCTAGAGTCAAATACTTGAATCTCCTTTTGAAGCTGAGCATCTCACTCTTGAAAATCTATGTACTAAAAACACTTGAAAATAATTAGTAACACATGATTGAGTGTTTACTTACACAGAAAAATGCAGAATATAAAAACATTCTAGGTTTTCAATGCTACCGCTATACCAAGTGGCTATGCGGGTCGTGATCCACAAGGAGGGATTGCGACGCAAGCAGTTAAGTAAATTTCTTTTCAAGTTTACAAAAATTGGTTAAAAGTCTTCTCTAGTTTTAAAAAGAAAAGAGAAATGAAAGCTATGTTAAGTTGGAAAAGAGTGGAAGATAAAGGAAGATGATGATTGTGTAAAAGAAAAATAAAGTTAAACAAAAGAAATAAAAAGAGTAAAGAAAGAAGGGATGGTTTTTAAAGTGTTCTAAACTAAGTGATGAAATGAACGAAGGAAAGCTAAAAATTCTTACTTACCTTTTTTGGTTAAATGCTTACTATGAATTTTTGGCGACGGTCCTACCCTGAAGTGGAGGCGATTAGCACATAGCCCATAAGAGTTGATTTTTGACTCTTCTATTTACATCATTAAGACGACATAAGTATGAAATAATACAGACTGAGACTAGAACCCATCGTCATGAGCTATCGGCGGCACTCGCAAAGACAAGGCTCTTCCGATGCTAAAAGACTCAGTTGAATTGCAATTGGTACCAAAAGAAGAAAAGTAAAAAAGAAGAATGATTGAGGTTTTACCTGCACACAAGAATACAGAATTTCAGAACTTTATAATAGTAATGCAAGTACTCAATACTACTACTATAACAAGTGGCTATGCGGGTCATGATCCATAAGGAGGGACTAGCGATGGAAGCTTTTTTAGCAAGAGTTCTTTTAAGTTACAATCAATAGTTAAAGATCTTCTTTTAGTTCTTTAAAAGAAAAAGAAAAATAGGTTAAAGTTAAGTTAGAAAGAAAGTGGTAGATTGAGAAGGTGAAGAAAATAGAAAATGGATATATACAAAGAAATTGAAAAGAGTGATAAAAGAGTTGGGTGTTGATGGTGTTGGTGATCTAAACTAAAGAATTAAAAGAAAGAAAACTGAAACCTGAAAAAACTTACTTACCTTTTCAGGGCCTGCTTACCTTTGACCCATATCGACGATGTACCTTTGTTTGAAGGCGAGAAAAGTATGACAAATAGGATCTTCCCCATTCTCAATTTACACTATGAAATGAAGGGGCAAGCTACACTACCATAGAAATGGATATCTATCACCATAAGCCATCAACGACACTTGCAAGGGCAAGGTAACTTCGAGGCTATCGGATTTATTTGGATCCACAAACACAAAAGAGAGAAGCAAACAAAAACAAAAATAGAAAAGAAAAGAAAACTTCGATTCCATTCAAATAACAATGAAAGAAAAGATTACTTACACCGGTGTCACCCTCAGTACAAGCTTATTCTCATTCCTCCATAAAAGTCTTCTCTCCTCTCAGTTACATAAAGAAAATAAAACTTACATAAAAGAAAATTAAAAACCAAGTTACAAACTATAAAATAGCCTAAATTCTACTCTCTGCTTGGTCGCTCTCTGTAGCTCTGAAAAACCTTGTATTTATAGGCAAAACCCAACAGGGAGAAGCGTACGAAGATGGGGGGAGCAAACACTCTCCCAACAAGACTAACCAAGCCTCGAAAACGCGGCTTTGGCCACGTTTCTGTGGCCATGGTGTGGCCAGGTGGCCACACCTGGTTGGAGGCACTTGTTGGCCTAGAGGCCCTTCACTCTAGTTTTGATGATGATAACTCATATAGTTATAGTTTACTAATAATCTTGTGATATTTAGTTTCAGATATTTGATCAAGATATTAATAGATGATTAGCTTTAATAAAGGTGTTTTGGAGCTTTCACATGGTGATTCAAGAGCTCGAGCGTCAAGATCGCATCCAGTACTCGGTTGGAGTCGTTGGATCGCGTTTGGATCGAGTCGACTAGGAGACGGAGTTTTACAAGAAGACATCGGTTTGTTTAGTTTAAGATTGTGTTTAGATCATTGTAAAGATTAGATAGTGTTGATATGCTCAAGTTCACAATACACACACAAATTTAACGTTTCATGTTTGTTTTCGGTTTAACCAGTTTTGGATTTCTAGTTCAAATATATGATTTTTATGAATAGATAGAATTAAAACAAGTTTACAAGTTTTAATGTATATTAGATTTGATCTATATACATCTATGCTTCATATACTTAGAAAAACTTATTTTGAAAAGCCTATTCATGTGTTTGGAGTTTTGTAATCTAACAAAACTTATTTTTGTATTTAATGTCAAAAACATAGATATAATTTCCTTCATGTATATTAGATTCTATCCATATACAATATGCTTCAAAGTTGTTTCAATATCATGTTTTTGTATTTACATGAGTTTTGGAGAAAACGATTTTCCATTTCAAAAATTCAAGTTTTTGAAAATACGGTTTTTAGTTTAAGGCAAATTTTCAAGAACACAAAAATGGTTCAAATTATTTATAATATGTGTTGAATTTTTATCACACATATTTGTATTTCAAAGATCTAATAAGACCTAATTTTTGTGAAATTTATGTGACTTTATGGGATTTATTTAAAGTCAAAAACCCAAGTTTTTAATCCCTATAAGTTTAGACCTGGCTGTCTGCCGGTCGATCGGATGAGTTGACCGAGGCAGAAGTCGGTCGACCGGTCGGTCGACGGCATGCACATGACGTGTACGTAGCCTAGGCTGGGAGGCCGGTCGACCTGGTCGATCGACCGCCAGAGAGCTTCTACTCTTTGGAAATGGCCCCGATTGACCGCCCGGTCGACCGGTAGAGAGCTCTGCTCTCTGTTTTCAATTTTCGGTCGACTGGCCGGTTGACTGGTAGCTCAATGGTCATAATTATGACCGTTGGCCGGTCGATCGCTAGGTCGATCAGAAGGACAATTTTGCCCTTTGCCTGCGGCCAACAGGCAGAAATTTGATGGGGCTATAAATACCCCATTCTTGAGCTGTTTTCACAAAATTTTCAGAGAGCAAAAATTTTCAATCTTTGCAAGTGTTTTACAGCAAGTTTTTAAAAGAGTTTTGGGCTTAAAGATTTAATCTTTATTTTGTTTTAAAGGGTTGAAAGAATCAAATAAAAGAAAAGTCTTTGAGAATTAGTTTGATCTTCATTTACATTTCTATCTAGAGTTTTTTCTTAGCGTTTTTCTTTGTGATTTTTATTTCCAAACTCTTTATATTCTCACACTTGAGCTTATCATATCTATCCTATCTATTAGGATCTTATTTTCTGAGAAAGAATTTGTTTGTGATCTTTGAGATCACCAAGTATTGTAAACCCTCCTTGATTTGTGATATCCCTCTAGTGAGAGGTGATTGTGTTGATATCACTTTGGTGTAGAAGTGATTGCAGAGGTTGTGTTTGGTATCCCTCTAAGTGTAGAGGTGATTATTGTGGAGTTGTGGCTATGAGCCTAATCCTTCTAGTGAGAAGTTGATTGTTATTTGGCTAAGTGCCCATCCCTCTAAGTGTAGAGGTGATTTTTGTTATGCCTTGCCTCTTGTGTAGAGTTGCATTTGTTTGAGAGAGTAGTTGTGTACTCCTAATTGTATTTGCCTAAATCCTCAGTGGAGGTTCCATGTGTGGGAAGTCCTGTGTGGACGATATAGTAAAAATCCTTCTGTGTGAAAGCGGGGACGTAGAGCTGGGTGCTCGAACCTCGAAATATATCTTGGTGTTTACGATTAATCCACTATCTCTAAACTCTCTCTCTTAGCATTGATTCATATTGTCATATCATTCATATATTCTTGCTTTTTTTTGTGTACCTCACTTGTGTTGAACCAAGAGAGCTTTACATAGCACCTCAACTCTTACTTAGAGGAATTTAGAGGAGATAGTCCAGAGCCCTTCACCGGGAATTCAGCTACACTTTTTGGTTACACTAAGTGTGGTAATTTAGTTTTTAATTTTGTATCATTTGTCATTAGATTAGCTATACACCTATTCACCCTTCCTCTAGGTGTACTTTCAATTGGTATCAGAGCCTACGCTACAGATATTAGGTTTAACCACCTAGGAGTGTGATCTTTGTTGCTAATCTAGTATTTGTATTTGCACACTTATATTGTTTACACACACACTAATGGATTACCTTACCCCTCCTATGTTTGATGTTTCTAACATCGATATGTAAAAATTTAAGATGAGAATGTATCTCAAGACCATAGGCTTGCATGTTTTTCTTACTGCTACCAAGAAATCCTATCTTGATAATAGTAAGCATATAGAGGCCAATGTACAAGCCTTAATGGCACTTAGAAGCACACTTGATAAAGATTATTTGTGTATGGTTTCTCATTGTGATTCCGCCCTTGTAGTGTGGAACACGTTGACCTCTCCTGCGCTCCAAATGACGAATCATGTGGAGATGGAATCTAGTGGAGGAGAATCCGAACAACATTGCTATATGGTCCAAGGGAATGACCCCCTTGAGGTAAATTCAGAAACTCACCTACATGATGTGCTAGTTCTTTCGGTGATGATTTTGTTGATGCCGATGCTTTAAGTGAAGAACTATCCATTGTGTGTGAGAACCTATTACAAAAATACCAACACTTAAAAAAGAAAACTTTAAATTAAATAAAGATAATAAGAATTTGTGTTCGAAACTTGATTTTGTTTTGCAGGAGAAGGATGAAAATTCAAATGAACGTGACTCATTTAAATCCCAACTTGAACTTGCCCTAAAAGGAAATGAAATTTTCAAAAATAAAAATGATTGTGAAATTGTTTTGAAGAAAAATTAGGCTTTAACTTCAAAACTTGATTTTGTTATAAAAGAAAATGAATCTTTGAAAAACAAAATTATTTCTATTTCAAAGGAATTGGATTTGATTTCCAACAAAAATAAATCTTTGAAAAATGATATTGTCTCACATGTTTGACATGCTCCACCACATAGTATACCTATTGCATGCTCTATTTTATCTTCAAGTGTTAAAAATGATATTTGTGTATTGAAGAAAAGTGTTGATTGTTTGGGCCTCACTTTGAGCCAATGTGCCTTAAACAACACATGTTTGAAATCCATGTTTCGCAAGAAACAAGTTCCACCTTTGCATGCGCACAAACCACGACATACATATGCTTCTCACGTTCACACTCATAAGACTATGTATGCTCATGTGTACACTTGTACACATTGTGAACGTAAGGGCCACCTTGCAAAATTTTGTTTTGATAGAATTTATGATTCGAATTTTGCAAATAAATTTGTTTGGGTTAGGAAAAGAGCTAAACCCTATGGACCCAAAAGAGTATGGGTACCAAAAACTACTTCTATTTTGTCTAATGTAGGTGTGGGCTCTCACTCGATGTGAGGGTATTGGTGCCTTGAGGTGAATGCGTTCCGAGCTAAACAGTGACTATTTTGGATGCATCACTTTCAAGGGGAGTATGGTGGGAGGACCACCTTGGTTTGGGCCTAGAGATTTGCCCTCATGATTTTGGTAACGATCTCTATCTCCCATTATGTTTTCATGCTTGCATATTATTGACTTTTAGCATATTTTGATTTTTCATGATTATTACATTAAATGCCATGATGATTAGAATTGTGATATACATATGTAGTATTTTTGAGATACACCCATGTTCTACATGGATTCATATTTTTGTGTTCTCACACTTGTTTAGCTATTGTGTATATCATAGATTTAAGACATGTGCATTTACATAATGATCGTATTGATTTATATTTTGTTTTATGCTTCATGATTCGATTATATGTTTAAGATGTAGTTTTCATTAAAACTTGTGTCAATACTTGTACAACTAGTGAGCCACAAATAGATTATTATATGTTTGTGCTTAATTGCTCATTGTACCCATTAGATGTACTAGTATAGCCTAGTTTTGATGATTCATACATTTTGACTTGTATTCCTTATTTTGTACACGTTTTCATGAATATGTGTTTAAGTTCATGTGTATGTTAATTTTGCCAAAACTATTGGATATACATGTATACCCTTGAGTCATTTACCTATCATGCAAAATCTCTTTATAGACTCAATTGTGTTTGGATATGTATGTATACTTCTACTTGAGACTAAACATACATATACCTTGAAGTAGATTTAGTTTTGATAATTTTTATAAAGGAATTTCATATTGAGCTTAAATGCCTTATTTCCATGATTTTGATTACATGAATTTTTACACTCTATATTTGATGTTTACTCATAATTTGGTTTCATGATATTATATGAGCTTTATTGCTATTTGAGCGTTGATGAATGTGTGATTTTTCATGTTTTCATGGATATGTTATTGTTTTATTCCTTACTTGAAAGATTTCGTACTAGTTTTCAAAATTATCATAAAACTAGTTGCGTATTTCTTCATTTTGGTAGAGTTTTTCAATTATACTAAATTATTTTCAAACTTATTTTTGAAAACCCCTACCCATCAAGGGTGATTGGATGGGAGACCATGCCTTGCATGCTCTTAATTGAAAATCTATTTAAACATGTGCATGAAAGGGAGGTAGCATGAGTAATACACTTGTCCTCATAATATTTTCAATTGGTATCCCAATTGATATTTTCATGTTTGTATACTCATCTTTGGTTTTCTATATATGTATACTTCAAAACTTCAAAAGTATCAATTTTTATTGATATTTACATTTTCAACATATTTATGATTTGATTGTGCTTACTACATCTTTACATCTGAAAACACAAATTATGTTTATGCTAAGCTTGATTTATACCTTAATGACATTTAGTTTTCAAATTGGTATTTTATTTAAGCTTATGCATCATTTTCATTGGTATTTCATAAAGGGGGAGAAAACTTCATGTTTTAATTTTTCAGTTGATTGTAATCAATTGGTATCTTACTCCCACTCTTTATGATCAAAAATGATATAATTTGTTATATTATTTTTCAATTGATTTTCTATGCTCTTAATAAAAAATATTTTAATTTGGAATATGCTAACATTTTCAATATTGGTATCAAAAATCTTAAATTGGCTTTATTCTAAAATTAGGTATCTTTATTGCAAAATGAATTGTTTAACCAAATAGTTGGTTTGTTTTTCAATTGGTATCATATTTCATTTTAAATTGGTATCTATATTGAAATGAGTTATGTTTGCTTACAAATATTTGGCTTTCACTTTCAATTGATATAAAAATTATAAAAATAATGACTTACAATATACATATATATTTCAATTGGTATCAGAACATACAATGTTTCATTTTTCATTGGTATCAAAAGTTTACAAGATATTTTCAATTAGTATCTTTTGGTATCTTAAAAATTTTTGTTTATTTTCAATTGGTATCATAAGTTGGTATTAAATGTTTTGATATTTATTGCTTATATGTAAGGGAAGCTTAACATCTTCTCTATATATAGATTCATGTTAAGTGTATCTTATATTGAGGAGCTTGACCGCTCTTCTCTATGTCTTACACGTGTATAGGAGGAGCTTCACATCTCCTTTTATACATTGTATATTATGCTTTATATGGTTAGGGTTTAGTCATCTCTTTTTATATAAATGCATGTATGCAGGGGGAGTTAACTTCGCGTCTCTCCTCTTCATGAATGTATATAGCATATACACCTTTATTTTTTAATTTATGCAAAAAGGTAGAAAAATATTATTTATGTTTTTAGTGTTTGTACCTCTTTGTCGATGAATTGACAAAAAGGGGGAGAGAGATTTGGAGTTTTATGTATGCATGTTTCTTTAATTTGTTTCCTTTTACCATTGGTATCGAGAGCACCTTTTGTTGGTATCAAGAGCATGTTTATTTCATTGGTATCAAATATCATGTTTATGGATATTTATGTTGAGCATTCGCGACATATCTTTATTGTTTATTGGTATGTATGAGTTAAGGGGAGCTTCTATGAAGCTTAACTTTAATATATGCATATATAACTCTATGAGTTTTGTCATCATCAACAAGGGGGAGATTGTTGGCCCAGAGGCCCTTCACTCTAGTTTTGATGATAATTAACTCATGTAGTTATAGTTTATTAATAATCTTATGATATTTAGTTTCAGATATTTGATCAAGATATTAGTAGGTGATTAGCTTCAACAAAAGTGTTTTGAAGCGTTTACATGGTGATTCAAGAGCTCGAGCGTCAAGATAGCATCCAGTACTCGGTAGGAGTCAAGCTCGTTGGTTCGCGTTTGGATAGTGTCGACTTGGAGGTGAAGTTCTACAAGAAAACATCGGTTTAGTTTAAGATTGTGTTTAGATCATTGTAAGATTAGATAGTGTTGATATGCTCAAGTTCACAATACACACACAAGTTTAACGTTTCATGTTTGTTTTCGGTTTAACCGGTTTTAGATTTCTAGTCTAAATATATGATTTTTATGAATAGATAGAATCAAAACAAGTTTATAAGTTTTAATGCATATTAGATTTGATCTATATACATCTATACTTCATATACTTAGAAAACTTATTTTGAAAAGCCTATTCATGTGTTTGGAGTTTTGTATTTAAACAAAACTTATTTTTGTATTTAATGTCAAAAACATAGATATAATATCTTTCATGTATATTAGATTCTATCCATATACAATATGCTTCAAAGTTGTTTCAATATTTTGTTTTTGTATTTACGTGAGTTTTGGAGAAAATGGTTTTCCATTTTAAAAATTCAAGTTTTAGAAAATACGGTTTTTGGTTTAAGGCAAATTTTCAATAACACAAAAATGGTTCAAAAAATTTATAATATGTGTTGAATTTTTGTCACACATATTTGTATTTCAAAGATCTAATAAGAATTGATTTTTGTGAAATTTATGGGATTTTATGGGATTTATTTAAAGTCAAAAACCCAAGTTTTTAATCCCTATAAGTTTAGACCAAGCTGTCTGTAGGTCGACCGGTCCGGTCGACTGACGTGCACAGGATGTGCACGCAGCCCAGGTTGGGAGGCCGGTTGACCGGGTCGGTCGACCGCCAGAGAGCTTCTGCTCTCTGGAAATGGCCCCGGTCGACCGCCCGGTGGACCGGCAGAGAGCTCTTTGATTAGTCTCTAATTTTGCATAATTTTCATCACATTCTCACATTTATTTGATAATAAATTCTACTAATAATATCTTTCTTGCTTGATCTTAGGTCAATGGTGGGCAAATGAAGAAGAAAACCCAATCACCATTTAATTGTTGATTAAAGGGCTAGTAAAATGGCTATTGACCTAGAGAGCTGACTCTGTCAAAAACCAGGAGCGTTAGCCGACAGGGGGATAACAGCGCAGCACGCAGCAGGCGGCGCCGCACGCGCCGCCCAAGGAAAGCTGTGGAAACGCGGTATTTTGCCACGTTTTCGCAGCCAAACCAGAAACGAAGAATCCAGCAGACAGGGGGGACAACCAAGCGGCGCGCAGCAGGCGGCGCTGCACGCGCCGCAAAAGTAATGACGTGGAAACGCAGCATATGTCGCGTTTCCGCGGCCATACGGCGGCGCCGCGCGCGCCGCTTGGGGTCACGTCTTGCCTCCTGGCCCCCCTAGGCGGCGCCGCACACGCCGACCAAGGACAGCCGCGGAAACGCGGCTTTTGCCGTGTTTCCGCGGCCATATGGCCACGCCGCGCGCGCCGTTTTGGGTCATGTCTTGTCTCCTGGCCCCCCTGTTCCCCAAATACTATAAATACCCTATGGGGTTTCAGAGTCGAGGGGGGAGGCAAGAAAGGAGAGAGTTAGGAGTAGTTTTAGTTTTCATTTTCATATTTAGTTTAGGTTAGGTTAGTTCTTCTTCTTCCCCATTGTATTTTCCATTTTGTTTTAGATCTTGTATTAGGGAGAGAGAGTGGTTCATGCTTGGAATGTAAGAGTACTTGTAATAGAAGGTGACAATCTATGAAAGGTGCTCTCTTTACCTCTCTATGTTTTCTTCTCTCTAATCTCTTTTACATGTGTAGCTAGTATTTTCTCTCATGGCAACTAACTACTAACCACCAACTAGTCTAACTTCTTTGATGATAATCCACATGAATCTAATAGCCTCGTTTTGGCCTTGCTCTTGCAAGAGCCATTGATGGCTCATGATTATGGATCTAACTCTAACTTCTTAACTCTCTAACAAGCTAACATTACATTATTTCATGCTTGCTCTTATTGGGTTTTGATGATTTAAGTGTAGCTTGCACTTGTTTGTTGAGTTGGGTTGTGAAGAGTTACATATGGGTCAAGCTTTGAATCGCTCTTGAACCAAGAACTAGTGATGGCCAATGATACTTGTGAGGCAACTATCACTAAGAGGTTAGCGTGTTGGTGGAGTCATTAGTAGTTAGTAGCCGTGAGTTTTCTTTCTCTTTCACTTGTTTTAAAAAAATATCCAAAAATCACAAACATATTCTTTTCAATGTTTCCCACTTCTTTGTATTTCACCGTACTTCTCTTTCCATTCTTTCTTTTATTTTCTTTTCATTCTTTATAAAGACTTTGAAGAACTTTTAACATAAACGTGAATCAACCAGTAAAGCTTCTATCGCCTCCCGTCCTTGTGGATACGACCCGTATAGCCACTTCGCTACTACGGAAGAATCGCAAAAGCAGTAACTTCGACCCACACTCTATTTACTTATTCTTGTGCTTGCTTTCTGCCGATCAAATTTTGGCGCCGTTGCCGGGGATGGGAACAGTTTGACTTCACAAGTTTGTTAACTTTTCTTCTTTATTTTTTGGTGTGCAGGTTAAATTTTAGCATTGCGGAAGTCCACACTTGCTCAAGTGTGGTCGGGTAACTTCTTTACATTCTTATACTTCGCTGCTAATTTTCGTTTATATTACTTGTACACTGTAAATAATTTTAAGAAGTAAAATACAGAAATTGGATGCTTTAAAACGGTTTAGACATTTGCATCTAAGCACGTGTCAATTTTTTATTCCAATATACTGTATTTTATTCTTTTGTTGTTGTGATATTGATAGGAGGTGTATATATGGCATTGCATATAGTATAGGACAATCACTTTAGTGATTTACTCGCTGTTTTGTGTTCATGCTTATCTATATTGCACACTTGCACAAATTTAACTTAAGGGCAAAACCCAAAACAAGATTAGGTGGGGAAGTTATTACCCTCCCTTGGCCCAAAAATCACCTCCCCACTCACACAACCCAAGCCTTAATAAAAATTGCTAGACGTTGGCCCCTAGGGACATCTCGGACTCATTTAGGAGATTGACCTAAGGGGAAAGTTGTTAGAAGTTGACTCTTGTCAAATCGGTGTCTAAGGTTGGGGATTGAGAGGCGAAACCTCGAAGAATAGTGGTTTGGCATAATTAGGCCCGTTGCTCCGGCACGGATACCTCCCACTGATCTTGCCCCTACCTGGCCGATTAACTCGTGGTCAGCGTCCGACAATATACCCCCCGTGGACAGTCTAACCAGTTAGGAGTCGTCTAGGTCTAAGTCAACCCTAGCATAGGCTTGTTTTCTTTTTCTTTGTTTGTTTGTTTGTTTGTTTGTTTGTTTTCTTCTTTTTTGTAAATTGTGATTTGAATTTTAACAACAATAATTCTTTCAATCATAATATGAATTCATATTTCACACCGACCTCATTTGACTCGGATAACTCTGACCCGACAATGTACAACATGAACCAACACTATATGCCGAGTTGGGATTATCCGACTCAATATAAACCATATCCCCAACCATATGACCATAATTTTCAAAATAATTTCAACTCTTCACAAGTTCATGGGGATTCACCTACCCCGAGTCCAATTTTCAACCATCTTGTCCACAATTTTCACAATATTCATTCCTCAATTTTGATTCATATACTCCTTTTCCTGAACCACCCGAAGAAAAATCATCATTGGAAAGGAGTATAGAAGAGTCCCTACAACAAATGCAAAATTTGCTCAAATCACAATCCTTCCCACATCAAATTCCATATACTTCTTTTCTAGAGCATCCAATTGAAGACAAATCTGAGCTAGAAAAGCGTTTGGAAGTCTTTTGTGATAAAGTGCAAAACATGTTGGACTCCTCATCTCAACCAAATTTTCAAGAGTCCTACTCATCCTTTCCAGTCTCACCTATTCAAAATGAACAACCATCAGTACTGGACTTGAGTATGGAACCCTTGCGTGAGTCCGACATCAATTGAAAAATCCGATGGACTCACAAATCCACCATAATTTCCAAAATCAACTTCCATACTCATATTTTCAAGAACCAATTACAAAGAGTATGGAAGACATGATTCCGAATCCAAATTCTGTTACACGGCCTATCAGTAGGTTAGATTCACTTTTGAGCGAATTGATCACTGAGAGTGAGGAAAGCCTTTCTTGTCAACCTTTGACCGATTCTTAAATCCCTAACTCTACTGATTGGACCCATGAATCATGTCATTTTGGAAATCCAGATTCAATTTCAGAACACACATTTGAACTTCACCAAACTCCAAGTTATGAAAGTCACCTGGACATTCTGGCAAGTTATCCCTTTCCTGAAATTGAAATTGAACCTGAAAGTGATCCTGAACCTCAAGTAGATGATTCCTTTTTACTTTTTGATTCAATAATGACCCCGGTATCTTTACCAGATTCTTTCTCTATTTCGGAGTCAACATTGAATCTTGTGCCAGTACACCGTGAAATAGAATCACCAATCTCTCCTGATCACACTTCATCATTGGGGAAAGTGTGTGAATATCAATTATTTGGTTTGGACCCTGTTTTTGACCCAATTTCGACTCTCATTGTTGACTCTCGACTTGATCTGAGTCAACTTCCCGAGTCGGTATCAGTTTTTGTTCCTGTTCCATTTGAGTCCAAATCACTCATCTCTCAAAATCACACTTCATTGTTGGACAAGACTGTTGAAGAAAATCACTCAGTAATTATTTTGAAACTTGGCCATTAGATAGGGATAAAATTTTCAATAAGACCATTCAATCAATCATTCTTTTATTGGGTCATGTTAGAGAGGTCATTGGTGGATTTCTGGACGATCCACGATATCTTGATTGGGTAGCAACGCTTGGCCCAGTCAGACCACCACCGGAACCACCACCATGAGGTAATATTCCTTCTCTCTATATTTGTTTCACGTATATACACATTCACGATGCATTGAGGACAATGCGTGAGATAAGTGTGGGGGAGGGCTTACTAACATAGTTAGTTTTTCATTTTCTTTCTTTTACACTTCTTTCTAAAAAAAATTTTTCTTTTCTTTTTACAAAACTTTTTGAAAGAAGAGAAATAGTTTTTGATTTATTTTAAGAAAATTAAGATTATCTTAGGAATTAGGAAGACCTAAAATTTTGAAATTTTAAACCGAGTCAAAATAATAGATCTTGTCTAAATTATAGGTTAAGAAAGTAAAATTGAAAAGATAATTTGATCTTGAATTTTTTAGATTTATGCACTTCACACTTACACAATTTTTGGGATTGAAACAAAGACTAGAAATGCCATAAAAATATATTTAAAAAGAAAAAAAGAAAAAAAATTATTATGATAAATAAAAATCACTTATTGAAGTTGGGTAATTATGACTCAGGAAACATGATTATTCATACCTAAAATGGTGGAAAAAATAAAATAATCCCCTTTAGTTTTGTGGCCTTGTTTACTCGAGTCCTTAAGTCCGAGGGATGTTTTCTCATCTGGTGCCCTAAGACCATCGGGTTTGGGAGTCACCGGCTAAAGGCTCACTACCCGGGTAAATAAGAAAGCCTAAGAAAACTAAGGGAAGAAAAAAATATATATATATATAAATGGCATGAAAGTTAGAGTCGATATCCCAAAAATCTTTACAGTTCACAAAGTGCATATTTTCTAAAGGATCAAAGAGTCAATTCAATTTTAAATTCTTACATTTAATTTATAACAAGATTTTGCATTTCGACTTAGTTTAAGGAAGATTAATTTCTAGTTAACCTATGACCTTGGACCACTTATATTTTCGCAAAAATACTTCAACACTTTTCTCTATTTCAAAAATGTATTTTCAAAATACTAACATTTGATTTCTTTCTTTATGGATTTTGTGGGTGTAATCCGCTGAAAACCCTCAGGAGACAAAACTCCTCCTCTAAGGGGAACTTAGAGGTTTAACGGCTTGTTGCACATGCTCAGTGCAAACGCGTCACCTGCGAAAGTGGTGTAATAATTTTCTTAGTTTTTTTGTTTTGCTCGGGACGAGCAAAAGATAAGTGTGGGGGTGTGATTAGTCTCTAATTTTGCATAATTTTCATCACATTCTCACATTTATTTAATAATAAATTCTGCTAATAATATCTTTCTTGCTTGATCGTAGGTCAATGGTGGGCAAATGAAGAAGAAAATCCAAATCACCATTTAATTGGTGATTAAAGGGCTAGTAAAATGGCTATTGACCTAGAGAGCTGACTCTGTCAAAAAACCATGAGCGTTAGCAGACAGGGGATAACAGCGCAGCACGCAGCAGGCGGCGCCGCACGCGCCGTCCAAGGAAAGCCGCGGAAACGGGGCATTTTGCCGCGTTTTCGCGGCCAAACCAGAAACGAGAATCCAGCAGACAGCGGGGACAACCAAGCGGCGCGCAGCAGGCGGCGCTGCGCGCGCTGCAAAAGTAATGCCGCGGAAACGCGACATATGCCACGTTTCCGCGGCCATACGGCGGCGCTGCGCGCGCCGCTTGGGGTCACGTCTTGCCTCCTGGCCCCCCCAAGCGGCGCCGCACACGCCGACCAAGGACAGCCACGGAAACGTGGCTTTTGCTGCATTTCCGCGGCCATATGGCCACGCCGCGCGCGCCGTTTTGGGTCATGTCTTGTCTCCTGGCCCCCCTGTTCCCCTGATACTATAAATACCCCATGGGGTTTCAGAGTCGAGGGGGGAGGAAGAGAGGAGAGGTTGAGGAGTAGTTTGAGTTAGGGTAGTTTCATCTTCACTTTTGTAGTTTAGGATAGGATAGTGTAGTTTCTTCTTCCTCCTCCATTGTAAGTTCCATTTTGTAGATCATGTATTAGGGAGAGAGGTAGTACTTGTCGGGAAGTAAGAGTGCTTGTAATTGAAGGTGACAATCAATGAAAGGTGCTCTCTTACCTTATCCTTGTTGTTTCTTCTCTCTAATCTCTTTTACATGTGTAGCTAGTCTTTTCTCTCATGGCAACTAACTACTAACCACCAACTTGATAACTTCTTTTATGGTAATCCACATGAATCTAATAACCTCATTTTGGCCTTGCTCTTGCAAGAGCCATTGATGGCTCATGATCATGGATCTAACTCTAACTTCCTAACTCTCTAACAAGCTTACATTACTTTACTTCATGCTTGCTCTTATTGGTTTTGATGATTTAATTGTAGCTTGCACTTGTTTGTTGAGTTGGGTTGTGAAGAGTTACATATGGGTCATGCTTTGAATCGCTCTTGAACCAAGGACTAGTGATGGCCAATGATACTTGTGAGGCAACTATCACTAAGAGGTTAGCGTGTTGGTGGAGTCATTAGTAGTTAGTAGCCGTGAGTTTTCTTTCTCTTCCACTTGTTTTAGAAAAATATCCAAAAATCACAAACATATTCTTTTCAATGTTTGCCACTTCTTTGTATTTCACCGTACTTCTCTTTCCATTCTTTCTTTTATTTTCTTTTCATTCTTTATAAAGACTTTGAAGAACTTTAACATAAACGTGAATCAACCGGTAAAAGCTTCTATCGCCTCCCGTCCTTATGGATACGACCCGTATAGCCACTTCGCTACTACGGAAGAATCGGAAAAGCAGTAACTTCGACCCACACTCTATTTACTTATTCTTGTGCTTGCTTTTTTGCCGATCACTCTTCTGATTAGTCTACAATTATGCATTATTATATCGCATTTCCCCACCAATTTATGAATAAATGTCAGTCTAAACCATATTTTGGTCTCTCTTGCAGGTAAATCAAGAGTTTAAGGGCAAAGGAGTAATTAGAGCGTAATTAAACACCTTTTTAGGGTAATAAATCCGCATTACTTGGAGGCCAAGCAAGGGATCTTCTAGAAGATACGTCAAACCTAGACCTTTGCTCACGTCAGACGAATATTCGGGCGAAATTACTAGAAAAGGGATATACCAGGAAGCTCCTAGAAACATGACGCATCCCCGTACCAAAACCAGGGAGCTAACTCCTGGTATGGCCGCGAATTCGCGGCTATAGCCGCGGATCCACGGCCCTATCGTGGGGCCACGCGTCGATCTTCGACGCTTGGCCCCGTCTCATCTTCTAGATACATCCTATGCCTATAAATACCCCTGTATAGGTCCAGAATAAAACAGTTTTCATTTTTAGGCGAGGGTTTCTATGTTTTAGGATAGTGTAGGTAGGTGTTCTTCATTTCTTTTATTTTGTTATGTTATTTCATTTTTAGATCTTGTAGTAGGGCTGAGAGATTCAGAGAGAGAGAGGGATTGATGTAATAGATGGTGACAATCTATGTAAAGTGCCTCCTTTCTTCTTCAATGTAATCTTCTCCATCTTCTGCATGATGCTTTGCTAACTTTTTCTTCTTCTCATGACAATCTAACTACTAATCACTAACCATCTAACCACTTAATTGATAATCCACATGAATCTAATAGCCTATATAAGGCCTTACTCTTGCAAGAGCCATTGATGGCTCAGGGTGATGGATTCTAACATTCTAACATTCTAACACCTAACCCACTAACTTGCTAACTTGCAATGTCTTCTTTATTTCATGCTCACCTCTAACCAGTTTTGATGATTTAATAAGTAGCTTGCAACTTGTTAGTGGTATGGATGTGTTGTTTGAATGTAGAAGATCAATCTTATGGGCCATGCTCTGTATCGTCTCTTGAAGCCAAGGATTAGTTATGGCCAAGGATCCATGTGAGGCAACTATCACTAAGAGGTAGAAGGTAGTGGATCAATTAGTAGTTAGTAGCCATGAGTTTATTTTATCTTGTTTTAAAAACAATTTTCAAAACTCTTTTATCATTTTTCTATCGTTTTTTTTACCATCCTCTGAGTTCGTCCTTATTTCATCTTCTTTTCTATTTTGCTTTCCAAACCACTATTCTCTTTTGTTTCCACGTTGTTTTCATCGCTCTCCTCACCTCTCACATGCTTGATTTCCTTTTCTTTTCTTTTATTTTCTTTTTCTAATTCTTAACAAAGAAGAACTGTTAACATACGACGTGAATAGAGATTGTTAATGCTTCTATCGCCTCCCGTCCCTGTGGATTTGACCCGTTGGGCCAATGCTATAACGGAAGTATCGAGGGAACATTAGCACATACGAGCTTTTACATTGATTTCATAACACATATTTTTTTAGTGCTAGTTTCGCCCCGATCAACAATTTTTGGCGCCGTTGTCGGGGAACGGGAATGGTTTTGTTTCACGTTTTTGTTAACATTGTCTTCTCTGTTTTGGTGTGTAGGACACTCTTTACAGGATCTTAACATTGCAGAACAAAAACTAGCTTTGCATCTCCTAGCTCTAGAAAGCAGGGACCCAGCTTCTAAAGAAAAGCCGCGCAAACGCGACATTTGCCGCGCCAACACGGCTATTTTGTGATAATTGTATATCTTGTTGTGCTAGGATGTGTTCATTGTAATAGCTAGTTGATCTGTTCTATTACTTTCCTGCTTTGATTGCCTACACACCGCAATAAATTAAAGAACTAAAATACGGTATTTGGACGCTTTAAAACGGTTTAGACATTTGCATTTAGGCATGTGTCAATTCAGTTCCAAAATACAGTATTTTGTTCTGTTGTTGTGATTTGGATTGAGGTGTACATATGGCATTGCATATAGCATAGGACAAACACGTGGGTGATTTATCACTTTGTGTTATATTCTTGTCTATATTGCACACTTGCATGAATTGAACTTAAAGGCATAACCCAATACAAGATAAGGTGGGGATTTCATCACCCTTACTTAGCCCAAAAATCACCTCCCCACTCATACAACCAAAGCCTTAATAAAAATTAATAGATGTTGGCCCCTAGGGACATCTCGGACTCATTAAGAGATTGACCGAGGGTGGAACTTGTTTTGAATCTTACTCTTGTGAAATCGGTGTCTAAGGTTGGGGATTAAGAGGTTACGCCTCGAAGATACCGTGGTTTGGCGTAATTAAGGCCCGTTGCTTACGTACGGATACCTCTCACCATATTTTGCCCCTACCTGGCCGATTAGCCTGTGGTCGGATTCAAGCAATAACCTCCCCCGTGTAATCGACCAGTTAGGAGACGTCTAGGTCTAGGTCAACCTTAATATAGGCTTGGTTTTGATTTTTCTTTTCTTTTTTTCGTTGTTTGATTTTCTTTTTTGTTTGTGATTGATTGTGAAATGAAATTCAACAATAACAATTCTTTCAATCCGAATATGAATCCATATTCACACCAGCCCCATTCGATTCGGACAATTCCAACCCGGCTTTTCACAATATGAGCCAACCAAATACACGGGGTGGCCTTATCCGAATCAATACAACCCATACCCTCATTCTTATAATTATAATTTCTAAAATAATTTCAACTCTTCACAGAGTCAATGGGGATTCGCCTCCCCCGAGTTAAATTTTCAACCTCCTTGTCCACCGTGTGTCCACCTTGTCCACAACTTACACAATATTCATTCCCTGATTTCGCTTCCTATACTCCTTTTTCTGGACTCCCATTGAAGAAAAATCCGACCTAGAAAAGAGTATAGAAGCCAATCTACAAGAGGCTGAGCAACAACTTCAGAAAATGTTAGCCTCTCCAATTCCACAATATTTTCAAGAGTCTTACTCAGTTCCACCTCCTCATAATGAACAACCATCTGTCCTGGAAACGAGTAAAGAACTCTTGTGTGAGTCCGAGCTTCGATCTCCAAACATTTTGGACTCACATTCTTCACAAAATTTCCAAAACCAAGATTCTTATACTCACATTCTAGAGCATCCACTTGAAAAATCAAGTCTAGAAAGAGTATAGAAATCTTGCAGGAGTCCGCGTTACAATTTCAAAAATCTTCTTCTCAGTCTATTGATAGGTTGGAAACACAATTAAGTCAATTGGTCAACATTTATAGAAATGAAGAAACTCTCTCTTCTCCACCTTTGACCAATTCAAATATCTCTAACTCTATCAATTTGACCCATGACTCTTGTTGTTTTGAAAATCAAGATTCCTGCACTCCTTTTCTGGAACAACCACTTGAAGATACATCACATTTAGAAAAGAGTATAGAAGTCTTACAAGAGTCTGCGCCACAATTTCAAAAATCTTCTGCCGAGTCTATCAATAGGTTGGAAACACAATTGAGTCAATTGGTTAGCATTTATAGGAATGAGGAAACTCTATCTTATCAACCTTGACCAATTCAGCTATCCCCAACTCTATTGATCTGACCCAGGACTCTTGTCATTTTGGACGCCAAGATTCAATTTTAGCACATCCATCTGAAATTGTCCAAACTTCAAATCCCAATGATATTATGGAAAGTTATCCTTTTCTTGAAATTGAACTTGAGCATGAATATGATCCTGAACTTCACTTGGTAATTCAATTTCACTTCCTGATTCAATATTGACTAAGGTGTTTTTACCTAAATTCAGGCCTTTCCCGAGTCAGTATTGGATCCAGTGCCAGTCCATTGTGAAATTGAATCACCAATCTTTATGATCATCATATTGAACTTGACCAATTTCATACTTTTGAAAGTCCCATTGATAAATTGGCAAGTTCTCATTTTTATGGAATTGAACTCAATGAGGAATGTGACTTTGATCCTCAAATTTGTGATCCAGTTCAAATTCCTGAATCAATATTGACTCCTGTTATGTTACCCAATTTGAGCAACATTTTAGAGTCAGTTTTGATTCCATACCTGTCATTCTTGAGCTTGAATCACCAACTTAGGAAGTCACATTCCATCATGGAAAATGAATGTTGACTTGAGTATCAACTTCTTGATTTGGAACCACTTCTTAAACCAATCTCGACTCCTGAACCTTTACTTGACTTAAGTCTTTTTCATGAGTCGGTATTAGTTCATGTATTTCCTAAGTCCAAATCAATCATTCCATTATGGGACAAGGGTCTTGATAAATTTGGTTCTGAAATTATTTTGTAAATTTGGAAATTAGAGAGGGTAAAATTTTAATAAAAAATTATTCATATCTACATCATTCTAGTGGGTGTATTATAGAGGTCTCTGGTGGGTTCCTCCGGATTCCACACACATTGGATTGGGCTGCATTTCGTGGACCAATCAGACCGCCACCGGAACCACCACCTTGAGGTGATTTTCCTTCCCTCTCTATTTGTTTCATGCATACATACATCACGATGCATTGAGGACAATGCATGAGATAAGTGTGGGGGAGGGTTTACTAACATAGAGTTTTTAAATTTTCTTTCTTTTACACTTCTTTTAGGATACTTTTAGAAATCTTCCTTTTGTATAGGAATTTTCTCTTTCTTTAAAAACTTTTTGAAATAAGAGACAAAGTTTTGATCTATTTTAAAAAAATAAAGATGATCTTAGAAACTAAGAAAACCTCAATTATGACATCTTAACCTAGTCGAAATAATAGATCTTATTTAAAATTATAGGTTAAGTATAAAAGATTAGGGAGATAATTTTATCTTGAATTTTTTGGCTTAGATAGTATGCACTTCACACTTACACAATTTTTGGGATAGAAACAAAGACCTAAAATTCCATATAAAGCAAAAATAAAGGAAAAAAGAAAAAATATATAAATGAATCACTTATTAAGCTGGATAACTATGCCTCAAGAAGCATGATTATTCACGCCTAACGGTGGTCAAAAGAAATAAATAAACCCCCTTAGTTTTGTGGCCTTGTTCACTCGAGTCCTTAAACCTGAGGGATGTTTTCTCATCTGGTGCCCTAGGACCGTCTGGTTTGGGAGTCATCGGTTAAAGGCTCGCTACATGGGTTAACTAGAAAGCCTAAGAAAACTAAGGAAGAAAAAAAGAAAAAAAAATATATATAAATAAATGGCTTGATGGTTAGAGTTGAAATCCCAGAAATCTTCACTATCACAAAGTGCATATTATCTAGGTTTTATGAAAGATAAAATATTCAATCTAATTTTGAATTCTTACCTTAATTGAAGATAATGTTGGCCCAAAGGCCTTCCACCCTAGTTTTGATGATGATTAACTTATGTAATTATGTTTACTAATAATCTTGTGTTGTTTAAGTTTCAGATCATTAACCAAGATATTAGTTGGTGATTAGCTTCAACAAGGAGTTTAGAAGCTTTTCATGGTGATTCTAGGGCCAAAGCTTCAAGATCACACATTGCCTAGCCCATGGATGGAGTTTTGGAGCAAGTCATCTTGAAGATGGAAGATCGTCAAGAAGACTTAGGTATCCATAGTTTAGATAGTGTGTTTTAGATCCATTTATAAAGCTTAGTATAGTTGATATGCTCAAGTGCACAACACACACACGTTTCATGTTTTGGTTTTTGGTTTTCATGAATAGTTTGATCAAAACAAGTTTACATGATTTTATGTATATTAGATGTGTTCAATATACATACATGCTTCATATCTTAAACAAACTTATTTTGATATGTCTATTCATGAGTTTTTAGGAAAATCAGATTTCCTATTGGAAAAATCAAGTTTGATAAAAATACAAGTTTTGGTTTTTGGTAAAAATGATAAAACACAAAAATAGTTCATATGATTGATATTGAGATAAACTTTTTATCACATGTTTATATATCAATGCAAAATGATAAAACTATTTTTGGGTATATTTTCAAGACTTAAAAGATTTTTAGAAAAATATTTTACACTGTTTTTCTGACCCAGATTTCTGTTCTAGGCTTCAATCAGTCGATTAGTCAGACTGACCTAGTCGACTTGGGATGAAGTCGGTCGAACGGGCCGGTCGACCGACGTGCACAGATTGTGCACGTTTGGCAGACACTGGGACGGTCGACCGCCAGGGTCGACCGTTGTCTGAGAGCAGTGCTCTCTGTTTGTTTGGGTCGACCGGGCCGGTCGACCGTGTTTGCCCAACGGTCACATTTCTGACCGTTGGCGGTCGACCCGGCCGGTCGACCGGTAGCCTGTCAGGCTGCCAGCTCAGCCTAACGGCTAGTTTTCTGATGGGCCTATATAAACCCCAACTCTTGGGATTTTGCCCAAGGTTTTTAGAGACAAAATTTTCAGACTTTCTCTACTGTTTTAAAAGAGTTTTAAAAGAGTTTTGTGCCAAAAAGATTTATCTTTGTATTGTTTTGGGTTTTTAAAAAATCAAAGAAAACTAGGTTTTGGGATATTGATTTTGTCTTTTATTTCTATCATCTACAAGAGATTTCCCAAGTAGTTTTTCTTTGTTGCTTATTTCCAAAAAACACCTTGATTCCACAATTGAGCTATATCTCCTATCCAAATCTATTAGGATCTGTTTTGTAGAAAAAGAAAGAGAGTTTGTGATCTTTGTAACCACTTGTTGTAAAACCCTTGCCTTGATTGGGTTGCTCCCTCTTCGGTAGAGGTTAAGGATTGTGGTTTACTCCCTCTAGTGAGAGGTGGAGTTGGTTGTTATTTGCTCCCTCTAGTGAGAGGTGGAGTTGGTGTTTGTAACCCTCTTCGGTAGAGGTGTTGTGGTTGTATTGGCTACGGGCCTACCCCTCGGTTGTGAGGTGGTTGTTTGAGAGAGGAGTTTGGTACTCCTAGAGTTGTAACAAATCCTCTTCGGTAGAGGTTCCGTCGGTGGGAGATAGTGGATTGGAAATCCTACACGGTGGTGTAGGCGGGGATGTAGAGCTAGGGGCTCGAACCTCGAAACATATCCTTGTGTTTGCGTTTGATCCAATATCTCTCAACTCTCTCTCTCTTTATTTTGTGCAAAGCATCATTCATTCATATTGTCATATCATTCATTGCTTGTGTTGCCTTGCATTATTTCATATTGCTATTCATCCTTATATGCTTGGCTTGATTGTGTGTGTGCCTCACTTATACTTAACCACAAGAGCTTCACATAGCACCTCAACCCATTCAAGGGGAATCAAGAGGAGTTAGTTCAGAGCCCTTCACGGGGAATTCGGCTACACTTGTGTGTTGTATTAAGTTTGTACAAAATTTGCATTAGCTTCCGCATTTAGCGCATTTTCTTTTTAGATTAGCACTTACACCTATTCACCCCCCTCTAGGTGTTTTTCAATTGGTATCAGAGCTAGTGCTCCTGATACTTAGGCTTAACATCCTAGGAGTGAGATCCATTTGATTGCTAATCTTGTTTGCATTTGCTTGTCTGCACACTCATATAGTTTACATCCATGGACTTCATGACCCCACCTATGTTTGACCCTTCCAACATTCTTGTTTGGAAGACTAGGATGTCCATTTACCTTCAAACCCTAGGTTATAAGGTTCACGTTGCCATTACCAAGGAATCCTTCCTTAGTGATAGCAAGCATATAGGGGTCAATGCACAAGCCCTTGAGGCCATTAGAAGCACATTACCTAAAGAATATCTTTTGCGTATTCCTAACTTTGATTCCGCCTTTGCAGTGTGGAATTTGTTGACAACCACCTCCACCTCCAAGCTTCAATTGCCAATCCAAACGGAGGAAGAATCTAGTGGAGATGAATCCGAGCCGCAACAATGCTATACGGTCCAAGGGAATGACTCCCTTGAGGTACAATCAGAATCTCAACTAGATTGTAATGAGTATGCTAGTTCTTCATGTGATGATTATGATGCTCATGCCTTAAATGAAGAACTATCTATAGTTTGTGAAAAATTAATAGAAAAATATAATGTTTTGAAAAAGAAAAGTCTAGGCATTAACAATGAAAATAAAAATTTGATTGCTAGACTTGATATTGTTTTGCAAGAGAAAGAGGAGATTGCTAATGAGAGGGGTCATTAAAATCTCAACTTGATCTTGCACTTAAAGAAAATGAATTTTAAAATCTAAAAATGATTGCCATGTGATTTGAAGAAAAATGAAAATTTGTCTTCGAAAGTTGATTTTGTTTTAAAAGAGAATGTTGCTTTGAAAAACAAAATAATTTCTATTTCAAATGATTTGGATGTGTGTTTAAAGAAAAATGTTGTTCTACAAAATAAGATTGATGCACATGTTTGCCATGCTAGGGGTAGTATCACACACTTCACCTATTGCATGTCACACTTCTTCTTTAATTAACAATGATATATCTTTACTTAAGAAGAGTGTAGATAGTTTGGGCTCCACTTTGAGCCAATGTGTAGTGGACATACACGCTTGGTAATCTTGTTTCGAAAGAAACAAGTCCATCTATTCATGCACACCCTCCACGGCATACACATGCTTCCCACGGACACCATCACACGTATGCTCATGTGTACACTTGTACACATTGTGGACGTAAGGGCCACCTTACTAAATTTGTTTTGATAAATTACATGTTGTAAATTAGCAAATAAGTTTGTTTGGGTTAGAGAAAGTACTAACCCCCATGGACCAAAAGAGTATGGGTACCAAAGACTACCCCTCCTTTATTTGATGTAGGTGTGGGCTCTCACATGACGTGAGAGTAGCGGTACCTTGGAGTGGATGCGTTCCATGCTTAAAGGAAATCAATTGGATGCATCACTTTCAAGGGAAGTTTGGTGGAGAAGACCATCATGTTTTGGAGACAAGGAAAGTTGCCTTATAGGTTTGGTAACGATTCCCAACTCCTATTTTGTTTACATGCTCATATTCATTTTTTATAGCATGTTTTATTGTTTAGTGATTAGTATGAAAATGCCATGCTTATTAGACTTGTGATATACATGTTTAGTTATTTTGAGACACCCATGTTTAATGTGGATTATTATTTTGTGTTCTCGTATTTGATTAGCTATCATGTACATCATAAATTTAATAACCTGTGGATATTCATAACAATCATGTTTATGTTTATCATGTTTACGACAATAGTATAAATCCTAGTGTAAATGATTTGTTTTTATGCTTTATGCCTTGATTACATGTTTAGATGTTAGTTTTCATTAAAACTAGAAGATATATACTTGTGCATATAGTGGGCCACAAATAAATCTATATATGTTTGGGCCTGATTGCTTATTTGAACCGATTAGATGTGCTAGTATAATCTAGTTTTGATGATTCATGCATTTTAAACTTGTATTCTTATTTTTGAATTGTTTTATGATTGTGTGTTTCACTTCATGTATATGTGTATTTGCCAAACTTTAAGATATACATGTATACCCTTGAGTCATTTACCTTTCAAGCAAATCTATATATGGACTCAATTGTGTTAGAGATATGTATGTATATTTATTGTGTTGACAATTCATACATATACCTTGAAATGAAATTTGTTTTGGTGAAGATTTAGTTTTCTTGATTTGTGTTTAATTGTTTAACTTCATGTATATGTCTATCTTGTCCAAACTATTAGATATACATGTTTATCCTTTTTGAGCCACGTGCCTTCATGCATATATATTTTGTGGACTCGTTGTGTTTTGGATATGTATGTATGCTTTAGTTTTTATAAAACATACATATACCTTAAAGATTAAATAATTTTGATGACTTTCATTGTTTCAAGGAATTTTGAGCTTAATTGGAAATTTCATAATGCCATGTCACACATTACTGTACACTCATCATCTTTTGAAATATTTCTCATGAGTATGTTTTCATGAGCATGCATGGACTTTATTGAATATTGAGTGTTTTAAGTGCTATGTGATTTACATGTGTTATGAAAATTATTTTTATGTATTCCTTGCTTGAAGGATTTCGTACTAGCTTAAAAGATTTTCCATTTAACTAGTACGGTATTCTTCATTTTGGTAGAGTTTTTCAAACAAAGCTTATTTTTTAAATCTATTTTGAAAACCCCTACCTTTATGGGAGGATGGATGGGAGATCATGTTCTTATATGCTTTAAAATGAAAATCAATTAAAACTTGAACCTTGATTGGGAGGTATAGTAATATGATGTATACACTTGAACTTATTGTTATGTCAATTGGTATCATTGAACTCTTTCAATTGGTATCATTTTGATCTTTTCGTATACTCAATGTTTATTGTGTATGTATATTTTCAATTGGTATCATCTATTAGTGATTGGTACTCATTCTATTTCATACACATATACTTGTTTTATTTGTGCTATTATATTTCTATATCTTGAGCACAAATTTTGTTTATGCTAGAGCTTGAGCTTCAACTTATTTCAATTGATTTAGTTGTCAATTGGTATCTTATTACAAGCCTACGCATAGTTTTGTTGGTATTTCATAAAGGGGGAGAAAATTAGATTTTCATATTTCAATGGTATTTGTATTTCTACTCCCGTACTTTATGATAGAAAATAAAAAGTTTAAATTGATATCATATTCTTAAAAGAAAAATACCTTCTTTTGATATCAAGATGTCTTGTGTTTTAAATTGGTATCGAAAAATTTTGTTTAAAGAAAAATACAAAAGTTTTGATTTATATTGACTATATGCAAGGAGAGCTTAACATCTCTTCCACATATAGATTCATGTTGAGTGTATCTTATATTGAGGAGCTTAACATCTCTTCTTTATGTGGTACACGTGTGTAGGGAGAGCTTCACATCTCCTCTTATGCATTACATAATGTGGTTATGTGAATTAGGGCTTAACATCCCTCCTTCATGTAATGCATATGTGTAGGGAAGCTAACTTAGCGTCTTCCTCTTCATGAATGTATATAGCATATAACATTTATTGATCTTTGTTTATTTTCAATTGGTATCAAGATGCTTCATTGACATATTTTCAATTGATATCTAATTGATTGTCACCCTTATTGACCTTGTTTTGTTTTTTAGAGAAAAAAGGGGGAGAACATTATTTTTTTTTGTTTGATTAACAAAAAGGGGGAGAAAGATTTTTACCCCTCATTTATTTATTGTTTTGATGTGTTTACCCCTTTGTGATGATTGACAAAAAGGGGGAGAATAATTTGTGTTATATGCATACTTATGTTTTGCATATATTAAGTTTAATTTGTATCTAGAGCATCTAGTGTTTTTGTTAATGTTTTATTAATTTAATTGGTATCTAGAGCTTCTAGAACATGTTTATGTGTTTTATGCATATTGATGCATACATGTTTATGTACATTCATTGCATATCTTTTGTTTATTTGTTTATGCATGAGTTAAGGGGGAGCTTCTTTGAAGCTTAACTTTAATCCATGCATATATAACTCCATGAGTTTTGTCATCATCAAAAAGGGGGAGATTGTTGGCCCAAAGGCCTTCCACCCTAGTTTTGATGATGATTAACTCATGCAGTTATGTTTACTAAAATCTTGTGTTGTTTAACTTTCAGATCATTAACTAAGATATTAGTTGGTGATTAGCTTCAACAAGGAGTTTAGAAGCTTTTCATGGTGATTCCAGGGCCAAAGCTTCAAGATCACACATTGCCTAGCCATGGATGGAGTTTTGGAGCAAGTCATCTTGAAGATGGAAGATCGTCAAGAAGACTTAGGTATCCATAGTTTAGATAGTGTGTTTTAGATCCATTTGTAAAGCTTAGTATAGTTGATATGCTCAAGTGCACAAACAACACACACGTTTCATGTTTTGGTTTTGGTTATCATGAATAGTTTGATCAAAACAAGTTTACATGGTTTTTATGTATATTAGATGTGTTCAATATACATACATGCTTCATATCTTAAACAAACTTATTTTGATATGTCTATTCATGAGTTTTTAGGAAAATCAGATTTCCTATTGGAAAAATCAAGTTTGATAAAAATACAAGTTTTGGTTTTTGGTAAAAATGATAAAACACAAAAATAGTCATATTGATTGATATTTGAGCTAAATTTTTATCACATGTATATAATCAATGCAAATGATAAAACTATTTTTGGGTATTTTTTCAAGACTTGAAAGATTTTTAGAAAAATATTTTACACTGTTTTTCTGACCAGATTTCTGTTCCAGGCTTCAACTAGTCGACTAGTCAAATGACCTAGTCGACTTGGGATGAAGTCAGTCGACCGGGCCGGTCGACCGACGTGCACAGATTGTGCACGTTTGGCAGACACTGGGACGGTCGACCGCCAGGGTCGACCGTGTCTGAGAGCAGTGCTCTCTGTTTGTTTGGGTCGACCGGGCCGGTCGACCATGTTTGCCCAATGGTCACATTTCTGACTGTTGGCAGTCGACCCAGCCGGTCGACCGGTAGTCTGTCAGGCTGCCAGCTCAGCCTAACGGCTAGTTTTCTGATAGGCCTATATAAACCTCAACTCTTTGGGATTTTGGCCAAGGTTTTTAGAGACAAAATTTCCAGACTTTCTCTACTGTTTAAAAGAGTTTTAAAAGAGTTTTGTGCTAAAAAGATTTATCTTTGTATGTTTTGGGTTTTTGGAAAATCAAAGAAAACTAGGTTTTTGGGATATTGATTTGGTCTTTTATTTCTATCATCTACAAGAGATTTCCCAAGTAGTTTTTCTTTGTTGCTTCCAAAAACACCTTGATTCCACACTTGAGCTATATCTCCTATCCTAATCTATTAGGATCTGTTTTGTGGATAAAGAAAGAGAGTTTGTGGTCTTTGTAACCACTTGTTGTAAAACCCTGCCTTGATTGGGTTGCTCCCTCTTCGGTAGAGGTTGAGGATTTGGTTTGCTCCCTCTAGTGAGAGGTGGAGTTGGTTGTTGTTTGCTCCCTCTAGTGAGAGGTGGAGTTGGTGTTTGTAACCCTCTCGGTAGAGAGGTGTTGTGGTTGTATTGGCTACGGGCCTACCCCTCGGTTGTGAGGTAGTTGTTTGAGAGAGGAGTTTGGTACTCCTAGAGTTGTAACAAATCCTCTTCGGTAGAGGTTCCCTCGGTAGGAGATAGTGGATTGGAAATCCTACACGGTGGTGTAGGCAGGGATGTAGAGCTAGGGGCTCAAACCTCGAAACATATCCTTGTGTTTGCGTTTGATCCAATATCTCTCAACTCTCTCTCTCTCTCTCTTTATTTCGTGCAAAGCATCATTCATTCATATTGTCATATCATTCATTGCTTGTGTGCCTTGCATAATTCATTTTGCTATTCATCCTTATATGCTTGGCTTGATTGTGTGTGTGCCTCACTTATACTTAACCACAAGAGCTTCACATAGCACCTCAACCCATTCAAGGGGAATCAAGAGGAGTTAGTTCAGAGCCCTTCACGGGGAATTCGGCTACACTTGTGTGTTGTATTAAGTTTGTGCAAAATTTACATTAGCTTCCGCATTTAGCGCATTTAGTTTTTAGATTAGCACTTACACCTATTCACCCCCCTCTAGGTGTTTTTCAGATAAGATCTTGCATAGAGACTAAGTTTAAGGAAGAATGATTTTTGGTGGACTTATGACCTTAGATCGCTTATATTTTTGCAAAAATATTTCATAAACTCGTCTCTCTTTCAAAATGCATTTTAAAATACTAACATTGTGTCTCTTTCTTTATGGATTTGTGGGTGCAATCCGTAGAAAAACCTCAGGAGACAACACTCCTCCTCTAGGGGTAACCTAGAGGTTTAACGGCTTGTGCACACGCTCAGTACAATCGCGTCACCTGCGAAAGTGGTGTAATAACATATGTATGATTAGTCACATATATTGCATATACATTATCACCTTACCATACTTTTTAGCTAATAAATACTATTAACAAGTCTTCTTTTAATGTAGGCCCAATTGCTAAAAGAAAGGAATGAGAAACAAGCCCAAAAGCCCACCAAATTCTGATTTAATTCAGAATAAATTCAAAATCAAAGAATCAGGGCAAATCTTGGCATATCAGAGAGAGGTAAAAACCGGTTGAAAAGAATCCTCCTGAATCAAGCAGTTTGAAGCAAACAATCAAAGGCTGTTTCGTCAAACCTTGAAGCTAAAACGAGAAAACCAGAAGAAGATAGGGGCAAATCACCATACCAGAAAGACCCACCAATTGGGCGTGGCCACATGGCCATACCAGGGCCGCGGAAACGCGGCCCTAACCACGTTTCTGTGGCTATGTGGTGTCAGTTGGGGAGCCTTTGCCCCCAATCTTCCCGGGATTCCCCCCTTTGGTTTTTCCCTATAAATACCAGTTTCAAAAAGCAAAAGGGAGCGAAGACTAGGATTAGAATTTTATTTATTTTCTAAGGATTTAGGCTCTATGTTAGATAGTACAAAAGTTGTATTTTATTTTCAATTTGTAGTCCAGTACAAATACTTGTGAGAGAGAGGAATTAAGTGCTTGTACTTGAGGATTGAAGTGACATCAATATAAGAATCGAGCCACATTTTCTTCCACTCTATTTCGGTATGTCATGCATTATTTACTTGCTTTCTTCTTTGTTTTTCATGAGTAGCTAGATCGATTTTCTGGACTCACTATTGTACCTCTCTTCAATTTTCTTCTCTTCTGATTTTAATGAAAAAGACCCAAATGATCATTTGCATGCCTTACTTAAAGCCTTTTTTCTTGAAAGTGTTCTTGAAGGCACATGAGGATGGGTTTGGATTTTTAAACTCGTACTTCTTTTAAGAACGTTTCTTGAACTGTTTTTTTCATACTTGCTTCTTCGCACTGATGATTTAACATCCAATTCAAAACGATTTCTAAAGAAAAGAGTGAACTCTTCCAACCATCTTATGTGCTTACTTCAAACTTTCTAAGTCAATCTTAAGTTTTGCCTATGATCAAGTTGAGGCATTAGGATTTCAATAGAAGAATGAACAGCTGAGTAGTGAGATAGTGAGTCCAGATTTTCTTCCTTATTATAATCAACAAAACAATTTTCAAGCTTTTTAAATCACCTTCTCCAAAGCCTTCTCTAAAGTTGCAATTTCTCTTTAATCATATACTTCTTTCCATTCTCTTTTCATTAAAAAAATGAGCACAATTCTTTGTTATTAAACGAATCACCGAAAAGCTTTCATCGCATTCCTCCCGTGGACACGACCCGTTAGCCACAAGCTACACGGTAAATTTTAACTCTTTGGTTGTTCTTTCATTTAGCAATCAATTTTTGGCGCCGTTACCAGGGAGGGAACGGTTGTATTTATTTTTTTAACAAGTTTTTGTGTGTTATTTCAGGGACTTGAAGATTCAGATCTAGCATTCAAGCTTTGCAAGAGAAGACTTGCAAATTCTGTGCCCCTACTCTCGAAAGTAGGAAACAGAATTTCAAGAAATTGCGTTGCAAAAACTGAAAATTCCATTGGACTACTAAAACTCTTTTTTGCAAGACATATTGCTCGCAAAAAATTAAGTTTTATATGTTATATTCTTGCTATATCTGCTATCCACTATCCTGTTTTAATCCAACAGTAATTTGAGTAATTTTTAATTGCTTAAAAAATATTTAGACTTGCATTCTAGGCATTTGTCTAATTACGTTTACTTTACAATTACTGTTGAAGAGAGCTGGAGACAAGGTACGTATGCATAGCATAGTTTAGGAAACATTCTTGGGGATATTTGCTTTTGAATGCTACTTTTCTATATCTTGCACACTTTGCATAATTAACTCTAAGGGCAAAACCTAATTCAAGATAAGGTGGGGAAGTCATTACCCTTCCTAGCCCACAAACCATCTCCAAGCACGCACAACCTAAGCCTAAGTAAAATCTGATAGACGTTGGCCTTAGGGACATCTCGAACTCACTAGGAGATATCCTAAGGGGGAAGGTGTTGGAAATTGACTCCTGCCAAATCAGTGTCTAGGAAGGGGATGAGGGCCGAAAGCCCAAAGGTTGGTGGTACTTAATTCAGGAACGTCTTTGACGGATAACCTCCCACCAATCTTGTCCTGACCTGACTTATTAGCTTGTGGTCAAAGCCTACATTATACCTCCTGGGAACAATCAACTAGTTAGGAGTTGTCTAGGTTGAGGTTACCTTAGACCAGGCTTGGGTGATTACTCTTGTTGACTATTGGTAAACTGTTTGTGATTGTGATTGTGTGTGTATGCAAGTTGGTCGAGAGACCCTAATTCATCTAGGTTGACTAGAAACTCATTACCACCCAAGTTTGAACCAAGACCAGATCCGGTAATGGCTCAATCAACATCATTGCAGGATAGGTTCTACCTTATTAGAACCTCACTTCCATCTTGCATTCTACTTCCATCGATTGGTGAATACAATTTTGAGCTCAAGCCTCAATTCATTAACACACTCCCCAAGTTTCATGGCTTAGAGTCGAAGATGCTTACTTCTTCATAAGAGAATTGAGAAAGTATGTCTAATGATGAAAATCCCACACCTTGTAGACAATGTTATTAGGTTGAGATTTGTCCCTTTCGCACTTAAGGACCTAGCAAAGAAGTGGCTTTACAGCTTAGCGGCCGGTTCTATCACATCGGGTGAGATTTGTGTTTCATGTATTTCATTGCTGTATTTCTAAGTGTAGAATGGAAAAATCTCTTTCAAGTAATGCAAAATCTAGCATAAATATTGTTGATGATGATGATGATGATATCATCTTGTTGTCATTTTATTTTTATGCTTTTTTATCTCTGATAGCGATCCAACGATTCTTCTGTCTTTTTTTTTAATTCACTATTCACCGTTTAGAGATTTAATTCATTCCAAGGCCAAAAAAAAATAATCATTGTTCACTGTCAAGCGCTACACTTTTAGTTTCTATGCTTTATTCCATGGGAAAAATTTTAATTCATTGTTAAGAGATTATTATTTTTTATAAATCAATAAAAATTATAGTTAGTTAGATTATTATTTTAATCCAGTGTATTTCTGCTCAATTTGTATGAAGGTATGAGAGAGTATGGTAATCTTACTAGAAGGTATGCCTTCTATCGGAAGTCATGCGAATCAAAGGGTAGATGAACCTCAGATAGGATGGAGTTCACAGATGATGAAAAGGCTTATAAGTTCTATAATGATTATGCACGCAACATTGGATTCAGTGTTCGGAAGAATCAATGAAGAAGAACTTAAAAAAATATTGTCATATATAGAAGCTTCACTTGCAATAGAGAGGATCATTATCGACAAAATACTCCGCTTCAGCAGCCAAAATATCAGCAACTAGATGAAAGACAGATTGCCCTACCCACATCTCTATCAAGCTATGCGGAAATGGCACCTATAAGGTGGATCTTTTGAGCCGGAACATAATCATGCAAAGGTCACTCCACCGAAAAGGCATTTATTGAAGTCGCACAGACATATCACTAATGCACAGAAATCAACGGCTAATATTATAAATTCTGTTGGAATCAGTGCCAAGGACACTTACAATCTTATGGCTAAACAAGCTGGGGGACGTCGACAATTGAGTTTTCTTCCAGATGATTATAAAAATTATTTGAGAGAAAAAATATGATCATGATATGGCATTGGAGATACCGGAGCTATTATGCAGTACCATCAAAATCGTCAAAGAGAGAACCCATCATTTTTACTATGATGTGTAGTTAGATGAAGATGATCAGATCACAAATATATTTGGGCAGATGCAAGGTCAATATTAGGTTATGATTTATTTGGTGATATTGTATGTTTCGACACGACCTACAAGACAAACTCATATGGTAGGCCTTTGCACATTTGTTGGTGTAAATCATCATAAGGAAACTGCAATATCTGGTGTAGCACTTCTTTACGATGAAAAAGTGGCATCCTTCAAGGTTATTCGACACCTTTACAAATGCTATGAGTGGAAAATTTTCAAAGGTAATATTGACAGATCAAGATATAGCAATGAGCAGAGCTATAACTGATGAATGACGAAACTATTCATAGAATATGTGTGTGGCACATGTACCAGAATGTTGCAAGCATTTAAGTCATGTATTCAGTGGCTCATAGAGTTTTGAGCACGATTTTAGTCAATGTGTATATGAATGCGAGGATGAGGAGGATTTTTTAGATGCATGGGATAAATTCTAGAAAAAATATGACTTCGCTGATAATGAAAATGTTGATAACTTATTTAAGATTGAGAAAGATGGGCTTTAGTTTATGGACGCCAGTCATTTTGTGCTGATTTTGGACATTATGACAGATGATTGAAGAAAGACGTCATAAAGAGCTTGTTTCAGATTTTCGTGCAAACCAAAGTACACCAAAAGTTTTCTTCTCAGATTTATTAAAGCAAGCTGCATCTTTTGTATACTCCTAAAGTGTTTAAGTCGTTTGAAGTAGAATATAGATTATTTCTTAACAGTATTTGCATGATAGTATTGTTGAGGATCAATACATGAATACAAAGTTTATAGCAAAATAGTTAGGAAAGGAAAGGAAGTCAAAAGGGAACATAGCGTCAGATATGATTCTTTAGATGATTCTATAACATGTACTAGTAAGAAGTTGAGTTTGCTAGTATTCAGTGTTGTGATTAGTCTCTAATTTTGCATAATTTTCATCACATTCTCACATTTATTTGATAATAAATTCTGCTAATAATATCTTTCTTGCTGATCTTAGGTCAATGTGAGCAAATGAAGAAGAAACCCAAATCACCATTTAATTGGTGATTAAAGGGATAGTAAAATGGCTATATGACTAGAGAGCTGACTCTGTCAAAAACCAGGAGCGTTAGCCGACAGAGGGATAACAGCGCAGCACGCAGCAGGCGGCGCCGCACGCGCCACCCAAGGAAAGCCGCGGAAACGCGGCATTTTGCCGCGTTTTCGCGGCCAAACCAGAAACCAAGAATCCAGCAGACAGGGGGGACAACCAGGCGGCGCGCAGCAGGCGGCGCTGCACGCGCCGCAAAAGTAATGACACGGAAACGCGGCATATGCCGCGTTTCCGCGGCCATACGGCGGCGCCGCGCGGGCCGCTTGGGGTCACGTCTTGCCTCCTGGCCCCCCCAGGGCGGTGCCGCAAACGCCGACCAAGGACAGCGCCGGAAACGCGGCTTTTGCCGTGTTTCCGCGGCCATATGGCCACGCCGCGCGCGCCGTTTTGGGTCATGTCTTGTCTCCTGGCCCCCCTGTTCCCCTGATACTAAAATACCCCATGGGGTTTCAGAGTCGAGGGGGGAGGCAAGAAAGGAGAGAGAGTTAAGAGTAGTTTTAGATTTTTATTTTCATGTTTAGTTTAGGTTAGGTTAGTTCTTCTTCTTCCCCATGTATTTTCCATTTATTTTAGATCTTGTATTAGGGAGAGAGAGTGGTTCATGCTGGAATGTAAGAGTACTTGTAATAGAAGGTGACAATCTATGAAAGGTGCTCTCTTACCTCTCTATGTTCTTCTCTCTAATCTCTTTTACATGTGTAGCTAGTATTTTCTCTCATGGCAACTAACTACTAACCACCAACTAGTCTATCTCTTTGATGATAATCCACATGAATCTAATAGCCTCGTTTTGGCCTTGCTCTTGCAAGAGCCATTGATGGCTCATGATGATGATCTAACTCTAACTTCTTAACTCTCTAACAAGCTAACATTACTTTATTTCATGCTTGCTCTTATTGGGTTTGATGATTTAAGTGTAGCTTGCACTTGTTTGTTGAGTAGGGTTGTGAAGAGTTACATATGGGTCATGCTTTGAATCGCTCTTGAACAAGGACTAGTGATGGCCAATGATACTTGTGAGGTAACTATCACTAAGAGGTTAGCGTGTTGATGGAGTCATAGTAGTTAGTAGCCATGAGTTTTCTTTCTCTTTCACTTGTTTTAGAAAAATATCCAAAAATCACAAACATATTCTTTTCAATGTTTCCCACTTCTTTGTATTTCACTGTACTTCTCTTTCCATTCTTTCTTTTATTTTCTTTTCATTCTTTATAAAGACTTTGAAGAACTTTTAACATAAACGTGAATCAACCAGTAAAGCTTCTATCGCTTCCGTCCTTGTGGATATGACCCGTATAGCCACTTCGCTACTACGGAAGAATCGCAAAAGCAGTAACTTCGACCCACACTCTATTTACTATTCTTGTGCTTGCTTTCTGCCGATCATGTTCCATGTACTAAAGGTCTTAGATATCAAAAATGTGAAAGAGCTTCCGCCAGAATACTATTGAGAAGGTGGTGTAAGGATGCTAGAGCTGGGATAATAGTAAATAATGAGGGATCTAATCAAATAGATCCAAATGTATGTGTAGCTAATCGATATTCTTCGTTAATGCGTACATACAATTATATTCTTGCAAGAGCTTCCTAAAAAAAAGCATATGAATTTATTCAAGATTTGATAGAAAAGCTTATGAAGAAGGTCGAAGCATATGTTCTGGAGCAAGATGACAAAGAGGATCAATCTACTACACCCACTCAAGATGAAAATCAAAAGCAGGTTTAGAGTAGAGACATCACATAAATGTTGCAACTGACAAAAATGCAGCCAAAAATATTATTCAAATAAGAACCTAATAAATTCTACAAGTGCAACGGGAATAAGAAAAAGAGATGGTGGTCGAGGCGTCATTCGATATTTGGGTGCACTTGAGAAGACCAAAATGAAAAGAAGCACAAGAGGTATGTATTTAATGTATGTGTTTAGTTTTAATAAAAATATTAGCCTACATTTTTTATTCTCAAATAACCATATTCTACATCACCAAATCAGGTCAATCGAATAATTCTGATATGTTGAAAAACAATGTGTCACTTTACCTTCAAATTGCATGTTGCCAAATCAAGTAGGCTCCATGGGATACAATTCAAATAATGTGCCAGTTTTACTTTCAAATTGCATGTTGTCAAATCAAGTTGGCTCCATGGGGTACAATTCTGTACATGGAATGCAGCAACGTAATTATGTCCAGGTATCTTTAATTTCTTTTTTGTATAATATTGAAAGTGTTGTAAAACTCTGAGAATTTTAACATCGAAACAGAGAATTCTAGAGATAGAGTAGAAGTAGAAATTCTTATTGATATCTGAAGTGTACATTGAAATGAATTAGGAAGGGCCTATTTATAGAAAAACTTTAGGGTACTATGCAGTCACTATGCATGCTTGCGTCATCGCTTGCATCATCGCATAGTAAATTTTACTATGCTGGTAGGTGGGCAGATATATTTATTACAACACTCCCCTTAGATGCCCACCATTAATGATGTCTCATTAAAAACCTTGCTAGGAAAACCCTGTGAGATAAAATCATAGCGAAGGAAAAAAGAGTACACCATCTCTGTATACGTGTTCTATGCTGCCTTATTAAAAACCTTACCAGGAAAGCCCTATGGGGACAAAACCATAGTAAGGAAAAAGAGATGTAACCACGTAAGCTCCCCTTCAAGGTTACATGAGTAGTTCTTCTTCATAAATCTTGCATATGACGTATCCAATATCTTGAATGAGCTTTCTAACAGTTGTAGTAGGAAGTGCCTTTGTAAAGATATCTGCCACATTATCACTTGATTGAATATATTGAATATTAATTTTCTTATTCTTTTCAAGCTCTTGGCTGAATGAGAAGAACTTTGGGGGTATATGCTTGATTCTATCGCTTTTGATGAATCCTCCTTCATTTGAGCGACACATGCAGCATTGTCTTCAAACAGTACTGATGGATCTCTGTTGACTAGTAATCCACAAGTTGCTTGGATGTGTTGAGTTACAGACTTTAGCCATACACATTCTCGACTTGCTTAATGGAGTGTTATAACTTCAACATGATTTGAAGAAGTGGCAATAAGTGTCCCGTTTGTGAACGCCAAGAGATCGTTGTACCTCCACATGTGAACACATATCCTATTTGAGACTTAGCTTTATGTAGATCTGATAAGTAACCTACATCTGTATACCAATCATTTCTTATTTTAATCCTCTGGAATAAAACAAGCCAAAACTAGTTATTCCTCGAAGATGACAAAATAAATGCTTAATACCATTCTAATGTCTCAGTGTAGGAGATGAGCTAAATCTTGCTAATAAATTAGTAGCAAATGCTTTATGTGGTCGGGTATAATTAGCCAGATGCATAAGAGCTCCAATTGCACTTAGGTATAGTACTTCAGAACCAAGAATCTCTTCATTATCTTCGCGAGGGCAAAATGGATCATTTTTCACATTTAATAATTAAACAACTATTAGAGTGCTTAAAGGATTTACTTTATCCATGTTAAAGCGTTTCAAAACCTTTTTACTATAATTTGATTGATGCAGAAGTATTCCATTTGAAAGTACTCAATCTTTAAACCAATACAATATTTGATTTTACCAAGGTTTTCATTTCAAATTCATTCTTAAATACATCATTGCTTTTAGGACTTCTTTATGAGTCCCAATGATATTTAAATCATCAACATATACAGCAATGATAATAAATGGATGTTGTTTTCTTTATAAAAACACATGGGCATATAGGATTATTCACATATCTTTCTTTTAACAAATACTCGCTTAAGTGATTATACCACATGCGCCCTGATTATTTTAACCCAATAACAATCTTTGTAATTTGATCGAATATAATTCTTTAGGTTTTGAACTTAATGCTCAGGCATCTTAAATTCTTCAGGGATTTTCATATAAATATCGCTATTAAGCGACTCATATAAATAAGGTGTAACAACATCCATAAGACGTATTTCTAAACTTTTAGAAATTGCTAGGCTGATTAAATATCTAAACATAATTGCATCCATTACTGGAGAATACATTTCTTCATAATCAATTCAGGTCTTTGTGAAAAGTCTTGAGCAATAAGTCAAGCTTTGTACCTCACAATCTCGTTTTTTCTCATTGCGTTTTCGCACAAAAATTCATTTATATCCTACTGGTCTCACGGCTTCAAGCGTGAGGATAATAGGTCCAAATACTTTACGCTTATTAAGCGAATTCAATTCAGTCTGTATAGCGTCTTTCATTTTGTCCAATCATGTCTATTTTGACATTCAGTGATAGATCTTGGTTCAAGATCCTCACTTCGTTAACAATATCACATGCTACGGAATAGGAAAATATTTATCTATATTTTTCATCTTAGTTCGATTCCATAATCCTCCTGTATTGACATAATCAATAGAGATCTCATGATTTTCTGTACCTTCAGGATTTTCTATCTCTTGATTTGTCTTATTTTGTATTTCTTTGGAACACATCCTTTCATATTAGGGTCATCATGCTTATCTGCTTCTTTTCTTTTTGAGGATTTTATCTTTGAAACCGACTGGTTTACCATGCTTCAGGCGTGTCTTAGACTTATTAGTGACTTCATTCTCAGATTGTTCTTTTGGGATTTTAATCCGAGTAGGAATAGTTACAGCTGGTATATATGATTTAGTCACTCTTTTCGTATCAGTGAACGTATCTGGTAATTGATTGCTATTTCTTGTAAATGCATAATCTTTTTGCACTTCTGACTCACATTATTTTGTGTGAGGATCAAGATGCAATAAGAATGGTTCACTTCATGTAATCTCCTTCTCCAGTTGTTCTTTTCTCACCCTAATGTAGGGAAAATTGCCTTATTTAAATGGCAATCGGCAAACCGAGCAGCAAAAAACATCACCGGTTTTAGGTTCAAGATATCTTATAATAGAAGAAGATTCATAGCCGACATATATTCCATGTCTTCTTGAGGACCAATCTTTATACGTTGCGGTGGAGCAATTGGTACATATACCGCACAACCAAAAATTTGAGATGGGAAATATTTAGTTCTGACCAAATGCTATTTGTAGGGGGGAGTACTCATGATATGCACTTGGTCTGATGCGAAGTAATGCTGCAACATGTAAAATTACATGACCCCATATAGAAATAGAAAGTTTTGTTCTCATTATTAATGGTCTAGCAATAAGCTGGAGGCGCTTAATCAATGATTCAGTCAAACTATTTGTATGAACATGTGCAACAGGATGCTCAACAACTATCCCAATTGACATACAATAACCGTTAAAAACTGAGACGTAAACTCACTAGGATTCTCAAGTCTAACTTTCTGCATAATCAGGAAATTGTGCTCGTAATCCAATTATCTGGGTAAGAAATCTCGCAAATGCCACATTGCGAGTTGATAGTAAATAAATGTGTGACATCTACTAGAGGCATCTATCAATACCATAAAATATCGAAATAGTCCACACAGTGGGTGTATAGGCCCACATATATCACCTTGGATACGTTCAAGAAATGTAGGTGATTCTGTTTTTATTTTAGCTGGTGATGGTCTCATGATTAATTTTTCAAGAGAACAAGCCTCACATGAAATTTTACTAGTTTGAAGGATCTTCTGGCCCTTAATGTATGTCCATGTGAAATCTCAAGAATTCTTCGCATCATCATTAAAACAGGATGACCTAAACGATCATGTCATAGAGTTAATGTCTCTGTATCTTCTTTAACCACCATATGCGACTCTATCACATTTAATATGTGTAATGCAATCCTGAGGAAAGTTTTGGTAGTTTTCTAATGTGTACTTCTTTCCTAATACATACATAGTAAGATACATATATTCATATTTCCTTCAGTTGCAGACTGAGTACATATCCATGAAGATATATATCATTAAAACTCAACAAATTTCTTTCGATTTTGGTGAAACAAAGCGTCTTTTATGAAAAACTTTATTCCATTTGACAATATAAAGCTGGTTTACTAGTTCCTTCAATCAAGTCTACAAGACCAGATATTGTATTGATAATTGCCTTTTTTGGTTTTAAATCTGAGAAGTATCTTTTATGTTTGAGAATAGTATGTGTTGTACCACTATACGGTATGCAAATATCTCCAGTTTAGGTCTTGATTTCATTATTAGAATAATCCATATCAAGCTTCATACAAAATAAATCATTTAGTGAGACTAAAATTCTAAACATATATTATGAATGAGATATTACATTTAAAGATAAATTTGACAATATAAATAACAAAACATAGTAGTACAATCATATATCTAATTTCACCAGTATCTATAAAATCACGATGGGTTAAAAGATCAGCAAAATCATCAGTAAAATCTGAAGCATCAAGATAAGTTGAATCATCCATAAGGTCATCATATCAGTGAAATTCACTTTCTTTTCTTTTTTTTTAAGGATACCTTGTAAAGCTTACAAAGGTGCTCCAGCGTTGACACACTCGAGACCAATGCCCTTTGGAGCCACATTTATAACAAGAATCTTCAGGATTCCGAAGAGAACTTTCACGAACATCTTTTCCTCTATCATGTCTTTCTACATGATGCTTCTTGTGGATCGCGTTATTTGTGAAGGGTTATAAAAACCACTTCGATCGCGTTCACGACGCGTCCACGGCCACGGCCATGTCCATGATTATATCCTCGTCCATATTTTTATAACATGTAGCATTTGCTTCTGAAAATGCTGCTGAACTAGTGGGACGAGACTGATGATTTTGATCAAAAGTTCATTATCCTTCTCTGCCACAAGAAGAGATGAAATTATTTCAGAATATTTCTAAGACCGCGCAATCTATATTGTTGTTGCAGTATTATATAGATGCATGAAATGTTGAGTAAATTTCTCCAGCATTTCTTCATCTGTGATATCTACCCCACAGAATTTCAATTGAGATACTATTCTGAACATTGAAGAGTTATAGTCGTTGACTTTCTTGAAGTCTTGGAAGCGCAAAGCATTCCATTCATCACACGTGGCAGGGAACAACTTCCTTTTGATGATCAAATCTTTCTTTGAGATTTTTCATAAGACACTTAGGTATCTTACTGTGAGATATCACATTTTAAACATTCATCAAGATGTCTGCGAATAAAGATCGTCACCTTTACCTTATCTTGCGATGATGTAAAGTTTATCTCTTTAATGATTTCAGTGAGATCCATTGACTCGAGATGCATTTCTATGCCAATAACCCAAGACATATAATTCTTCTCGTGATATCAAGTGGAATGAACTCAAGCTTTGTAATGTTTGACATGGTGATAACTATAATAGAATATAAAAATAATTAGGATCACAATATTTTATTTCACAACAAAATAGTAAAAACTTACATTTCAATCATAATAGCTACAAACAAAAAAGGGAAGGTGAACATTAAAATTAAAAAGGCCCAGGTAAAAATCACTTGGATACATATCTGCAACAAAAAGGATAGAAGTATTGTTGATCATGACGGCAATAATAAACTTCAAAAATAGTTAAGCATCTTACGAAAATCTCGCATACAAAACTTGTGGAGATGATGAAAAAATTGAGAATGAAGAGAGATTGAGAAGTGAGCTATGTGGTTTAAAATTCACCAATTTATAGAGTAAAAGTTAGCCGTTTTATAGCCGTTTATAGCCGTTGGAGGAGAAAGAAAAGCATTTAGATTTATACAATTAAATGTTGTAATTAAGAAAATGATAAAATAAATGCATTGTACTACATATATTTATGAGTTATAATATAGGCACGCCATTCTATTTGGTGGGTGTTTTTGCAGACATAATTAATAAAGCAATAAACATTGAAATAAACATTGACACACCACGCTATTCGGTAAACCTTTCAGTGGTACAGATATAAATAACAGAATAATAAAATATACAATATTGGTAGCTTGGGGTTTATTCCACGCAAGAATCAATTGAGAGGTTAGTAAAGATAATAAAAAGAAATATTATTAGCTTGTCATGATCATATCACTTTACTATAAAATAGGTGACAGGGCCTCCTTTCAAATATAGTAACGGTGTTATATGAATATAATTAGTATAATACTCTAGTTTTTTAATCACGTTACATTACTATAAATAGGTGGCAGAGCCTCCTTTCATTATAATGGTGGGTTATACGAGTATTTGAAAATCACCTAGAGGGGGGGTGAATAGGTGATGATGCTAATCAAGGAGCAATTAAAAATTATGATGCAAATGTAATGCAACAATCTCCCAAAACAAGACTAAGAGCCGAATTCCCTATTAATGGCTCTGAACTCCTTCCTCCGGCTTCCTCGTAAAATGAGTTAGAGGTGCGCAATGCAACCTTGTTGTATGGGATAATGATTGACAATATGAATGAAAATGAATATGGCAATGACAATCTCAAGCAATAAGTAATGACAAGGAAAAGTAAACCAATCGCAAACACAAAGATATGTTATCGAGGTTCGAGCACCCAGCTCTACTCCCCGCCTTCCCCAGAAGGATTCTAGCTACTTCCACTATCACAAAGATCACAAATACAATGGAGTACCCAACTCCATAATCTCAAGTATAAGGAATTTCTGAGTAGTCAAAAGACCACAAACTCTCTCTTTCAATTGTCTCTTCCCTTACAAAAGGTCCTTAGAGAACAATGAGTAGGAATGAAGCTCTTGTGTGCAAGGAGAAAAGAAAATGAAATCAGAGAGTTCTTTTGAAAAACAATTCAGAAAATGAGAGAGAATTTCAGCACAAAAACCAAAAACCAAGCTCTTTTGAATGCCTTAAACTTTTGAATTTTTCTTGTAATGATTAGGTGAACCAATCTCCCCAAACACCCCTATTTATAGGAGAGGGCTAGGGTTAGAAGATAAAACATTTTTAAGGCTAATCAGAATGTATTAAACCCAAAATAAGTCATTTAAACTCACTTAAGTGAGAAAAAGACAAAAATAAACAGCTCAGAAAAAAAATGCCCGTTACTGTTCAAACGGCTCTGTCGGTCGACCGGTCGGTCGACCGCAAGTTCAAAAATATGACCGTTGCAGGCCAGCGGTCGACCGCCCGGTCGACCAATTTTAACCGAGAGCAGAGTGACTTACAGTCGGTCGACTGCACGGTCGACCGGCAGACATGCACACGGATACGTGCACCTGCTAGTTCCTCGGTCGACTGCACGGTCGACCGGTCAAACCTGACATAGAATCAGTCGACCGGTCGGTCGACCGGAACAGGTTAAAAATCAGGTTTTTGAAAGAATATAAAGGAGATTTTGTTTTTGACAAAATACTTTTGAACATAGATTAGTATAAAACATAAAAAATAAATGTAGACAAAATCTTGTATACAAAATGTTTTTGTATAAAATATTAGAAAACGTTTTGGAATAAACTTGTGCGCAAAAACGTGTGTGATAGAGCTTCAAACCTATCCACTATTCTTTAACAAACTATAAAACTAAAAATACAATGATTAAATACTTTTAGAGCAATCTTCAAGTCTTTGAGCCATCCAATGCCTTGCTAGTGCCTTTTCTTCTATGATCCTTCCTTGATTGTGCAATTTGCCTTCCTTGCTATGTGAACCTTAGAAGTTCTTGCAAAAGCTAAGCCAATGGTCTCCAAACATGGTACAAAACCTGAAACTTGTCTTGAACAAATTCATTAGTACCAAATAGCTCTTATTTGGTTTGTCATCATCAAAACACAAAACAAGAGAGTGTAACCTCTTGGGCCAACAATCTCCCCCTTTTTGATGATGACAAAACAAATAGGCTATAGACAAAAATATGGGGAGGAGAAGACTCCCCTCAAATTATGCTATATTTATGCTATATGAAAAACACAAGAATTTATTAAAACACAAAAACATACTCTTGATGCCAATTGAAACCAATTGAAACAATACCAATAAAACACAAAATACAAGAGTTCTCAAATTCATAAAACACAAGACTCATAACAAAAACTCATAAAACCAAAACATATAAATTCATATGGAACCAAGACCAAATGAACTTATTTTTGTCCCATGTAAACTTATTCTCCCCCTTTTTGTCATACATCAAAAAGGGTTATGAAAAACATGTCTATTCAATAACACAAACATTAAGTTCTCCACAAATAAACGAGAATCTAGCAAAATCAAGTGGTTTAGTGAAAATATCGGCTAGTTGTAAATCCGTGGAAACATAATCAATATCTATATCTCCTTTCTCAAAATGATCTCTAAGAAAGTGATATCTAATCTCAATGTGCTTGGTCTTACTATGTTGATTTGCATTCTTAGTCATGTGTATAGTACTAGTATTATCACAAAATATTTTTATATGATCAAAATGCAAGTCAAAATCAAGGAGAGTATGTTTCACTAGAGGACCATGAACAAGACAATTACCAAGAAATTGACATGTCCCACTAGTACTCTTTCTATCTACTCTACAACCCGCATAGTCGGCATCCGAATAACTCGTCATTGAGAAATCTCCGGTTTTCGGATACCATAGACCCATCCCAATAGTGCCCTTAATATAACGAATAATGCGTTTTACCGCAATAAGATGGGACTCTTTAGGACACGATTGAAATCTAGCACAAAGACACACACTAAACATGATATCGGGCCTACTTGCCGTTAAATATAAAAGACTTCCTATCATGCTTCTATATAATTTAATATCAACATTTTTACCTTGGTCATCTTTATCAAGCTTGGTTGTAGTTGCCATGGGAGTGTTGCAAGTCTTTGAGCCTTCAAGTCCAAACTTCTTTACAAGTTCCTTTGCGTACTTGGCTTGACTTATGAACGTCCCGTTTTGCAATTTCTTGATTTGGAGTCCAAGGAAGAAATTGAGCTCACCCATTGAAGACATTTCAAACTCAAGTTGCATTACCTTTTCAAAATCCTTGCACAAAAGCTCATTAGTAGAACCAAAAATTATATCATCAACATAAATTTGCACAATTAATATATCATTATCAACATGCTTAGTGAATAGAGTAGTGTCTACTTTGCCTTTAATAAAATCATTTGAAATGAGAAAACTAGAAAGCCTTTCATACCAAGCTCTTGGAGCTTGTTTCAATCCATACAAAGCTTTATCAAGTTTAAAAACAAAATCGGGATGAACATGATCAATAAAACGGGAGGTTGAGAAACATAAACTTCTTCATTAATAAAACCATTCAAAAATGCACTTTTCACATCCATTTGAAAAAGTTTAAAATTTTTGAAAGATGCAAAAGCTAGTGTCATCCGTATGGCTTCAAGCCGTGCTACGGGTGCGAAGGTCTCCTCAAAGTCAATTCCTTCAACTTGAGTGTAACCTTGGGCACTAACCTAGCTTTATTCCTAATGACATTTCCGGACTCATCCATCTTGTTTCTAAAGATCCACTTAGTACCAATTATTGGTCTATCGTGGGGTTTAGGAACAAGGTGCCAAACTTGGTTGCGCTCAAATTGATTGAGTTCCTCTTGCATGGCAAGCAACCAATATGGGTCCGTCTCGGCTTCGAGAATGCCTTTGGGTTCAAAATGAGAAATGAAAGCAAAGTTACCACATAGGTCATGGAGTTTGGAGCGCGTTGTGACTCCTTTAGATGCATCACCCAAGATGAGCTCCTTAGGATGATTTGTAGCGTATCTCCAAGCTTTAGGAAGCGGTTGAGAGCTTTCCTCTTTATCCTCTTGAACATCACCAATAGATTCTTGCTTTTCTTCTTGAGCGGGTGAGTCCTTCAAGGATAGTCTCTCCATGTCTTCACCTAATGGTTCAATCTCTACAACATTCTCAACAACCACATTAGATTCTTCAAATTTAACATGCATGGATTCTTCAATGGTACGAGAAGATCTAATGAATACTCTATAAGCTTTACTAGTTGTAGAATATCCAACAAAAATTGCTTCATAAGCCTTAGCATCAAATTTACCCAAATTCTCTTTAGTATTTAAAACAAAACACTTGCATCCAAAAACTTTGAAATAAGCAACATTAGGTTTTCTAGAGTGATACATTTCAAAAGATGTTTTGGAAGAATTTTTACACAAATAAATACGGTTAGATATATAGCATGCGGTGTTTACGGCCTCGGCCCATAAATATTGAGGGAGGTCGTATTCACTTATCATTGTCCTAACCATCTCTTGAAGTGTTCTATTTTTCCTTTCTACAACTCCATTTTGTTGTGGAGTTCTAGGACAAGACATTTCATGCTTAATTCCCTTTTCATCACAATAAGTCATGAAGAGTTGGTTTACAAACTCACCACCTCTATCACTCCTTATTTTCAAAATCGGAAAACCTTTTTCTTTTTCAACCCTTTTTCGAAAAATCTTAAAATGAGAAAAGGTTTGATCTTTGTGTTCCAAAAAGAAAAACCAAGTGAAACGGGAAAAATCATCAACCAAAACATATGCATATCTACTACCATTTAAACTCTTAGTTTTAGTAGGTCCAAAAAGATCCATATGAATTAATTCTAAAGGCCTAGTTGACATGATATCCTTGATTGGTTGAAGGAAGACTTGGTTTGTTTCCCAAGTTGGCACGCACCACAAATGCGGTCTTTCTCAAACTTCAAGCAAGGAATACCCTTCACCAATTCCTTTGAATTAATCCTAGAAAGATGTTCAAAAGAAGCATGTCCTAATCTTCTATGCCAAAGCCAAGAATTTTCATCAAAAGCATTCAAGCATTTAGTAGAACACTCAATATTAAGCATGTCAATGATATAAACATTATCATCACGAAAACCGGTGAGAATACAATCATTTGTTTTAATATCAAAAATCTTGTAAGAACAATTATCAAAAACAACTTTAAGTCCACGATCACAAAATTGACTAATGCTAAGCAAATTATGTTTCAAACCTTCAACTAAAACAACATTCTCAATAATAGGAGATGCACCAATTTGAATGTTACCTATACCGATGATAGTCCCTTTGGAGTCATCCCCGAAGGTGACGGAGCCACCTTCCATGTACCTTGATAGGGTTGTAAAGTTGTTGATATCCCACGTCATGTGTCTTGAACAACCACTATCAAGGTACCACCGCTCCCTACGTCTTGGAGCCTTGGTGTGTACCTACATCAAACAATTTAGGACTTGATTTTGGTACCCACATTTTCTTGGGTCCTTGAGGGTTAGAGCCATGAACCCAAACAAGATTATTGGATCTATTTAATTGATCATAACAAAACTTAGCTAAATGTCCATTTTTACCACAATATGTGCATCTATATACTCTACCATATTTAAAAGCATAATGGGTGTGTGATTTGTGAGCATGAGCTTTGTGAGCATGAGCATGAGAAGTGTTAGGTGTAGTGTGAGCATGAGGAATCTTAGCATGTGATGTGTGCTTTTTAGAAAATTTTTCCTCAAGTTTCTTAGTGTTAAAAGCACAATCTTTCAAAACTTTCTCGAAATCAACCATTTTGGTTTTTAAAGAAGAAATTTCTTTTTCATCAACAATAGGAAATTTAGCCTTACAAGAAACCTTGTAGGCACTAAATTCATTTTGAATAGAAGTGAGATTAGAAGAAATGTCATCCTTTTCTTTAGAAACCATAGCAAGTTGATTTTGAGAAAAGCAACTTCTTTTTGCAATTTAAAGCATTCAATTTTCTTGTTATCATAAGTTTCAGAAAGTTCAACAAAAGCATGTACAAGAACTTCCTTACTTAATTCATCATCTTCATCATCAAGGGGTTGAGGGGTTACCTTAGGTGTGTTTGCCATGAAACACATATTTGCTACATCCGCCTCTTCCTCGGACTCGCTTTCCGAATCCCAAGTTGCCTTATACGCTTTCTTTTCTTCCGATTTCTTTGGCTTGAAGGAGGAGGTCATCTTCTTCTTGAACTCCGGGCAATCCGTCATGATGTGTCCGGGCTTTCAGCAATTGTAGCATATAATTTCCTCTCCTCTTTGCCTTCAAATTTTCTCCGGAAGTTGAGCTTGTTCCTCCGGTACATCCTTTTGACATTTCGCAAAAGGAGGGAGAGCTCCTCATCTTCTTCTTCATCTTCTTCATTGTCTTCAAGAGTGGATGAAGACTTGAAAGCTAAGGACTTCTTCTTTGTTGGAGCGGCCTCTTCTCTTGCTTTCTTCTCCATCTCATGGGTCTTTAGGTTCCCAATGAGACTAATGATGTCCATCTCATCTTTGTCGTTCAATTCCTTCAAGGTGGTGGCCTTTATCTCCCAAGATGGAGGAAGAGCCCGAATCACTTTGCGCACCTTTTGATCGTTGGAGATGACGTCACCTAAGGAAGAAAGACCATTGGTGATTTTAATGAATCTAGTAATCATACAATCAATAGATTCATCATCAAGCAATTTAAATGATTCATATTGAGACCTCAAGAGATCTATCTTAGCTCTCTTGACTTGTGAAGTCCCTTCATGTGTGACCAATAAGTGTTGCCAAATCTCATAGGCGGATTGGCAATGAATTACCCGTGTAAGGTCATCCTCATTCAAGGAGGTTAAAAGGGAGTTTTGGGCCTTAGAGTTAGCCTCATATTCTCTAAAGTTGAAGTCGGTCCATGTGCTCTCATCACTATCGGGTGCTACATAGGGTTGGTCAAGGACTTAGCCACTAAACTACCTAATGATTGCAAAAAGATAGTCATCCTAACCTTCCAAATAGGGAAGTTGAGTCCATCAAATTTAGGTGGGGATTTAATGTTATCGGCCATGTTTACTAGTGATGAATGAATGAAATGAGAAATGTTGATTAGCAAATTTTAAGGATCTCTCTATGGATGTTAAGCCAAAACCTAGAGTCAAGCTCTGATACCAATTGAAAATCACCTAGAGGGGGGGGGGGGTGAATAGGTGATGATGCTAATCAAGGAGCAATTTAAAAATTATGATGCAAATGTAATGCAACAATCTCCTAAAACAAGACTAAGAGCCGAATTCCCTATTAAGGGCTCTGAACTCCTTCCTCCGGCTTCCTCGTAAAATGAGTTAGAGGTGCACAATGCAACCTTGTTGTATGGGATAATGATTGACAATATGAATGAAAATGAATATGGCAATGACAATCTCAAGCAATAAGTAATGACAAGGAAAAGTAAACCAATCGCAAACACAAAGATATGTTATCGAGGTTCGAGCACCCAGCTCTACTCCCCGCCTTCCCCAGAAGGATTCTAGCTACTTTCACTATCACAAAGATCACAAATACAATGGAGTACCCAACTCCACAATCTCAAGTATAAGGAATTTCTGAGTAGTCAAGACCACAAACTCTCTCTTTCAATTGTCTCTTCCCTTACAAAAGGTCCTTAGAGAACAATGAGTAGGAATGAAGCTCTTGTGTGCAAGGAGAAAAGAAAATGAAATCAGAGAGTTCTTTTGAAAATAATTCAGAAAATGAGAGAGAATTTCAGCACAAAAACCAAAAACCAAGCTCTTTTGAATGCCTTAACTTTTGAATTTTTCTTGTAATGATTAGGTGAACCAATCTCTCCCCAAACACCCCTATTTATAGGAGAGGGCTAGGGTTAGAAGATAAAACATTTTTAAGGCTAATCAGAATGTATTAAACCCAAAACAAGTCATTTAAACTCACTTAAGTGAGAAAAAGACAAAAATAAACAGCTCAGAAAAAAATGCCCGTTACTGTTCAAACGGCTCTGTCGGTCGACCAGTCGGTCGACCGCAAGTTCAAAAATATGACCGTTGCAGGCCAGCGGTCGACCGCCCGGTCGACCAATTTTAACCGAGAGCAGAGTGACTTACAGTCGGTCGACTGCACGGTCGACCGGCAGACATGCACACGGATACGTGCACCTGCCAGTTCCTCGGTCGACTGCACGGTCGACCGGTCAAACCTGACATAGAATCAGTCGACCGGTCGGTCGACCGGAACAGGTAAAAATCAGGTTTTGAAAGAATATAAAGGAGATTTTGTTTTTGACAAAAATACTTTTGAACATAGATTAGTATAAAACATAAAAATATAAATGTAGACAAAATCTTGTATACAAAATGTTTTTGTATAAAATATTAGAAAACGTTTTGGAATAAACTTGTGCGCAAAAACGTGTGTGATAGAGCTTCAAACCTATCCACTATTCTTTAACAAACTATAAAACTAAAAATACAATGATTAAATACTTTTAGAGCAATCTTCAAGTCTTTGAGCCATCCAATGCCTTGCTAGTGCCTTTTCTTCTATGATCCTTCCTTGATTGTGCAATTTGCCTTCCTTGCTATGTGAACCTTAGAAGTTCTTGCAAAAGTTAAGCCAATGGTCTCCAAACATGGTACAAAACCTGAAACTTGTCTTGAACAAATTCATTAGTACCAAATAGCTCTTATTTGGTTTGTCATCATCAAAACACAAAACAAGAGAGTGTAACCTCTTGGGCCAATAGTATTATAAGTAGAATAACTTGTCATTTTTACCTTGAGATAGTAGAGGTAGAGGCTGAGACTTGTGATAGGACTTTTCCTTGAGCAATGAAAATAGAGGCTTGTAACAAGACTTTTACCTTAAGCTAATGAAGACAGAGGCTTATGATAGAATTTTTTCCCTGAGCTGACAGAGGTAGAGGTTAGGGACAGAACTAGTGTGCTTGTGCTGATAATGTGTTGTAAAACTCCGAGAATTATAACATCGAAACAGAGAATTCTAGAGACAAAGTAGAAGTAGGAATTCTTATTGATTTCTAAAGTGTACATTGAAATGAATCAGGAAGGGCCTATTTGTAGAAAAACTTTGGGGTAGTATGCAGTCACTATGCATGCTTGCGTCATCGCTTGCATCATCACATAGTAAATTTTACTATGCTGGTAGGTGGGCAGATATATTTATTACAGCAGAAAGTTTATTACTGATTTGTCTATAAAAAAGATAACATGCTTTAACACTTGTAATGAAATTTCTAGGCACCCTTTTCCTTTGGCTCAGCTTCTCAACTTATTGGTGATATGCCTGGTGCTTTTCCACAAGGATACACGGGATGAGCATGGCTAATCAGGTTTTAATTGATTTAGTTCATATAAATGAGTGAATTATTTTTTAGGTTTATTTTAATTAAATTTTGCTATGAACATTTGCATTTTATATACAGAAATCTCTGCTTCCTAATTCTTATCAACCATTTTCGTTTGAGAATACCCAAGCAAGTCAGGATGGGTCTTCCTCTCATGATTTCAAAACCAACGACAGAGGTAAAATATTTTTACTGTTCTTTGTTAAATTAGTGATTTGGATTTTTTTAAATTATATTAATGTTCTTGTTGATGTTGTTCTCATAGTCGTTTAAACTTTTTAATTACAGGCCTCAGCTCCGATAGACAATGAAAAAAAATGAGGATTTATACTCTTTTAATGTTGCTTGAAGACTATGATACGAAAATGAGGATTTAGAGAGCTTTTGATCCTATTTTGCACATCTCTTGTTAGTTTTGAGTTGTTGGCTTTATTTTGAGTTTTCTTAAAGCTGTTCGCGTTGATCTTCTATCATGTACTATAAACTTAATTGTGATTTGAATTTCTTCAAATATGTATCTTAGGATCATGCATTTCGACAAACTCGGGAACCAGTTTCGTAGCTATCTGCATCCGTTTTTTGGTGTGATTCGTTTTGGTTGCAAATTACATGCAAGTAGGTTATTGATGCCCAGTTTGCCAATTGTGCTATGAGCTTGGTAGTACCCAGTTTGCCAATTGTGCTATGGGCTTGATAATTCGTTTTGGTTGCAAATATTACTGAAGATCTTGATAGAAGGGAATACTTTTCTGCTATTGTTCCAAAGAGAAGAAATTGCTAAACATGAACACTTATCTGCTATGGGCATTTGATTTGACTCTCAGATAATATAGCTCTCTAAATTGCATATACTAAATAATGGAGGGTGAAAGTTATCGACTCTCACATAATATATACATAGATACTGAAACAATTTCTTTTTTATTGATACTTTCACTTAAATAATTTCTTTTTTATTTTGAGAAATTAGGATGAAATCAAAGAGATTCCAGCTTCAGCTTTATTTCATAAATAATCTGAAATGAGAATAGTTACATAAGACACTTCAATTGAGGGCTAAGATAATATAGTATTCCTAAAGACAAGCAAAAGTGATATTCAGAGGACAAACTTAAATAAATCTTATGTTTGAAAGCTTATTAGAAGAACATTTTACATTTCATTTTTGCATAATCTTTTTTTTTCAAAGGGCATTGGTTTTTTCACAAGATTAATATGTTGATACATCATTTAATCAGAAATGTTATATCTGCGAGGCGGCATATGCAAGCTTGAAAGGAAATCCAATAATTACTTCATTACCCAATTAATTTTTATCTTATGGATGGTTTACAAACATTTCTTGCTTTTTTATGATCCAGGGGCCAATGTTCGTGAATCGGCCATTGATGCAGTTAGCAAATATGGAGGTGAATCAGCCATTGCTGCAGAAGACACAAGTGTGATGGCCTCCTATTGTCGCTTTGGTGGTAACAGCGGATGTTGAATCGGGACAACAAGGTGGGCGGAGCCAGAGGTGGTGGGAGAGGGAGGAGGGAGGGGAGCCGCCGCCGTCACTGATAGAGAGTGGAGGGGTGGAGTCGTGGTGGGTGAAGCAGTGAAGGGAGGAGGACGTGAATGTAACAGTAACCTAGAAACAGAGCTATGGTCTCTTAAACTCCTTTGCGCGATTCTCAATGCAAACCCGAACGAACGACTCACATCACGTGAAGAACCATAAGGTCCTTCGTGCGATGGAGCTAACCCGACTCCCTAGCCCATGCGCTACATCTACAATCACTCGACACCTGTACTTGCATCATTCCCGTTCACAAAGGTATGTTTGGGTCCGAGAAGAGAGATGGAAAAGAGACAGATTGCAGGGACGAGGAACAGTTTTGCGTTTGGGTCTACTTTTTTCGGAAAGAGGGAGCTGGAAGAACACAGAGGAAAAGAGCAAGGAGAAAAAGAGAGAGAAGAAAATTAAAAACTTTGGTCGCCTCGATCCGTGTGCACTCAGCTCCTCTCTATTAAGAATTGTGGAATACATCGTGAAGATAGATGAAACTTCGAAAATCAAAGAACTTGATGTGCACAAGGAGTTATGCATATTACCAGTCGACTAATACTGGGTATAGTCATTATCACATAGATTAGTCGACTTGTATATTGTACAGTCGACTTGGGGACCAACAGAGAGTTTGGGCTCTCAATTTGTTAGAGTAGTCGATTAGTATTTGGATCTAGTCGACTAGTACATGGTATTAGTTTACTAATACCTTGACCTAGTCGACTAATGACGGGTCGGCAGTTTTCTTTTCTGGATCTGTTTTCAGTTTGAGTTAGAATCGTGTTCTTTTTCTTCTGAGTGATGATTGTTCGTATTGATAGAGTTTATTTAAGACCAAGAGGGTCTATGGTCTATAAATAACCACTTGGGGTGTCCTTTGATGTAATCCAATGAGTTTGTAATTCTTAAAAGGTGTAATTCATCCAGTGAGAGATTCAGAAGAGAAGCTTAGCCACAAGGGTTTGCTGTTCTAAGTGGCCATCAAAAGGCTTGTAATCTTCTCAGTGAGAGGTATAAGTAATTCTTATTGTACTTTATAAAGTTTTAATAAAGTTTCTCCTCCTTTTTCCCTTAGACGTGCATATGATCTGTTTGATCGGTGGAACCGCGTTATATTATGTGTTGGCTTTCTATCCATTTTGAAATATCTCTTTCTTCTATTCTTCTCGTTCCCTAGTAAATCTTGCGTTTTGTTTCAACTGTGCCACCCACGTCGATACGGTCGTGGGGGCATCCCGAATTCACAACAGTTAGTATTAGAGTAAGGTCAATGTGAAGATGTTTGCGATCAAGTTTAATATTTAGAAGTTCAATGGTTTCATCAATTTCAGCAGATGGCAAATTAGGATGAATGTCATCCTGACCCAGAGTGGGTTGAACAAAGCACTACTTGGGAGGGAGAAAAAAGCCTCAAGACATGAAAGAAGTAACTTGGCTGGAGCAGAACGAGAAAGCCTTGATGGATATTCAGCTTTGCTTGACGAACGAAGTGTTGGATAAGTTTTTTTCAGAGAAACAACGTCCTCGTTGTGGGAGCGACTTCAGGACCACTATCTGAAGAAGTCGTTGGCGAATTGTTTGATTCTGAAACAGCGTCTCTTTCTTCTCCGCATGCATGAAAGTACACCTATCAAGTCTCACATTGTAAAATTTTTCTCTATTATCAGTGATCTATATAAGATAGAGGTTAAGATAGAAGATGAGGATCAAGCACTTCTATTACTGTGTTTTTTACCTTCTCATATAAGAGCTTTAAGGAAGTTTGAAATCACCTAGGGGGTGAATAGGTGATAATGCTAATCTAGTGAGCTTAATGCGAATTTAAAGACTAATTGCAATAAGCAAGAGATGCACACTCAAACAAGCCAAGCAAATAATTATGAATGAACAATATGAATTGAAGCAAGGCACAAAGTAAAGAGAGAGAGATAGAGTAAGAGTCAAGGGATCAAGCGCAAACAACAAGATATGTTTCGAGGTTCGAGCACCCAGCTCTACATCCCCGCCTTCACACGGAAGGATTTCAACTCCATTAGCTTGTCCACAAAGGACTCCCACAAAGGGAACTTCCACCGACGATTTGGGGCAATAACAATTACAAGGAGTACCCAACTCCTCTCTTTACAAACACAACCTCCTCCTTGAGGCACAACACCAAGCCAACAAACAATCACCTCACAATTTGAGGGATTAGCAACACAAGGATAACCTCACACCTTGAGGGATACAACCCAATAGCACAACCTCCTCAACACAATGAGGGAAAGGCAAAAAGCCAAGCTAAGATAGGGTTTACAACATGGTGGTCTAACAAACAACCACAAATAATTTCTTCTCCCACACAAGGATCCTGTAGAATGAGATAGTAGATGTAGCTCAAGTGTGGAGAAAACCAAAGGAATGGAAATCAAAATCTCAAAGAAAATCCTTGGGAAAAACTAAAAACCAAGATGAAGAAGTTTAATCAAACACTTTTCCCTAAAACCCTTTTCTTTGATTTTCCAAACCCTAGCAAAAACACCAAATAGATTGTTCAATTAAAGCCCAAAAACTTCTTTTGATTGCTGTGAAAACACTAGAGAAAGCTCAGAAAATTCGTCCAAAAATTCTTAGTGAAAACTGGCCATTAAAGGGGTATTTATAGCCCCCAGAAAAATATAGCCGTTGGCAGCAAAATCTGCCAAAAAAGAACTGTCGGTCGACCGGCCAACGGTCACATTTGACCGCTGGCAGCTACCGGTCGACCGCCCAAAAACAGAGAGCACTGCTCTCTGGTCCGGTCGACCGGCCGGTCGACCATCCCGAGTGTCTGCCAGACGTGCACAGGGCTGTGCACGTCGGTTGACCGTCGGGTCGACCGGCCCTTGGTTCGGTCGACCGTGCGGTCGACCTACCTGGCCTGTCAGCCACTGTTCTGGGTCAGAAAAATAAGGTAAAAACATATTCTAATAAATACAAAAGAACTTGTAAAACTATACAAAAATAGTTTTATCATTTTATTTTGAAATATAAACTTGTGATAAAAATTTCATCACAAATAACACACATTTTGAAACATTTTTGTGTCTTATCATTTTTACCAAAAATCGAAAACTGTATTTTTCAAAACTTGGATTTTTGAATTGAAAATACATTTTGTCCTAAACTTATCCAAATACAAAAACATGATATTAAACAACATTTAGGCATGATGTATATGGATATAATACTATATACATGAAACATATATATATCCATCTTTTTTATTTTAATTCCAAAATTATGTTTTGTTAAAAATACCAAAACACTAAAGTCATAAAATAGATTATCAAACTAAGTTTGTCTAAGAAGTTGAAGCATGCCTGTATATAGAACAAATCTAATATGCATTAAACCATGTAAACTTGTTTTGATCTATCTATTCATGAAACCAAGATCGGTTAAACCAAAAACCGAAAAACCGAAAACAAATATTCAAAACATGAAACGTGTGTGTTGTGAACTTGAGCATATCATACTATTCTAATCTTTACAAATGGATCTAAACACAAAACTAAACTAGGTACCGATGTCTTCTTGTAGAGCGCCGTCTCCAAGCCGACTCGATCTAAAACTTCGTGATCCACCGAGCTTGACTCCAATGATTGCTATATATGATCTTGTCGCTCGGGCTCTTGAATCACCATGTGAAAGCTTCCAAACCATCTTTGTTGAAGCTAATCACCTACTAACATCTTGATTAATAATCTGAAACTAAAATCACAAGATTACTAGTACACATAACTACATGAGTTAATCTTCATCAAAACTAGAGTGGAAGGCCTTTGGGCCAACAATCTCCCCCTTTTTGATGATGACAAAACTCATGGAGTTATATATGCGTGGATTAAAGTTAAGCTTCAAGAAAGCTCCCCCTTAACTCATGCATCAAGATAAATAATTAAGTATGCAATGAATGTTCATAAACATGTATGCATCAATATGCATAAAATACATAAATTTCTAAAACATGCTCTTGATACCAATTAAATAAAGCACATACTCTTGTTACCAATTAAATAAAACAAGTACATTTTCAAAACAAACTTTGATACCAATTTGCGAAACAAAACTAACGAAGCTCTTGATACCAAAAAAATAAACATATTAAATAATGCTCTTTGATACCAATTGAACTTTAATAAAACATTAAATAATGTTTTTTGATACCAATTGAACTTTAATAAAACATAAAGACATGCATACACAAACATGCATATAAACTACAAACTCAAATTCTTCTCCCCTTTTTGTCAATCATCAACAAAGGGGTATAAACATGATACCAATTAAAAAAATGTCAATGAAGTGCATAGATGATATCAATTGAAATGAGTATAAAAATATTTTAAGGAATGCCTATCAAATGATACCAATAGAAATAAAGGTAAACGAGGCATAATAACAAATTGTTTTAATTCAAATTAAAACATGTTTATATGAAAACATATATCAAATGAAAACATAAATCTTGATATCAATTGATAAGTAAACAAATAACATACCAATTGTAAGAAAACAATCTTGATACCAAATGAAATTAAACATAACAAATTTTGAATTTCTAAACAAGGATTTTGATATCAATTGTAAATATTTTTCATTTTGAACATATGATGCCAAATTGAAATTTTCAATCATAAAGTATGTGAGTGGAAATCAAATACCAATTGAAAGATGAAATACAAGTTTTCTCCCCCTTTATGAAATATCAAATGAAACAATGAATAAGCTTGTATATGGATACCAATTGAAAACTAGTCAATTGAAACAAGATAGTCATTATAAAACAAGCTTTATCATGATCAAAATTTGTGCTCTAAGATATATGAATATAATAAGCACAAATAAAAACATATATATGTATGAAAAATTAGATACCAATTGAAATTGATACTCTTTGAAGTGCAAGCATACATACATAAAAATATATATGAGAATACAAGAATGTCAATATTAATACCAATTGTAAGAATCCAATGATACCAATTGAAACAACAATAATATCAAATGTATATCTCATATTACCTATCACCCATTCATGTACAAGTTATAAGATATTCAAGAAGAGTATACATGGCATGGTCTCCCAACCAACCGCCCTTAGAAGGTAGGGTTTTTCAAAAAAATAGGTTTGAAAATATAGTTTGTTTGAAAAACCCTACCAAAGCGAAGAACACGAACTAGTTATTGAAAAATTTGTTAACTAGTACGAAATTCTTCAAGTAAGGAACAAGACAAAATTATTTTTCATGAAACACATGTAATTCACATGATCACTAAACACTCAAAATCCATAAAGCTCATATTATACTCATGAAAACAAAATCATGAGAAACCTAATAAAGTGAGTGAACAAGTGTTATGTGACACATATCATCATGAAAATATTCAATTAAGCTCAATTAAGATATTCCTTAAAACATGAAACATGAAAGTCTAAAATTTTCAATACCAATTGAAATTACCTAAAAACATGAAACTCATCAAAACGATTTAAACTTCAAGGCATATGTATGTCATGTATAAACTAAAGTATACATACATATACTAAACATAATGAGTCCATAAAAGTATATGCATGAAGGCACATGGCTCAAAGGATGTATATGTATAATTAATAGTTTGGACAAGATAGACATATACATGAAGTTAAAACATATGATCATAGAAATATATCCAAAATGAGGAATACAAGTTAGAGTGCATGAATCATCAAAACTAGACTATACTAGCACATCTAATGGATACAAATAGGCATTCAAGCATAAACATAAAAAGAGTTACTTGTGACCCATTCTATGTACAAGTATAAATCCTAATTTTCATGAAAACTAACATCTAAACATATATTCAAATCATGAAGCATTAAAACAAAAATCATAAACGTACATATGGTCATTATGAATATGCATGTGCATTAGATTTAGTACATACATATTAGTTAAAAATAAGGTGAGAACACATAGATATAAATCCATATAAGCAAGAAGTGTCTCAAGTAACTAAACATGTATATTACTAATCTAATAAACATGGTATAAGCATAATGAACAATAAACCATGGCATGCTATAAATCGATGAACATGAAAAGCATGCAAATATAAAAGGGAGTTAGAGATTGATACCAAAACCGATGAAGGCACCTCTCTAGTTCTCCAAACCAATGGTGGTTCTCTCTACCAAACTCCCCTTGAAAGTGATGCATCCAAATTGTTTTCTTTAAGCACGGAACGCATCCACTTCAAGGCACCAACACTCTCACGTTATGCGAGAGCCCACTCCTACATCAAAAATCAAAGGGGTGTTCTTTGGTACCCATTTCCTTTTGGGTCCATAGGGGTTAGTATCTCTCCTAACCCGAACAAGATTATTTGCTAAATTTTCAACATGTAAACGCTCATAGCAAAATCTAGCAAGGTGGCCTTTTCGACCACAATGTGTACACGTGTACACATAAACATACATGTGATGGTGGTGACCGTGGGAAGCATGTGTATGTCGTGATGGGTGTGCATGCCGTGATGGGTGTGCATGCAAAGAAGGAACTTGTTTCTTACGAACCAAGGTTTCCAAGCGTGTATGATCCAAAGCACATTGGCTAAAAGTGAAGCCCAAACAATCAACACTTTTCTTCAAAACATTTATATCATTTTCAATACTAGAAGACAAAGTGGAGCATGCAATAGGAGTGCTAGAAGAAGAAGCTACACTAGCATGGCAAATATGAGAATCTATATCAATTTTTAAAGATTCATTTTTCTTTATAACAAAATCCAATTCTTTTGTGATGAAATCAATTTCATTTTTCAAAGCAAGGTTATTTTTTAAAACAAAATCCAATTTTGAAGATAAAACCTCATTGTTCTTCAAAATATCATCACAATCATTTTTGCTTTTCAAAACATCAATCTCTTTTAGGGCAAGGTCTAGTTGAGATCTTATTGAGTCACGTTCACTAGTAATCTCTTCCTTCTCTTGCAAAACCAATTCAAAAGTTGAGCACAAATCCTTCATTTCTTCTTTTAATTCAAAATGTTTCTTTTTCAAAAGGTCATGTTTTTCCACAAAATTTTCAAGCTTAGAGGCAAGTTCTACATTTAAATTTTGAACTTCAAAACACCCATAGCAATATGAACTAGAGCTATCATCTAGTTGAGAATCCGATTGTACCTCAAGCGAGTCTTTCCCTTGGACCATGAGGCAATGCTCGTCGGACTTGTCTCTCCTAGATCTCCTCAACTTGTTGATAATCCTTGGTAGCTCGGGAGAAGTTAATATGCTCCAAACTGCAAAAGCCGAATCATAATGAGCAAACACATGTAAAAGATCTTCATTAAGAGATGCTCTAAGTGTCTTAAGTGCTAATGCATTAGCCTTTTTATGCTTGCTAATATTTGGGTAGGATTCTTGAGTAGTGGCTTGATAAACTAGATGTCCTAGGCTTTTTAAATGACTACTCATCTTGGCCTTCCAAATATCATGTCTAGAAAAATCAAATATAGGAGGGCTATCCATGAGTGCAACTATATGTGTGCAAATGAACAATGCAAATGAAGATTAGCAAATCAAGATCTCACTTCTAGGTGGTTAAACCTAAATATCAGGAGCGGAGGCTCTGATACCAATTGAAATCACCTAGAGGGGGGGTGAATAGGTGATAATGCTAATCTAGTGAAGTTAATGCGGAATTTGAAAACTAATTGCAATAAGCAAGAGATGCACACTCAAACAAGCCAAGCAAATAATTATGAATGAACAATATGAATTGAAGCAAGGCACAAAGTAAAGAGAGAGAGATAGAGTAAGAGTCAAGGGATCAAGCGCAAACAACAAGATATGTTTCGAGGTTCGAGCACCCAGCTCTACATCCCCACCTTCAAACAGAAGGATTTCAACTCTACTAGCTTGTCCACAAAGGACTCCCACAAAGGGAACCTCCATCGAGGATTTGGGGCAATAACAATTACAAGGAGTACCCAACTCCTCTCTTTACAAACACAACCTTCTCCTTGAGGCACAACACCAAGCCAAAAATAAGCACCTCACAACTTGAGGGATTAGCAACACAAGGATCACCTCACACCTTGAGGGATACAACCCAATAGCACAACCTCCTCAACACAATGAGGGAAAGGTACAAAGCCAAGCTAAGATAGGGTTTACAACTTGGCGGTCTAACAAACAACCACAAACAATTTCTTCCCCCACGCAAGGATCCTATAGAATGAGATAGTAGATATAGCTCAAGTGTGGAGAAAACCAAAGGAATGAAAATCAAAATCTCAAAGAAAATCCTTGGGAAAAACTAGAAACCAAGATGAAGAAGTTTAATCAAACACTTTTCCCAAAAACCCTTTTCTTTGATTTTCCAAACCCTAGCAAAAACACCAATTAGATTGTTCAATTAAAGCCCAAAAACTTCTTTTGATTGCTGTGAAAACACTAGAGAAAGCTCAGAAAATTCGTCCAAAAATTCTTAGTGAAAACTGGCCATTAAAGGGGTATTTATAGCCCCCAGAAAAATATAGCCGTTGGCAGCAAAATCTGCCAAAAAAGAACTGCCGGTCGACCGGTCGGTCGACCGGCCAATGCAACAATTAAAAATGAATAATGCAAACAAAAGAGGGTGAATAGATGTAATGCTAATCAAATACGAAAATGCAACAATTAAAAATGAATAATGCAAACAATCAACTTAAATTAAGAAGTGAAGCCAGATTCTCAATTAAGGGCTCTAGAACTTCTCCTCTATATTCCTCTATATAAGAGTTAAGGTGCTCAATTGCCTTCTTGATTGAAAGAAGAAAATTGACAAGTATGAATGATGCAAGAGATGAATAGCAAGTGTAATGAAACTAAAAAATACATGTGCAAGCAATAGAGATAAGCAAAAACACAATTGCAAGAAATAGAGATAAAAGTTAGAGCAAGAGAGAAAGCAATTGCAAACACAGAAAATTTATTTTAAGGTTCGAGCATGAGGCTCTACGTCCCGGCATCACCGCGTGAAGGATTTCACCATCCATGATTTGTCACATACATTGCATTTATGTTGTCACTTTACCACACTTGTATGCTAATAAATGATATTAATAAGTGTCTTTTTTTTCTTTGCTAAAGGTAGGCCCAAATGCTCAAAGAAATAAATGAGGAACAAGCCCAAAAGCCCACTTTATTCTGAATTAATTCAGAATAAATTCGAAGTGAAGAAATCTGGGCTATATCTTGGCATATCAAGGGGTTGAGAAAAATCCACCTTGAATCGAGGAATCGAAGCCAGAAAATCAAAAGTTGATTCAGTCAGCGGTTGGAAGCAGCAACAAGAAACCCAGCAGGAGATGCGAGCTAAACAGGAAATCAGGAAGCTGCCCCTCTTGGTGTGGCCACCTGGCCACACCGGGGCCGCGGAAACGTGGCCCAAGTCGCGTTTCCGCGGCTAACTGATTGTTGTTGGGGGAGCGTTTGCTCCCCCAACGTTCCCGGGATCCTATCTTCTAGGTTTTTGGCTATAAATACCTCTTTCAGCAAGGAAAAAGGAGTGAAGACTAGGATTAAATTTTGCTTTTATTTTCTTAGGATCTAGGTTCTTTGTTAGCTAGAACTCAAGTTGTAATTTCATTGTTTACTTTGTAGTTCAGTCTAAAAACTTGTGAGAGAGAGGACAGAGAGCTTGTAATCGAAGATTGAAGTGACAACAAGACAAGAAGCAAGCCTCCTTTTCTTCCACTCGTATTTCGGTATGTTGTGCATATTTATGTTTGCTTTGTTGTTTTCCATGGATAACTAAAAGGTTTTCTGGGCTAGCTATCGACTCTCTTTTGTTTTCTTCTCTTCTGTTTTTAAAAGAAAAAGTCCCGATGACTCATATGCATGCTCCCTTAAAAGCCTTTCTTTTTGAAAGTGTTCTTGAAGGCACATGAGGATGGGTATGAATAGTTGAATTCACCATTCTTTCTTGAACTTCTTGTGAATCATTTTTAATTCATTCTTACTTCTTCGCGCTTTATGTTTTAATATCCGATTCCAACTCTTTCTTGAAGAAAAAGGACTCAAACCTTCTGCATCTTATGTGCTTTACTTAAAGCTTTCTAAAAAAAAGCAAATTTAAGTTTTGCAAATGATAACTTGAGGGACTTAATACTTTAAGAGAAGAATGAACAATTGAGTAGGAAGATAGTAAGCCCAGATTTGATTTCTTATTATAAAACAACATCACAACTCTTAAAGCTTTTTAAAAATCACCTCCTCCAAATCCTTTTCTGAAAGTTGAAATTTCTCTTTCTCATCTCTTTTCCTTACATTCTCTTTTTCCTAAAAAACAAACACAAATTCCTTGTTTTTAAAACAACTCATCGAAAAGCTTCCATCGCATCCCTCCTTGTGGACACGACCCGTTAGCCACAAGCTACACGGTACATTCTTAAACTCCTTGGTTGTTTCATTTATTTTAGCAATCAATTTTTGGCGCCGTTGCCGGGGAGGGAACGGTGTAGTTGTTTTAACAAGTTTTGTGTATTGTTTCAGGGACTCGAAGATCACGATCTAGCATTCAAGCTTTGCCAAGAAGACTTGAAAATTCTGTGCCCCTACTCTCTGAAAGTAGGAAACAGAATTTCAAGAAATTGCTTTGCAAATCTGAAATTTTTTGGGACTACTAAAAACTTTATTTTGCAGGACATATTGCTCGCAGAAACTTTAGTTTTTATATGTCATATTTGTGCTAGTGTTTCTATCCAACATCCCTGTTTTTAAGTCAACAATAAAATATTCGTTGAAAGTTAAAAATTGATTAGACATTTGCATTCTAGGCACAAGTCTTTTCGATTCTTTTACTTTACTGTTGAAGAGAGCTAGAGACAAGGTATGTATGCATAGCATATAGCATAGGAAACATTCTTGGGTGATATTTGCTTTTGAATGTTACTTTCTATATCTTGCACACTTTGCATGAATCAATTCTAAGGGCAAAACCCAAATCAAGATAAGGTGGGGAAGTCATTACCCTTCCTTAGCCCACAAACCATCTCCAAGCACGCACAACCTAAGCCTAATTAAAATTTGATAGACGTTGGCCTTAGGGACATCACGAACTCACTAGGAGATTATCCTAAAGAGGGAAGGTGTTGGAAATTGACCTCTGTCAAATCAGTGTCAAGGAAGGGAATTGAGGGCCGAAAGCCCGAAGATTGGTGGTTATTTAATTAAGGAACGTCTTTTGACGGAAAACCTCCCACCAATCTTGCCCTGACCTGGCTGATTAGCTTGTGGTCAAGGTCTACATTCTACCTCTTGTGGACAATCAACCAGTTAGGAGTTATCTAGGTCGAGGTTAAGACTAGGCTTGGTTGATTTCTATTGTTAACTATTGTTTGAACTTGTTGTGACTGTGATTGTGTTTGTGTATGCAAGTGTGGTCAAGAGATCCCAATTCATCTAGGTTGACTAGAAACACATCACCACGCAAGTTTGAACCAAGACCAGATCCGGTAATGGCTCAATCCACATCACTGCAGGATATGTTCTACCCGATTAGGACCTCACTTCCATCTTGCATTTCACTTCCATCGGTTGGTGAATACAATTTTGAGCTCAAGCCTCAATTCATCAACACACTCCCCAAATTTCATGGTCTAGAGTCCGAAGATGCCTACTTCTTCATAAGAGAATTTGAGGAAGTATGTCTTATGATGAAAATCCCACACCTTATAGATGATGCTATTAGGTTGAGATTTATCCCTTTCGCACTTAAGGACCTAGCGAAAAAGTGGCTCTACAGCTTAGCAGCCGGTTCCATCACATCCTGGGATGGTTTCATCAAGGTTTTCTTGAAGAAATTCTATCCTATCCATAAAATCGCTCTCATTAGGAAGACGATCATGCAATTCAAGCAAGAGCCTAGTGAACCGTTCTGGAGGTACTTTGAATGCTTCAAAGACCTCCTTGTCCAATGTCCCCACCATGGAATAGAGAAATGGCGACAATACCAAATTCTCTATGACGGTTTAGACTATTTCACCAAAACCCTCTTAGAAAGTATGTGCCAAGGGGGTTTCTTGCAGAAAGATGAAGATGAGGGATGGGATTTGTATGAAAATTTAGCTGAGAAAACCATCCAATGGGAATCTGCGAGTGAGACCCCTAAGAATCCTAACTCCATCTCTTCAAAAGGAGGTTTCCACTCCATAGAATCGTCCATCGCTAATGAGGCTAAGTTAGCTAATTTAGCTAGAAGACTGGAAGCTCTAGAGACGAAAGAACCAAGTCCAGTCAATCAAGTCAGCCCGAACCAATTTTCACCCCCGGGTTGCACTTACTGTCAAGCTATGAACCATGTATTCGACGAATGCCCAGTGTTTCAGGCTCAGCAATCCTATCACGAACCGATGAATGCGACTTTTTCAAGGCCGAACAACAATCCTTACGCACCAACGTACAATCCCGGCTGGAGAAATCACCCTAATTTCTCATGGAGCCAGAACAACAATGACCATTCACGATCCAATCATGCTAACCACTTCCATCATGGTAACAATTCTTCCAATCATCAACCCAACTTCTCCAATTTTCATAATAATTCTCCCAACCATCCACCAAGCTTTCCAAATTATCAACAGAACTTTCCTAACCAAGCTCCACAATCCTCCTTCCAGAATCCTCAATTGGAAAGAAGAATGACTGACTTTGAGAGAAACATGGAGAGATATATGAAAAACCAAGACTCTCTCATGCAAACCATTCAGAGGCTAGAAGTTCAAATGAGTCAACTGGCCAACCCACAAAATGAGAGACAAAAGGGTACCCTGCCTAGTCAGCCAGTCACCAATCCGAGGAATTCCCAGCAGGCTCATTTGGCTGAGGATCCTTCATTCAATCAATGTAATGCTGTGCATACATTGAGGTCAGGAAAGAGAGTTGATAACCAAGTATCAACACCACCCAATCCAATTCAGCACAACCATAATCAAGCTTCCACTTCATCTACTCCAATTTCTTCCAATCCTGACGAGTCTGAAAAAGACAAGTCAGCCAGTCAGGTGCACCAGCCATTAGTACCATTTCCTAATAGGTTAAAAAATAACAGGCAAAATCCTCACATGGACAAGATAATCGAGATGTTTAACCAAGTGAAGATAAATGTGCCACTTCTTGATGCCATCCAACAAGTTCCTTCCTATGCTAAGTTTCTTAAGGACATGTGCACCAAGAAGAGAAAGACTAATGTTCCTAAGAAAGTCTTCCTAGCCACTAATATTAGTGAGCTATTTTCGGGTCCTATCCCTGTCAAGTACAAAGATCTAGGTAGCCTTACCATTGCCTGCACAATAGGACAAGCCGAGATTAGTCGTGCACTTCTTGACTTGGGGGCAAGTATCAACTTGCTTCCATCCTCTGTTTATCAACAACTCGGGTTGGGTGACCTTAGTCCAACTCGAGTCACCATCCAACTGGCTGACCATTCTGTTAAAGTTCCAAAAGGGGAAATTAACGATGTCCTGATCCGGGTAGGAGAGTTCATATACCCTGTCGATTTCATAGTTTTGGAGACACAACCTGTGTCCAACTCCAATCGTAGTGCTCAAACTCCGGTCATCCTAGGTCGACCATTCCTTGCCACTGCTAATGCCATCATCAATTGCAGGAATGGGTCTATGAGGTTAACCTTTGGAGACATGACTAGAGAAGTCAATGTCTTCCATCTAGGAAAACAACCCCGTGACATCGAGGACCAAACTATTGAAGTAAACCAAATTGAGAACTTGACAAGTGAACATGGGGAAGAATTGGAATCAGAAATGGAGATTGACTTCGAGTTAGAGTCTGATGACTTTAATCTCGATCAGGTGGTAGATTCTGCCGTGAATTGGGCTTTAAACCCAATTTCACCTACAATGGAGCCAACAGATTTGACTAGTCCTTCTAGTGAGCCTGCCTCTTCCTTAGAATTGAAAGTCCTTCCTGCGCATCTCAAGTACGCCTATCTAAGCGAACAAGAGACATTTCCGTCATCATTGCCTCTCATTTAAATGACGGGGAAGAAAAAGATTTGAAAGATATTCTAAGAAAACATAAGGAAGCCATTGGGTGGACTATGACTGATATTAAGGGATTAAGTCCAACCATCGTTCAACACCGCATCCATCTCAATGAAGACGCCACACCCAAGAGAGACCCGCAGCGTAGGTTAAACCCTATAATGCAAGAGGCTGTTCATGCTGAAATCATAAAATTCTTAGACAATGGGATAATTTATCCCATTTCGGATAGCCAATGGGTCAGTCCCTGTCCACGCGGTCCCAAAGAAATCTGGTTTCACCGTAGTGGAAAACGAGAACAAAGAGTTAGTTCAAACTCGACTTCCCATGAAGATTCGAGTTTGCATTGACTATAGGAAACTGAATGCTGCAACTCGTAAGGACCATTTTCCACTTCCCTTCATTGATCAGATGCTTGAACGTTTAGCGGGTCACGAGTACTACTGCTTCTTGGACGGTTACTCGGGCTATAACCAGATCCCTATCGCTCCTGAGGACCAAGAGAAGACTACGTTCACATGTCCATTTGGGATAATTGCTTATCGTCGAATGACATTCGGCTTATGCAATGCCCCAGCAACGTTTCAACGTTGCATGTTGAGTCTTTTCTCTGATATGGTAGAGCGCTTCTTAGAAATCTTCATGGATGATTTCTCCATCTACGGAGATTCATTCACTCAATGTCTCCACCATCTAGAACTCGTCCTCCAACGTTGTGCTGAGAAACATTTAACGCTGAACTGGGAGAAATGCCACTTCATGGTGCAACATGGAATTGTCTTGGGTCATGAAATATCCAAGAAAGGAATTGAAGTAGATAGAGCCAAAATCGAGGTTATTGCTAAGCTTCCCATGCCCAAATGCGTTAAGGACATTAGATCCTTCTTAGGACACACTGGATTCTACCGGAGATTTATCAAGGATTTTAGCAAAATTGCTAGGCCCTTGACTAATCTGTTAGCTAAGGATGTGTCCTTCACTTTCGATGCTGAATGCATAAATTCTTGGGAGAAGCTTAAGAGTGAGCTGATTTCTGCACCAATTATATCTGCACCGGATTGGTCTAAGCCGTTTGAGATTATGTGCGATGCTTCTGATTTTGCCATAGGCACTGTCCTAGGACAACGTATTGATAGCAAGCAGCATGTGATCTACTACTCTAGTAGGACTCTCAATGACGCTCAACTGAACTACACTACGACCGAGAAGGAATTCTTGGCAGTAGTGTTTGCCTTAGAGAAGTTTCGTCCCTACCTACTAGGGTCCAAAACCACCATTTTCACCGATCATTCTGCGCTTAGGTACCTCATGATGAAGAAGGATGCCAAGGCCCGACTTATTCGTTGGATCCTCCTTCTTCAAGAATTCGATCTTGAGATTCGAGATAAGAAAGGCATAGAAAATATCGTTGCTGACCACCTCTCAAGGATCCCTAATTCTCCATGTAACGAATTACCCATCAATGAGGATTTTCCTGATGAACAACTCTTAGCTATCTCTAGGGAACCTTGGTTTGCTGATATAGTGAACTACTTAGTCACAAACCAAACTCCATCTCATTGGTCCACAAACGATGTGCACCAGTTCTTGTCCCAAGTCCAGTATTTCTTTGGGAAGAACCGTACCTTTTCAAGTACTGTTCTGACCAAATTATTAGGAGATGCATTCCCGATGAGGAGGTTAAGAGTGTTCTGTCTTATTGTCACGAACTTGCATACGGTGGACACTTTGGTCCCTGCAAGACAGCTGAAAAGGTATTACAAAGTGGGTTTTATTGGCCCACTCTGTTCAAGGATGCCTATGAATATTGCAAGACGTGCCCTAGATGCCATATGGTAGGTAGGATCTCACATCGAAATATGATGCCCCTCAACCTAATTCTAGAAATAGAACTCTTTGATGTTTTGGGCATCGACTTTATGGGTCCATTTCCTAACTCATTTGGGAACCAATACATATTGGTTGCTGTGGACTATGTGTCCAAGTGGGTAGAAGCCAGTCCTTGTAAAACTAATGATAACAAAGTTGTCATAAAGTTATTGAGAGAGAACATTTTTTCCCGCTTCGGAACCCCTCGTCCTATCATCAGTGATAATGGCACCCACTTTTGCATAGATCTTTTGAAGCCCTTTTGCGAAAGTATGCCATAACTCACAAGTTGTCCATACCATATCATCCTCAAACCAGTGGGCAAGTTGAGGTTTCAAATAGACAAGTCAAACTTATATTGGAGAAAACTGTGAACCAAAACTGGAAAGATTGGTCCTTAAAACTTGTAGATGCTCTATGGGCCTACAGGACCGCTTTCAAGACGATTTTAGGAATGTCTCCCTATAGGTTAGTCTATGGCAAACCTTGTCACTTGCCCGTTGAGTTAGAGCACCAAGCCTTATGGGCAATCAAGCAGTTGAATTTCGATTTGACTAAGGCCGGTGACCTTCAGAAATTACAAATTTCCGAATTGGAGGAATTGAGAAATGAGGCCTATGAAAATGCTCGGATCACTAAAGATAGAGTGAAGATTTTCCATGACAAGCACATCATAAGAAAAACCTTTGTCCCTGGTCAAAAAGTCTTATTCTACAATTCTAGGCTTCATCTTTTCCCAGGAAAATTGAAATCACGATGGACTGGGCCATTCGTTTTAAAAACCGTGTTTCCACATGGTGCAGTTGAGATCAGTGACCCCAAGAATGGAAATGACTTTAAGGTAAATGGTCAACGCCTTAAACCTTTCTTGGAATCGGTGCCGGTAGAGGAAACGGTAATGGGTCTTTTGACCCAGTGTATCGGTAACTTTCCTCCTTTCCATTTTATTTCATGCACTTATACATTTCTTTCATACATTGGGGACAATGCAAGAGATAAGTGTGGGGGAGGGTTCTAACATGGCTGATAAAAAAAATGGATATATATAAAAATAAAATAAAATAAAGGGTAGACAATATTTTGATATATTTTTTGTAAGAATTTAAGTCAATTTTAAGGAATAGGAGAATCATAATAAGGATTTCTTACACTTGGTCGAAATAAAATAACTTGTTTGATTTTTAGGGTCAGGAAGAAATTTGAGAAAGTAATTTAGTCTTGATATTTACCTTAATGACATATGCACACAAAATACACTTACACACTTAGGGTTTGAAAACAGAGACTCTTATGCCTTATAAAAAAAAACAAGTCTAATTATTGAGTAGCTAGGTGCTTTGACCTAAGCAAGCCTTAGTATTTATGCAAAAGATAATTAGACAAGTTTGAAAAAAAAAGGTATTCTCTGATTAAGCTGGGTATTTATGCCTCATGAAGCATAAGTATTCACGCCTAAAAGGGGTACCTCGTATAAATAATGTGTATCCTCTGAATAAGCTAGGTATTTATGCCTCATGAAGCATAAGTATTCACGCCTAAAAGGGTTACATAGTATAAATAAAAACCTTGATTTCGTGGCCTTATCTGCTCGAGTGTTTAGGTCCTTAGGGGTATTTTCTCACCTGGTGCCCTAAAACCGTCTGGTTTGGGTGTCACCGACTGAAAGCTCGTTACATGGGCAGATTAGAAAGCCTAATGAAATTGAGGAATAAAAGTTCACAAAAACATTAATAAATATGAGGCATAGGAGTTAATGTTGAAGAACCCTTAGTAAACTTCACAGTCACGGTGGTGCATACGAATCAGGGTAAATTAATAGACTAGATGAGAAGTACAATTTGACTCCTTACTTTAATTGATGACGTGTTTTTGAATGGAGACTAAGTTTAGGAATGAAAATTTTGATATTCCTATAACTTATAGATTACTTAAGATCTCACAAATATACTTCAAATATTTTCTCCTTCAAAATATATAAAAAAAATGCTTTTCGAAAATACTAACCTTTTCTCTTCCTTTTTGGATTTTGTGGGTGTAATCCGCTGAAAACCCTCACGAGACAAAACTCGTCCTCTAGGGGTGACCTAGAGGTTTAACGGCTTGTTGCACATGCTCAGTGCAATCGAGTGACCTGCGAAAGTGGTCTAATAATTGATTCGAGTTAGTCTAATGTTTTTTTTTGCTCGAGGGCGAGCAAAAGATAAGTGTGGGGGTGTGATTTATCACATACATTGCATTTATGTTGTCACTTTACCACACTTGTATGCTAATAAATGATATTAATAAGTGTCTTTTTTTCTTTGCTAAAGGTAGGCCCAAATGCTTAAAGAAATAAATGAGGAACAAGCCCAAAAGCCCACTTTATTCTGAATTAATTCAGAATAAATTCGAAGTGAAGAAATCTGGGCTATATCTTGGCATATCAAGGGGTTGAGAAAAATCCTCCTTGAATCGAGGAATCGAAGCCAGAAAATCAAAAATTGATTCAGTCAGCGGTTGAAGCAGCAACAAGAAAACCAGCAGGAGATGCGAGCTAAACAGGAAACCAGGAAGCTGCCCTCTCTTGGTGTGGCCACCTGGCCACACCAGGGCCGCGGAAACGCGGCCCAAGCCACGTTTTCAGGGCCAACTGATTGTTGTTGGGGGAGCGTTTGCTCCCCCAACGTTCCCGGGATCCTATCTTCTAGGTTTTTGGCTATAAATACCTCTTTCAGCAAGGAAAAAGGAGCGAAGACTAGGATTAAATTTTACTTTTATTTTCTTAGGATCTAGGTTCTTTGTTAGCTAGAACTCAAGTTGTAATTTCATTGTTTACTTTGTAGTTCAGTCTAAAAACTTGTGAGAGAGAGGACAGAGAGCTTGTAATCGAAGATTGAAGTGACAGCAATACAAGAAGCAAGCCTCCTTTTCTTCCACTCGTGTTTCGGTATGTTGTGCATATTTATGTTTGCTTTGTTGTTTTCCATGGATAACTAAAAGGTTTTCTGGGCTAGCTATCGACTCTCTTTTGTTTTCTTCTATTCTGTTTTTAAAAGAAAAAGTCCCGATGACTCATATGCATGCCTCCCTTAAAAGCCTTTCTTTTGAAAGTGTTCTTGAAGGCACATGAGGATGGGTATGGATAGTTTAATTCACCATTCTTTCTTGAACTTCTTGTGAATCGTTTTTAATTCATTCTTGCTTCTTCGCGCTTTATGTTTTAATATCCGATTCCAACTCTTTCTTGAAGAAAAAGGACTCAAACCTTCTGCATCTTATGTGCTTTACTTAAAGCTTTCTAAAAAGAAAGCAACTTTAAGTTTTGCAAATGATAACTTGAGGGACTTAATACTTTAAGAGAAGAATGAACAATTGAGTAGGAAGATAGCCCAGATTTGATTTCTTATTATAAAATAACATCACAACTCTTAAAGCTTTTAAAAATCACCTCCTCCAAATCCTTTTCTGAAAGTTGAAATTTCTCTTTTTCATCTCTTTTCCTTACATTCTCTTTTTCCTAAAAAACAAACACAAATTCCTTGTTTTTAAAATGACTCATCGAAAAGCTTCCATCGCATCCCTCCTTGTGGACACGACCCGTTAGCCACAAGCTACACGGTACATTCTTAAACTCCTTGGTTGTTTCATTTATTTTAGCAATCAATCCATAAAGAAACTTTCACAAAGAAACTACAAGGTCTACATAAAACCCGGAATACACAATTTCAACCTTCAATCCTCTACACAAGAGATAGCACAAAGCCGATGAAGTTTACAAGCTCTTGACAACCACAAAGATTACAAACTCTCTCTTTACAACTTTCTAGAATTTTGAGTGGAGAAATGAAGCTCAAGAAGTTTATATGAGAGAAAATTCAGTTGAGAAAATAGAACTTGAGTGCTTAAAATTTGTAGAGAATGATTTGAAATTGAGAGCGCTTGAAACCTGAAACTTGAAAGTAAAAACTTGACTTTTCCTTAAAAACTTTGATTTCAAAAACTTGTATAAAAAGTAGTTAACTTAGGTGCCAAACTTCTCTTACAATAACCCGTATATATAGGTAGTAGGTAAATACCATTAGAGAGCTAAACCAGTCAATAACTAATAAAGTGAAATAAACTCATTTGAAGATAATACAAAACTGTTTGAAAGGAGAAAAACTCATTTTAATTCAAAATATGCCTAAACGGTCACTGGGACTGTCGACAGCCCTATTGGACTGTCGACAGTCCAGTGTGCAATGGCTAAAATTTTAGCCGTTGCAGAGCTAGACTGTCGACAGTCAAATAGGCCTGTTGACAGCTCTGCTCATACACAGCGTATCAGCTGTCGACAGTCCTCATGGACTGGACTGTCGACAGACCTCATGGACTGTCGACAAAGAGCCAAAAATTAGAAAGTCCTGAGTTATTGGAAACACATGTCGACAGTTCTCTTAAAAGAACCTGTCGATAGTCCAAGAGAATTGTCGACAGTTTGAGTAAAAATATAGGGTTTTTGAAACTTTTTTGAAATAATTTTTGTATAGATAACTTGTGCAAGTGTATGTGATTCTTGAGCATCAATTCAACATCAAAACTTAAACATTCTAAGATCTTACATAGGGTTACACTCTCTTCAAGTCTTCATCAAGAAGGTTTCATCAAAATCCACGCTTATGATTGTCCGAGTTTGAATCTCTTCTTTGAATCAACTTGATTCTTCAAAACCTTCATTCCGAGAAAGAATGGAACAACTTCCAATCTCTTGAACCCTGTAAGCTTATAAATACTAGAACTTGATTAGTATCAAATAACTACATGTGGTTTGTAATCATTAAAATAAAATCGGAGAGTGTACCCTTGGGCTAACAATCCCCTCTTTTTGATGATGACAAAACATTTGAGTTATTTAAGCAAATAAAATAAAGAGCTTGAAAAGCTCCCCCTGAATTTATGCTTATATTTCAAGTTCAATCAAACATGATTAAAAGATATAGCAATAATAGACAAATCATATGCATATATGTATAAATTTTATAATATAAAACATTATGCATAAATGGGCCAACCTCCTTTCATGCCTCTAACCACCAAAGATAAATATGCAATAAATAGTAAGATACCAATAGATATCAATAAATAAATATTATAAACAAAAATTGCATACAAACATGATAATAGATAAGAGGTAAGTGCATAACTGCATAACTCAATCTCAAACAAATAACTCATAAATCTTCTTCCCCCTTTTGTCATATATCAGGAAGGGATATCAATATTAAAAATCCAGATAGGAAAATGGATCACTTGAATATGTACATGATACTCATTTGAAAGTAAAAGCACAATTTAATGGAATTTTTTTTATGAATAAGTATGCAAGAACTCATAAAGCCAAGAAAAACTTATAAACTTAATCCATTATGCAAACATTTAACTCACCACAAATGAAAGAAAATCTATAAAAGTCAAGTGGTTTGTAAAAATATCCTCTAATTGAAAATCGATAGAAATATAATCAATTTCAATATCTCTTTTCTCATAATGGTCTCTAACAAAGTGATATCGAATCTCTATGTTCTTGGTCTTATGTTGATTTGCATTCTTACGCATATGAATAGTACAGTGTTATCACAAAATATTTTGATATGATCATAATGCAAATCAAAATCAATGAGAGTATGTTTTATCTAAAGGACTTGTGCAAAATAAGCCCCGACCGCAACATACTCTGCCTCGACGGTTGAGAGGGCTACGGAATTTTATTTCTTGGGAGACCATGAAACAAGATAATTTTAAAGAAATTGACAAGTTTCACTAGTATTCTTCCTATCCACTCTACAACCGCATAGTCGACATCCGAATAACTCGTCACTGAGAATTATTCGATTTTCGGATACCACAAGATCATTCCAATAGTGCCCTTAAGATATCTAATAATGCATTTTACCGCAATTAAGTTAGACTCTTTAGGATAAAATTAAAATCTAGCACACAAATAAATATTAAATATAACTTCTGGCCTACTAGCTATCAAGTAAAGCAAACTACTAGTCATGCTATAATAGAGTTTAATGCCAATATTTTTACCTTTTTCATTCTTATCAAGCTTGGTTGTGGTAGCCATGAGAGTTTTACTAATCTTCAAGCTCAAATTTTCTTGATAAGTTCTTTTGTATACTTGGCTTAGTTGACGAAGATCTCATCACTCTTTTGCTTGATTTGGAGTCCAAAGAAATAGTTGAGCTCTCCCATTATAGTTATTTCGAACTCTTTTTTATGCATAATTCAAAATCTTTACAAAGCTTTACATTAGTAGATCCAAAAATGATATCATCAATATATATTTGTATTATCAAGGTATCATTGTCTACATGCTTTGTAAATAAAGTACTGTCAACTTTTCCTTTAATTAAACCAATTTCAACAAGAAAACAATTAAGTCTTCATACCAACCTCTTGGAGCTTTCTTTAAACTATACAAAGCCTTTTCAAGTTTGAAAATAAAATTCAGATGTGTAGGATCAACAAATCCGGAGGGTTGTTCAACATACACCTCCTCTTCAATAAAACCATTTAAAAATGCAATTTTAACATTCATTTGAAAAAACTTAAAATCTTTGAAAGAAGCATAGGCAAGTATCATCCGTACGCCTTTTAGCAGTGCTATAGGTGCAAAGTTTTCCTCAAAATCAATGCCTTCATTTGGGTGTAACCTTGGGCCACCAAGCTTTATTCCTAATAACATTTTCTACCTCATCCAACTTATTCTTAAAGATTCATTTAGTACCAATAGTTGGTCTATCATGGGGCCTAGGAGCAAGATGTCAAACTTGGTTGCGTTCAAATTGATTGAGCTCTTCTTGTATGGCAAACAATCAATATGAGTCACCCTCGGTCTTGAGAATGTTCTTGGGCTCAATATGAGAAATGCAACATGCCCCCAAATATCATGAAGTTTGGAGCGAGTAGTTATCCTTTTGGATATATCACCTAAGATGGGGTCTTTGAGATGACTTGTAGCATATCTCCAATCTTTCGATAGTGGTTGAGTTAGTTCTACTTCCACTTCTTGAACTACACTAGGTTCATCATCCTTTAGCTTGTCATCTTCTTGCAATGGTGAGTCCTTCAAAGAAATCTTCTCCATATCTTCACCTAAGGAATCAATCTCTACAACATTCTTCATAAAAATATTAGATTTCTCAAATTGAACATGCATAACTCTTCAATAGTCAAAGCTGACCTATTGATAACACTATAAGCCTTACTAGTATTAGAGTCACCAATAAAAATAGCCTCAAAAGATTTTGGATCAAACTTGCCTAAATTGGCTTTTGTATTCAAAATAAAACATTTGCAATCAAAAATATTAAAATAGAAAACATTTGATTTTCTCAAATAGTAGATCTCAAAGGGGTTTTAGAAGTATTTTTACAAAAATAAACTCTATTCGATATGTAACATGAGGTGTTTATGGTCTCAGCCCATAGATATTGAAGAAGTCTTATTCACTAATCATTATCCTAACCATCTCTTGGATAGTGTGATTCTTCCTTTCAACGTCTCCATTTTGTTGTGGAACTATAGGACATGAAAGTTCATGTTTGATTCCATTTTCTTCACAATAAGTAATAAATGAGTGGTTTACAAGCTCACCACCTCTATCACTCCTAATGCGTAAAATTGAAAAATCTTTTTCTTTTTCAACCCTTTTTCAAAAAATATTAAAATGCGAAAAAATTCATCTTTATGTTCTAAAAAAAAAAGCCATGTAAATCTTGAGAAATCATCAACTAAAATGAAAACAAATCAATTACTACTTAGACTTTTGGTTTTAATTGGACTAAACAAATCCATATGTATCAATTCTAAAGGTCTTGATATCATGATATCTTTGATTAATTTGAAAGAGGACTTAATTTATTTCTCAAGTTGGCACGCATCATAAATTCGGTCCTTTTCAAATTTAAGCTAAGAATACCCTTCACAGATTCCTTAGAACTAATTCGCGATAGATGAACAAATGAATTATGGCCTAGTCTCCTATGCCATAACTAAAATCTTCATTAAAAGCATTCAAACAAGTGACATTGCATTCTAAATTAAGCATGTAAATAAACATTATTTTCACGAAAATTAGAAAGAACACAAGTATTTATTTTCTTATCTAAAATGTCAAAAGTGAAATCATCAAAAATAATTTTAAAACTTTTATCACAAAGTTGGCTAATGCACAAAAGATTATGCTTGAGACCATCAACTAAAATAACATTCTCAATTATAGGAGATGAGTCTATCTTGATATTACCTATACTAACGATTTTGCTCTTGGAATCCTCTCCGAAGGTGATGGTGTCACTTTCATTGTACCTTGATAAAATTGCAAAGTTATTGATATCCCATATTATGTGTCTTGAGTAATCACTATCAAGGTACCACCGCTCTCTACGTCTTGGAGCCTTGGTGTATACCTATATCAATTAACAAAGAGGTTGACTTTCATACCCAAACTTTCTTGAGTCTTAAAGTGTCAGTCTTTCAAACTCAAACATGGTTATTAGAAGCATTAAATCTATCGTAATAAAACTTAGTCAAGTGACACTTCCGGCCACAATAGATGCAAGAATACACCTTGGCATATAAAAATGTATGATGAGCATGTGTAGTGATTTTAAAATCAAAGAGTAAAGAAATTACCATGTAGCTTCGGGCTAACGGGTCGTGTCCGCGAGGAGGAATGCGATGAAGCTTTTTGGTGTTTTATTTAGTAACAAAGAATTGTGCTCATTTTTTAGTTGAAAAGAAGAATGGAGAGAAGGGAAGTGATTAAAAGAGAAATTGCAAATTTGGAAAAGACTTTGGAAAAAGTGAATTTATAAAGCTGGAAAAGTGATTTGTTATTTTTTTAATAAAGAAAAAGAATCTGGGCTCACTATCTTACTACTCAATGATATGTTCTTCTATTGAAATTATTAGTGCATCAACTTGATCATAGGCAAAAACTTAAGATTTCTTTTAGAAAGGTTTAAGCAAAGCACATAAGATGTTTGGAAAAGTTAATTCCTTTCTTTAAGAAATCGTCTTGAATTGAATGTTAAATCATCAAGAGGTTCAAGTATGAAATAAAAACAAGTTCAAGAGACGTTTTTTAAAAGAAGTAGAAGTTTAAAATCCAAACCCATCCTCATGTGCCTTCAAGAACACTTTCAAAGAAGAAAGGCTTTAGTTTAGGCATTCAAATGATTCATTGGGTCTATTTCATGAAAATCATTCAAAAAGGAGATGGATCAGAGAGAGGAGTAGTAGTGAGCCCAGAAAACCGATTTAGCTACTCATGGAAGACAAAGAACAATGCAAGTAAATAAAGCAATACATACCGTAAAATGAGTGGAAGAAAATGTAGCTTGATTCTTGTATTGATGTCACTTCAATCTTCATGTTACAAGCACTCAATTCCTCTCTCTCTCACGCGTATTTGTACTGAACTACAAATTATAAAATAAAATATAACTTTTGTACTATCTAACAAAGAGCCTAAACCTTAAAGTATAAACAAAAATTCTAATCCTAATCTTCGCTCCTTTTTTCTCTGTTGAACATGGTATTTATAGGGAAAAACCAGAGGGGCGAAATTGTGAGAAGATTGGGGAGCAAACGCTCCCCCAACAACCTTCAACGAGCCATGAAAACGCGGCTAGGGCTGCGTTTTCGCGGCGCTGGTGTGGCCAGATGGCCACACCCAAGTGGTGGAACTCCCCTCTTTGGTGATTCGCCTATATCTTCTGCTGGTTTTCTCATTTCAGCTCTAGGATTTGACAAAACAGCCTTTGATTATTGGCTTTAACCGCTTGATTTGAGAGGATTCATTTCACCCAGTTTTCAACCTCTTTGATATGACAAGATTTGCCCTGATTCTTTGATTTTGAATTTTTTCTGAATTAAATCAGAATTTGGTGGGCTTTTGGGCTTGTTTCTCTTTCCTTTCTTTTAGCAATTGGGCCTACATTTAACAAAGAAGAAGAAGATTTATGAATAGGATTTATTAGATAAAAAGTATGGTATTGTGACAATGTATATGCAATATATGTGACTGATCACACCCCCACTCTTATCTTTTGCTCGCCCTCGAGAAAAACATCAGACTAATTCTAATCAATTATTAGATCACTTTCGCAGGTCACTCGATTGCACTGAGCATGTGCAACAAGCCGTTAAATCTCTAGGTTACCCCTAGTGGACGAGTGTTGTCTCGTGAGGATTTTCAGTGGATTGCACCCACAAAATCCATAAAAATGTTAGTATTTTTCGGAAAGCATTTTTAAAGGAGAAAATATTTGAAGCATATTTGTAAGGTTTTAAGTAATCTATAAGTTATAGGAATATTAAATTTTTCATTTCGAACTCAGTCTCTATTCAAAAACATGTCATCAATCAAAGTAAGCAGTCAAATTGTACTTCTCATCTAGTATATTAATTTACCCTGAGTCATATGCACCATCGTGACTGTGAAGTTTGACTAAGGGTTCTTTAACATTAACTCCCATGCCTTATTTATATTTATTTTTGGTGGAATTTATTTCTCAATTTCATTAGGCTTTTTAATCTACCCATGTAACGAGCGTTTAGTCAGTGACACCTAAACCGGACAGTTTTAGGGCACCAGGTGAGAAAACACCCCTAAGGACTTAAACACTCGAGCAGACAAGCCACGAAACCAAGGTTTTTATTTATAAAATGTACTCCTTTTTAGGCGTGAATACTTATGCTTCATGAGGCACAAATATCCAGCTTAATCAGAGGATTTATATATCTAATTATCTTTTGCATAAATACCAAGACTTGCTTAGGCCAAAGCACCTAGCTAATAAATAATTAGATTTGTTTATTTTTTTATAAGACATAAGAGTCTTTGTTTTTAAACCCTAAGTGTATAAGTGTATATAGTGTGCATATTCATCAAGGCAAAGATCAAGACTAAATTACTTTCACAAATTTTCTTCCTAACCCTAAAAATCAAACAAGTCAACTGACTTTGACCAAGTATAAGAAATCCTAATTATGATTTTCCTATTCCTTAAAATTGACTTAATTTCTTACAAAAAATATATCAAAATATTGTTCTAACCTTTCAAAAAGTTTTATATATATATATTTTTCTTTTTTTTATTTATATTAGTCATGTTAGAACCCTCCCCCACACTTATCTCATGCATTATCCCCAATGTATGAAAGAAATGTATAGATGCATGAAATAAAATGGAAAAGAGGAAAGTTACCGATACACTGGGTCAAAAAGACCCATAGCCGTTTCATTTACAGGCACCGATTCCAAGAAAGGTTTAAGGCGTTGACCATTTACCTTAAAATCATTTTCATTCTTGGTGTCACTGATCTCAACTGCACCGTGTGAAAACACGATTTTTACAACGAATGGCCCAGTCCATCTTGATTTTAATTTTCCTGAAAAAAGACGAAGCCTAGAATTATAGAGTAAGATTTTTGTCCAGGGACAAAGGTTTTTCTTATGATGTGTTTATCATGAAAAATCTTAACTCTATTTTTAGTAATCTTAGCATTTTCATAGGCGTCATTTCTTAACTCCTCTAATTCGGAAATTTGTAACTTCCGAAGGTCACCGGCCTTAGTCAAGTCGAAATTCAACTGCTTGTTGCCCATAAGGCCCGGTGCTCTAACTCAACGGGCATGTGACAAGCTTTACCATAGACTAACCTATAAGGAAACATCCCTAGAATAGTCTTGAAAGCGGTCCTTGAAATCACCTAGAGGGGGGGTGAATAGGTGATGGCTATATGAATTATGGCAATTTTGCGGAATTAAAACTTTCACACACAAATTAGCACAAATAAAGACTTGCAATAAATACGACAATTAAGGTGCAAGAATTGAAAGGAGTAGAGTTAGAGAAAATTGATCAAACGCAAACGCAAGGATGTGTTTCCGAGGTTCGAGCCACGCTCTACGTCCCCGCCTTCACACTTGAAGGATTTGCACTACTATCGTTGATCCCACCGGATCGCCAATACAAGGACACACTTGTCCCTTACACTTGTGATGCCGCAACACCACCCGAAGCTCACTAGCTCCCTTGAGGCCGATGCCTCTACAACTTCACTCCAAGAAGAAATGAGTGATCACACTTGATCACTTTACAAAAGCTCACTTGCACAATCCTAGAACCAAATATGTAGATGTAAAGCTTTGGGATTGTGGTGTGCAAAATCTAGAGAGAAGCTAGAGGAATAGGCTACAAGTTGGGTGTTGGGAATTTAGGCTTTGGAAAATCTTTTATGAAGGAAAGCTTTGAAAATCTTTGTAAAACTCTTATAAAATATTTTGCAATAGTTGTCTAATCAATATGAGGTGACCCTCTATTTATAGGGGTCAAAAACAGCCTCACAAATTCATTGGAGACAAATCCCAAAAAGAAAAACAGTCAGAAAAACTAGCTGTTGGATCTGTCAGAACTTTTGACAGATCCCGGTCGACCGGGTCGGTCGACCGCCAACGGTCAAAAATATGACCGTTGGGGCCCATCGGTCGACCGGGTCGGTCGACCGAAAACTCCTGTGAACGTAAATGAACATCGGTCGACCGGGTCGGTCGACTGATATAGACGTGCACAGTATTGTGCACATCGGTCGACCGGGCCGGTCGACCGGTCACTGTGAGTTCTGAAAAACAGAACTTCCAGAACCAGAAAACTTGGATTTTGGTTTTGGGTTTTGGGTAAGATTTTGGAACTTGTAAAAACATGAAGTATAAGCATGTGTCATACTTCAATCATGATAAAAATAGTTTGATAAAATTCTTTTGAACACAAACTTGTTTTTCCATAAAAATTGTTTTTCCAAAACTATTATTTTCTGAAAATCATATTTCCAAAATATGTTCTCTTTAGATCTAAGTTAGAAATGGAATTGAAAAATCTTTTTGAAGCCATGAACCTAACTAAGAGGTGTGTGTGTGATAATCCCATAGCTCTACTTCTAATATCTAGCGTTGACAAAATATCTAAAATAAAAATAAAAACACAAAGCTTGTTTTCTTCAATGTCTTGATCTTGTCTTGATATTGTCTTGATCTTCAAATCATCATCTTGATCCCAAAGCATCCTAGTTGTGCATAGCTTGGGAAACTTCATTTTTGCGGCGAACTCCAAATGTGTGAGTCTTTTAGCGGAGCCGTCAAAAACAACCTGTTAAATAACCTGAAAAATTCTGAAACACAAATGTTAAATACATAACTAAATATGTTTTGTTATCATCAAAATAACTGGGATAATGGCCTTTGGGCCAACAATCTCCCCCTTTTTGATGATGGCAAAACATATGTAGTTATCACAAAATATTTTGGGTAGAGACTTCAAATGAAGCTCCTCCTCAACACAAGCATATATATAAAATCATACTATCACAAATCATAATCATAAACATTTTATTTCCATGCCAACAAAAGATGCCAAATACTCATGTCATATCATAGATGAAGGGAATGAGTCTCATACATGACATAAATACATAAAACACATAACCATATCCATGTTCACAACACAAAATAAAAATACATGACAAAGCAAAAGATGTCCAACACAAAATATGTCAAGTACATAACAAAATAACAAAGTGTCACAAAATATCTCTCTCAAAATAACTCTCCCCCTTTTTGACATCATCAAAAGGGGAGGTCACTCCTCAGCACCATCATCACCATCATCGCCGTCTCCGTCATCATCACACCTTCCTCTGAAGAAGCAACCTCCTCTGGATCCATGCCATCGACTCTGGTGCGCGGTGGAGGAACAGAAGAGCGAGCTCTGGGAGGAAATGGAGGACCGGTGGCAGGGAGTCGGCAAGCAGTCGGAGTCCGATCAGGAACGAGCATGTCAAATTTTGAGAAAAGGGCCTGAAACTGAACATCCACGAATCTCATGGAGTCAGCAAAGTAAGACATGTCGTTTCGGACCTCCTCCCGAAAAGCAGCGTCCTGAAGAGCACGGGCATCTAACTCTGCACGAATGGCTGCGTCGCGCTGCTCGGCCAAAGCCTGATGTGCCTCGAGCTGAGAGCGGACATCCGAAGAGAGAAGAGCTAGTAACTCAGGAGGAAATACAGGTGCTGCAGAAGAAGAAGATCCTGGTGCTGAAGATGAGCCAGGACCAGCAGGAGGATGAGGTGGTTGTACAGGAGCGTGTCTACGCAGCTGTGCTTCCATCATCTTCAGGACAACTCCATTGATGTTGGTCAGGGGATTTGATGGAGTTTCAGTAGAAAGATCAAAGTCAAGACCCCTAAGAAGATGGGTAATAAGCATGCCGTAGGGCAAGCTTCTACCCGCAGTACGGATCTGATCAGAGGCCATATGAGAGGCAATGACTCTAGGAAAGTTGACCTTAATCCCTTTAAGCAGACAAAAGATAATCAAAGGGACACAACCCCTAGCATGGCTATACTCACCATGTTTGGGGACAATATTGAAAAAGATAATCTTGGCAAGGACTTGAGATTGAAGAGTGTATCGACTCACTACCTCATTCCTAACCAAGCCGGGGTTGTCATCCCCGTGAATCAGAGTAGAGGCGGTGAGTGAAGACTCACCCTCAGGAAAATCAAAGTCATGCAAATCATGTGAGTACACATCTGCTCCGCCAGTGGAGAGATGCAGAATCCTAGCAAATCGACCGATAGAGATGTCGATTTCCCTACCTAGAACTCTAGATGTGATGCGGTTACCATCAAATTCATAGTTGGCATAAAAGTAAGGAACAAGGGAAGTGTATACTTGCTCCTTGATGGACAAGAACTCAACTAGGTTGTTGTTATGCAAGATTTGAGGGATACCTAGATGTTCAAAATCCTGAATGGTAACAAATCTCCCTGAATTAATATTTCTAGTGGAGAGATGGGAGTATCTATCAGCAGCTAGATCATTGATAAAGGGCCGTACAGGTCTAGGAACCTGAGATGAGGGTTGAGCAACACCCTTCCCCTTCTCAGTTCGAGATCTCTTAGGCATGATTAATAAAAATGAATTTTTTTTTTTTTTGGATTAAAACAGGTTATGGCACGATCTAGAAGCTAAGCAACCTAAAATAGTGACAAAGGAAGTAAGATTTCTAAGCTAGAAGTGAAGATTCACAATAAAATTCGATTTTTACCTTGATTGAGAATCCAAAACCCTAACTGAAAAAAAATCCTGAAATTCTTCAGATCCTGCGGATGAGAGGTGCTGAAATCGAAGATCCGGAAGTAGAAAGAAGGATTTGAGATGGGTTTTAAAAAGATTTGGATTTGGTTGAAGGATTGGAGAGAAATCAATTTTGGGGAAAAATGGGTTCTTCGGTCGCTGAGTGAAATGAGAGAGAGAGAGAAAAATGAAAATATATAGCAGATTTGGGCAAAAACACGACGATCGGTCGACCGGTTCCGGTCGACCGAATCCAACCGAGAGCTCTGTAAATAAGATCGGTCGACCGGGTCAGTCGACCGACATATCCCGAGACCACAGCAGGTCAGCATCGGTCGACCGGAATTATGGTCGGTCGACCGGTAGCACAGGAAAAAAATAAAAATTTTCTCTCAGGCAGAGTCGGTCGACCGGAGATTTAAGGGTCGGTCGACCGGATTTGCCTGAAAAACAGTTAACAGCAATTTTGCCCAAAAAAAAAATTTTAAGTAATTTTGTAGTCCAAAATAGGTATGATATATTAATCATATAGGAACACCAACAGGTTTTAAATCTTCATTAAGTCTTTACAAACATCAAAATACATGCAATCCAATTTTAATTTTATTTTCATATTTAAACAAAGATTTTAAAGATGTTGAAGCCGAATACCCAGTGACGGGTTCTGAACTTCATCCTCTTGATTCCTCTTGAATGAGTTGAGGTGCGCAATTGCCATCTTTAAGGTATTTGCTTAAATAGAAAATTTTACAAATGTTTTATTTTTATTTATGAAAATAATGTGTATATGTATATAAGTATATATTCACAAATAATAAACTATACATGTGGACATACTATAAAACAAGGCATGAAACTAAAGATATCAAAAACTAAACATGGCATATACAATCATGATGGAGTTGCAAGTTTATACTAATCATGTATCAATGAGGCATAAAACTAAAACTAGCAATCCTATAACAATTGTATATACAAAATTAAAACTCTTAAATGGAGATGTTACCAATTTGCGGGCAATCTCCACAAATAGGTGCCTCCACGATAGCGATGCATGCATGATTTGTTCTTTAAGCTCCGATGCATCAACCACCCGGGCACCACCTCCTCCTAAGTCTTGGAGGATGTAGATCCACCTATACCTGTATCATTTAAATTTGGTGGCTCTTTTAGTACCCAAATCTTAGTGGGTCCTTTGGGGTTAGATCCGGGGCGAACCCAAACAAATTTATTTTTAACATTGTTCTTAGCATAACAAAATTTTTCTAAATGGCCTTTGCGGCCACAATGTGTGCAAATATAAATTCTACCATTATTATTATTATTACCATACATGTATGCATGCTTGTGTGGGTGTACATGTTTTCGTGCATGTGTATGGTGTGCATGTTTCCCTTGGGTTACTCCCTTAGGAAATTTAGATGCAATCTTTTTCAAATCAAATGCATAACTTTTTAAAGTAGAATCCAAAACTTCAACACGTTTTTGAATCTCTACAAAATCATTTTTACTACATGATGCAATGGGGGTTTTCCCTTTACAAGCTAGTTTATAATTTGCAAAATCACTTTTATTTTCTCAAAAGAATTAGACAAATTATTTTTCTCCTTTTCAATAATATTAAGTTTATCTTTCAAGGACTCATTTTCCCTTTTTAACCTTTTATTATGAGATTGCGAAATCTCATACCTATGTTGCAATTCCTCAAAGAAACGTGCTAGTTCATCCATAGTGAGATCATCATCATCAAGAGAGTTTTCAATTGTTACCTTAGGAGTGTCCTCTCCTTGTGCCATGAAACACATGTTGGCGGCGTCGTGCTCCTCTTCGGATTCCGACTCCGAATCATCCCATGTTGCGGCCAAGGCTTTCTTCTTTCTTTGCCCATTCTTGGATGTGGTTGCTTGTAGAGTGGGGCAATCGGCAATTAGGTGACCGATCTTCTTGCAATGAAAGCAAGGACCGGGTTCATCTCTTTTCTTCTCGTACCTTCCTTGAGGCTTCCCTCTTCGGAAGTTACTTTGCCGTCCCTTCTTGTAAAACATCTTGCCCACCTTCCGGATGAGCATGGCGAAGTCCTCATCGCAATCCTCCGATGAGTCATCCTCTTCGTGTATGGTAGGAGCGGCTTTGAAGGCAATGGTCTTCTTCTTTGGTGCCTCCCTTTCTTCTCTAACTTTCATCTCCATCTCATGCGTCTTGAGATTTCCGATGAAGCCGGAGAAGTCCATCTCCTCTTTGTCGTTGAGCTCCTTGAGAGTGGTCGCCTTGACTTCCCAAGCTTTGGGAAGAGCTCTAATCACCTTCCTTATCTTTTGATCATTATCAATCTTGTCGCCTAAGGAAGAAAGAGCATTAGTTATTTTCGTAAAACGGGTGAGTATGTCATCAATGCTCTCATTATCAAACATATAGAAATTCTCATATTGAGAACGTAGCAAGTCAACTTTGGCTCTCTTGACTTGAGACGTTCCCTCATGAGTCACAATGAGTATGTTCCAAACCTCAAATGTGGATTTACAATTTATTATGCGTGCAAGGTCATCTTCATTCAATGCTTGGGTCAATGCATATTGTGCCCTAGCATTAGCCTCATAGTCTTTGGAAGTATCCTCGGACCATGTGCTCTCATCACTAGTGGGTTCAATAAAATCTTTGGTTATAGCCCTAGCTACCCTAACTCCTAGGGATTTAAGGAAGAGATTCATTTTCACCTTCCAAATAGGGAAGTTTAAACCATCAAACTTGGGTGGGGATTTAATGCTATAAAAGTCCATGGATGCCATGAATGCACAAGCAAATGTAAATGCAACACAAATGTATATAGCCAAATATGGATCTCCCTAAGGTTGTTAGACCTAAGTTGTAGGGTTAGGCTCTGATACCAATTGAAATCACCTAGAGGGGGGGTGAATAGGTGATGGCTATATGAATTATGGCAATTTTGCGGAATTAAAACTTTCACACACAAATTAGCACAAATAAAGACTTGCAATAAATACGACAATTAAGGTGCAAGAATTGAAAGGAGTAGAGTTAGAGAAAATTGATCAAACGCAAACGCAAGGATGTGTTTCTGAGGTTCGAGCCACGCTCTACGTCCCCGCCTTCACACTTGAAGGATTTGCACTACTATCGTTGATCCCACCGGATCGCCAATACAAGGACACACTTGTCCCTTACACTTGTGATGCCGCAACACCACCCGAAGCTCACTAGCTCCCTTGAGGCCGATGCCTCTACAACTTCACTCCAAGAAGAAATGAGTGATCACACTTGATCACTTTACAAAAGCTCACTTGCACAATCCTAGAACCAAATATGTAGATGTAAAGCTTTGGGATTGTGGTGTGCAAAATCTAGAGAGAAGCTAGAGGAATAGGCTACAAGTTGGGTGTTGGGAATTTAGGCTTTGGAAAATCTTTTATGAAGGAAAGCTTTGAAAATCTTTGTAAAACTCTTATAAAATATTTTGCAATAGTTGTCTAATCAATATGAGGTGACCCTCTATTTATAGGGGTCAAAAACAGCCTGACAAATTCGTTGGAGACAAATCCCAAAAAGAAAAACAGTCAGAAAAACTAGCTGTTGGATCTGTCAGAACTTTTGACAGATCCCGGTCGACCGGGTCGGTCGACCGCCAACGGTCAAAAATATGACCGTTGGGGCTCATCGGTCGACCGGGTCAGTCGACCGAAAACTCCTGTGAACGTAAATGAACATCGGTCGACCGGGTCGGTCGACTGATATAGACGTGCACAGTATTGTGCACATCGGTCGACCGGGCCGGTCGACCGGTCACTGTGAGTTCTGAAAAACAGAACTTCCAGAACCAGAAAACTTGGATTTTGGTTTTGGGTTTTGGGTAAGATTTTGGAACTTGTAAAAACATGAAGTATAAGCATGTGTCATACTTCAATCATGATAAAAATAGTTTGATAAAATTCTTTTGAACACAAACTTGTTTTTCCATAAAAATTGTTTTTCCAAAACTATTATTTTTCTGAAAATCATATTTCCAAAATATGTTCTCTTTAGATCTAAGTTAGAAATGGAATTGAAAAATCTTTTTGAAGCCATGAACCTAACTAAGAGGTGTGTGTGTGATAATCCCATAGCTCTACCTCTAATATCTAGCGTTGACAAAATATCTAAAATAAAAATAAAAATACAAAGCTTGTTTTCTTCAATGTCTTGATCTTGTCTTGATATTGTCTTGATCTTCAAATCATCATCTTAATCCCAAAGCATCCTAGTTGTGCATAGCTTGGGAAACTTCATTTTTGCGGCGAACTCCAAATGTGTGAGTCTTTTAGCGGAGCCGTCAAAAACAACCTGTTAAATAACCTGAAAAATTCTGAAACACAAATGTTAAATACATAACTAAATATGTTTTGTTATCATCAAAATAACTGGGATAATGGCCTTTGGGCCAACAGTCCTATAGGCCCATAGGGCATCTACAAGTTTGATGGACCAATCTTTCTAGTTTTGGTTCACAGTTTTCTCCAAGATAAGCTTAACTTGTCTATTGGAAACCTCAATCTACCCACTGGTTTTAGGATGATAAGGCGTGGACAACTTGTGAGTTATGGCATACTTTCGCATAAGAGCTTCAAAGGATCTATTGCAAAAGTGAGTGTCATTATCACTGATGATAGCACGAGGGGTTCCGAAGCGTGAAAAAAATGTTCTCTTTCAAAAACTTTATGACAACTTTGTTATCATTAGTTTTACAAGGAATGGCTTCTACCCACTTGAACACATAATCCACAGCAACCAATATGTATTAGTTTCCAAATGAATTAGGAAATGGACCCATAAAGTCGATGCCCCAAACATTAAAGAGTTCTATTTCTAGAATTGGGTTGAGGGGCATCATATTTCGTTTTGAGATCCTTCCTACCATTTGGCATCTAGGGCACGTCTTGTAAAATTCATAAGCATCCTTGAACAAAGTGAGCCAATAGAACCCGCTTTGTAGCACTTTTTCAGCAGTCTTACGGGGACCAAAGTGTCCACTGCATGCAAGTTCGTGACAAAAGGATAGAACACTCTTAACCTCCTCATCGGGAATGCATCTCTTAATAATTTGGTCAGAACAGTACTTAAAAAGATACGGTTCCTCCCAAAAGAAATATCGGACTTGGGATAAGAACCGGTATATATCATTTTTGGACCAATGAGACGGAGTTTGGTTTGTGACTAAGTAATTCACTATATCAGCAAGCCAAGGTTCCCTAGAGATAGCTAAGTGATTTTCATCAGGAAAATCCTCATTTATGGGTAATTCATTGCGTGGAGAATTAGGAATTCGTGAGAGATGATCAGCAACGACATTTTCTATGCCTTTCTTATCTCGAATCTCAAGATCGAATTCTTGAGGAAGGAGGATCCAACGAATGAGTCGGGCCTTGGCATCCTTCTTCATCATGAGGTACCTAAGCGCAGAATGATCGATGAAAATGGTAGTTTTGGACCCTATTAGGTAGGGATGAAATTTCTCTAAGGCAAACACTACTGCCAAGAATTCCTTCTCAGTCGTAGTGTAGTTTAATTGAGCATCGTTGAGAGTCCTACTAGAGTAGTAAATCACATGCTGCTTGTTATCAATGCGTTGTCCTAGGACAGCGCCTATGGCAAAATCGGAAGCATCGCACATGATTTTGAACGGCTTAGACCAATCCGGTGCAGATATGATTGGTGCAGAAATAAGCTCTCTCTTAAGATTCTCCCAAGAATTTATACATTCAGCATCGAAAGTGAAGGACACGTCCTTAGGTAACAGATTAGTCAAGGGCCTAGCAATCTTGCTAAAATTCTTGATAAATCTTTGGTAAAAACCGGCATGTCCTAAGAAGGATCTAATTTCCTTAACGCATTTGGGCATAGGAAGCTTTGCAATAACCTTAATTTTGGCTCTATCCACTTCAATTCCTTTCTTGGAGATTTCATGACCCAAGACAATTCCATGTTTTACCATGAAGTGACATTTCTCCCAATTCAGTGTCAGATTTTTCTCAGCACAATGTTGGTGGATAAGTTCTAAATGGTGAGACATTGAGTGAACGAATCTCCGTAGATGGAGAAATCATCCATAAAGATATTTAAGAATCATTCTACCATATTAGAGAAAAGACTCAACATGTAATGTCGAAACGTTGCTGGGGCATTGCATAAGCCGAAAGGCATTCAACGATAAGCAAATGTCCCAAATGGACATGTGAACGTAGTCTTTTCTTGGTCCTCAGGAGCAATAGGGATCTGATTATATCTCGAGTAACCGTCCAAGAAACAGTAATACTCGTGACCCGCCAAACGTTCAAGCATTTGATCAATGAAGGGAAGTGGAAAATGGTCCTTACGAGTTGCAGCATTAAGCTTCCTATAGTCAATGCAAACTCGGATCTTTGTGGGAAGTCGAGTTTGGACCAACTCTTTGTTCTCGTTTTCCACTACGGTGAAACCGGATTTCTTCGAAACCGCGTGGACAGGACTGACCCATTGGCTATCAGAAATGGGATAAATTATCCCATTGTCTAAGAGTTTTACAATTTAAGTATGAACAGCCTCTTGCATTATAGGGTTTAACCTACGCTGCGGGTCTCTTTTAGGGGTGGCATCTTCATTGAGATGAATGCGATGTTGAACGATGGTTGGACTTAATCCCTTTATATCAGTCATAGTCCAACCAATGGCTTCCCTATGTTTTCTTAGAATTGCTTTAAGATCTTTTTCTTCCCCGTCATTTAAATGGGACGCAATGATGACAGGAAAGGTCTCTTGTTCGCCTAAATAGACGTACTTGAGATGCGCAGGTAAGACTTTCAATTCTAAGGAAGAGGAAGGCTCACTAGAAGGACTAGTCAAATTTGTTGGCTCCATTATTGGTGAAATAGGGTTCGAGGCCCAATTCACATCAGAATCTACAACCTGATCAAGATTAAAGTCGTCAGACTCTAACCCGAAGTCGCACTCAGTTTCTAGTTCCAATTCTTCCTATGTTCACTTGTTAAGTTCTCAATTAGGTTGACTTCAAATGTTTGATCCTCAACATCGCGGGGTTGTTTTCCTAAATGGAAGACTTTGATTTCTCTAGTCATGTCCCCAAAGGTTAACCTCATGGACCCATTCCTATAATTGATGATGGCATTGGCAGTAGCAAGGAATGGTCGTCCTAGGATAACAGGAGTTTGAGCCCTATGATTGGAGTTGGATACATGTTGTGTCTCTAGAATTATGAAATTGACAGGGTAAATAAACTCCCCTACCCGGATAAGGACATATTAATCTCCCCTTTTGGAACTTTTACTGAACGGTCAGCCAGTTGGATAGTGACTCGATTTGGACTAAGATCGCCCAACCCGAGTTGTTGATAAACTGAGAATGGAAGCAAGTTGATACTTGCTCCCAAGTCAAGAAGTGCACGACTAATCTCGACTTGTCCTATTATACAGGCAATGGTGGGACTACCTGGATCCTTGTACTTAACAGGGATCGGACCCGATAGTAGCTCACTAATGTTAGTGGCTAAGAAGACCTTTTTGGTACATTAGTCTTTCACTTCTTGGTACACATGTCCTTAAGAAACTTAGCATAGGAAGGGACTTGTTGGATGTCATCAAGAAGTGGCACATTTATCTTCACTTGATTAAATATCTCAATTATCTTGTCCATGTGTGGATTTTGCTTGTTGTTTTTCAGCCTATTAGGAAATGGTACTATAGGCTGGTGCACCTGACTGGTTGACTTATCTTTTTAAGATTCGTCAGATTTGGAAGGATTTGGATTAGATGAGGTGGATGCTTGATTGCGGTTGTGCTGAATGAGATTGATTGGCGTTGACACTTGATTATCAACTTTCTTTCCTGACCTCAATGTATGAACAGTATTACATTGATTTAATGATTGAACCTCAGCCAAATGAGCTTGTTGAGAATTCCTAGGATGGTTATTGGCTGACTAGGCAAGGTACCCTTCTGTCTCATTCTATGGAGTGGCTAGTTGGCTCATTTGAACTCTAACCTCTGTATAGTTTGCATGAGAGAATCTTGATTTTTCATGTATCTTTTCATGTTTCTCTCAAAGTCAGTCATTCTCCTTTCTAGTAGAGGATTCTGGAAGAAAGATTATGGAGCTTGGTTGGGAAAGTTTTGTTGATAGTTTGAAAAGTTAGGTGGATGGTTGAGAGAATTATTATGGAAATTGGAAAAGTTGAGTTGATGATTGGAAGAATTATTAGCATGATGGAAGTGGCTTGCATGATTTGACCGTGAATGGTCATTGTTATTTTGGCTCCATGAGAAATTAGGGTGATTTCTCAAGCCAGGATTGTACGTTGGTGCGTAAGGATTATTGTTAGGCCTTGAAAAGGCCGCATTCATCGGTTCATGGTATTGTTGCTGAGCCTAAAACACAGGACACTCCTCGAACACATGATTCATGGTTTGACAGTAAGTACAGTCCGGAGTTGAAAATTGGTTGGGCTGACTTGATTGACTGGACTTGATTCCTTAGTTTCTAAAACTTTCAGTCTTCTTGCTAGGTTCGCTAACTTAGCCTCATTAGCTATGGATGATTCGATAGAATGGAGACCTCCTTTTGAAGAGATGGAGTTTGGATTCCTAGAGGTTTCACTAGTAGGTTCCCATTGGATGGTCTTTTCAGCTAGGTTTTCATATAAATCCCATCCTTCATTTTCATCCTTCTACAAGAATTCCCCTTGGCACATACTTTCTAAGAGGGTTTTGGTAGAATAATCTAAACTGTCATAAAGAATTTGGCATTATCGCCATTTCTCTATTCCATGATGAGGACATTGGACAAGGAGGTCTTTAAAGCGTCCAAAGTACCTCTAAAATGGTTCACTAGGTTCTTTCTTGAATTACATGATGTTCTTCCTAATGAGTGCGGTCTTATGAATTGGATAGAATTTCTTCAAGAAGATCTTGATGAAACCATCCTAAGATGTGATAGATTCGGCCGCTAAGCTGTAAATCCATTTCTTTACTAAGTCCTTAAGAGCGAAAGGGACAAATCTCAACCTAATAGCATCGTCTACAAGGTGTGAGATTTTCATCATTAGACATACTTCCTCAAATTCTCTTATGAAGAAGTAAGCGTCTTCGGACTCTAAGCCATGAAACCTGGGGAGTGTGTTGATGAATTGAGGCTTGAGCTCAAAATTGTATTCACCAACCGATGGAAGTAGAATGCAAGATGGAAGTGAGGTTCGAATGGGATAGAACCTATCCTGCAATGATGTTGGTTGAGCCATAACCGGATCAGGTCTTGGTCCAAACTTGGGTGGTGATGTGTTTCTAGTCAACCTAGATGAGTTAGGGTCTCTTGACCACACTTGCATACACAAACACAATCACAATTACAAACAAGTTTACCAACAGTCAACAAGAGTAATCAACCAAGCCTAGTCTAAGGTAACCTTGACCTAGACAACTCCTAACTAGTTGATTGTCCACAGGAGGTATAATATAGACTTTGACCACAAGCTAATCAGCCAGGTCAGGGTAAGATTGGTGAGAGGTTATCCATCAAAGACGTTCCTTAATTAAGTAACCATCAACCTTCGGGCTTTCGCCCTTAATCCCCTTCCAGACACTGATTTGGCAGGAGTCAAATTCTAACACCTTCCCCTTAGGATAATCTCCTAGTGAGTTCGAGATGTCCCTAAGGCCAACGTCTATCAGATTTTACTTAGGCTTAAGTTGTGCGTGCTTGGAGATGGTTTGTGGGCTAAGGAAGGGTAATGACTTCCCCACCTTATCTTGAATTGGGTTTTGCCCTTAGAATTTATTGTGCAAAGTGTGCAAGATACAGAAAAGTAACATTCAAAAGCAAAATATCACTCAAGAATGTTTCCTAAACTATATGCTATGCATACGTACCTTGTCTCCAGCTCTCTTCAACAGTAATTTTAAAATAAACGTAATTAGATAAATACCTAGAATGCAAGTCTAAACGTTTTTTAAGCAATCAACAATCACTCAAATTACTATTAGATTAAAATAGGGATTGTGAATAGCAGATATAGCAAGAATATAACACACAAAACTTAATTTTTGCAAGCAATATGTCCTGCAAAAAAGTTTTAGTAGTCCCACAAAAATTGTAACTTTTGCAATAGCAATTTCTTGAAATTCTGTTTCCTACTTTCGAGAGTAGGGACACAGAATACCAAGTCTTCTCCTGCAAAGCTTGAATGCTAGATCTGAATCTTGAAGTCCCTGAAATAATACACTAAACTTATTAAAAAATAAATACACCGTTCCCTCCCCGGTAACGACGCCAAAATTTGATTGTAAAATCAAAGAGTTAAGAAATTACCGTGTAGCTTCGGGCGAACGGGTCGTGTCCACGAGGAGGAATGCGATGAAAGCTTTTCGGTGTTTTGTTTAGTAACAAAGAATTGTGCTCATTTTTTAGTTGAAAAGAAGAATGAAGAGAAGGGAAGTGATTAAAAGAGAAATTGCAAATTTGGAAAAGGCTTTGGAAAAAGTGAATTTGTATAAAGCTGAAAAAGTGATTTGTTGTTATTTTTAATAAAGAAAAAGAATCTGGGCTCACTATCTCACTACTCAATGATATGTTCTTCTATTGAAATCATTAATGTCTCAACTTGATCATAAGCAAAAACTTAAGATTGCTTTTAGAAAGGTTTAAGCAAAGCACATAAGATGTTTGGAAAAGTTAATTCTTTTCTTTAAGAAATCGTGTTGAATTGAATGTTAAATCATTAGAGGTTCAAGTATAAAATAAAAACAAGTTCAAGAGACGTTTTTAAAAGAAGTAGAAGTTTAAAAATTCAAACCCATCCTCATGTGCCTTCAAGAACACTTTCAAAGAAGAAAGGCTTTAGTTTAGGCATTCAAATGATTTATTGGGTCTTTTTCATGAAAATCATTCAAAAAGGAGATGGAACAGAGAGAGGAGTAGTAGTAAGCCCAAAAACTGATTTAGCTACTCATGGAAGACAAAGAACAATGCAAGTAAATAAAGCAATACATACCGTAAAATGAGTGGAAGAAAATGTAGCTTGATTCTTGTATTGATGTCACTTCAATCTTCAAGTTACAAGCACTCAATTTCTCTCTCTCACAGGTATTTGTACTGAACTACTAATTACAAAACAAAATACAACTTTTATACTATCTAACAAAGAGCCTAAACCTTAAAGTATAAACAAAAATTCTAATCCTAGTCTTCTCCTTTTTTCTCTGTTGAACATGGTATTTATAGGGAAAAACTAGAGGGGCGAGGTTGATAGAAGATTGGGGGAGCAAACGCTCCCCCAACATCCTTCAACAAGCCATGAAAACGCGGCTAGGGCTGCGTTTTCGCGGCCCTGGTGTGGCCAGATGGCCACACCCAAGTGGTGGAACTCCCCTCTTTGCTTATTCGTCCATATCTTCTTCTGGTTTTCTCGTTTCAGCTCTAGGATTTGACAAAACAGCCTTTGATTGTTGGCTTTAACCGCTTGATTTGGGAGGATTCATTTCAACTGATTTTCGACCTCTCTTATATGCCAAGATTTACCCTGATTCCTTGATTTCGAATTTATTCTGAATTAAATCAGAATTTGATGGGCTTTTGGGCTTGTTTCTCTTTCCTTTCTTTTAGCAATTGGGCCTACATTTAACAAAGAAGAAGAAGACTTATTAATAGGATTTATTAGATAAAAAGTATGGTAATGTGACAATGTATATGCAATATATGTGACTGATCATGTGGCATGGGTGCGTGTCACATGGGGGGTGTGTGTGAAATATGAGATTTTCTTAAAGTTTACCTCTTTGAAAACATGGCCTCTAATCTAGCCTTATAAAATTCACACTTCTTTAAAATATTGCTCAAAGTACTAATTATATTTTTCAAAGTGAAAATCTGATTTTTATCAATAATAGAAATTTTAGCTTTGCAGGAAATTTTGTGTACATCAAAATCCTTTATATATCTTTTGAAGAGTAGAAGATAAAAATCTCTTTTTCTTTGAAAATGACAACTAGTTGATTTTGAAGAAGTTCATTTTCATTTTTCATTTTTAAATATTTCTTTTTCAGAAATCATAGTTGTCGAAAAGTTCTTCAAAAGTTTCACTCAATTCATCCATAGACAACTCACATTCATCAAGAGAAAATTCGGATGTTACCTTGGCATATTCTCATTTACCATGAAACACATGTAGGCCATATCTACCTCTTCTTCAGATTCACTTTCCGAATCTTATGTTGCCTTCAAGGCCTTCTTTTAATAGGGCTTTTTGAGGTTGTGGGTTTGCCTTTGGTCTCCGGACAATCGGCAATGACATGTCAAGGTTTCCTACAATTGTAGCACACAATCTTCTTGTCCTCCTTCCCTTGCCATCTTCTTCTGTTATTAAACTTAGCCTTGTTGTATATCCTCCTTACATTCTTCACATGAAAAGATAAATCCTCATCAACTTCTTGGTCATCATCTTCTTCGTCGGAGATGGATGGAGTAGATTTGAAGACAAGAGTCTCCTTCTTTTGGGTGCCTTCTCCTCTCTAACCTTTCATTCCATCTCATGAGTTTTTAAGTTTCCAATGAGACCAATAAATTTCATCTCTTCCTTATCATTGAGCTCCTTCAATGTAGCAGATTTGACCTTCCAAGATAGTAGAAGAGCAAATATGACCTTCCTAATCTTTTGGTCATTATCAATTTCATCACCTAAAGAAGCAAGATCATTGGTGATTTTAGTAAACTTAGTAATCATGACATTAATGGATTCATTCTCATTCATAGAAAAAATTTCATATCGAGAATACAAGAGATTAATCTTAGCTCTCTTGACTTGTGATATCCCCTCGTGTGTGACAATCAAGTGTGACAAAATCTCATAGATGAATTTGTAATGAATTACCCTAGCAATATTATCATTATTCAAGGTTTGAAGCAAGACATAGTGTGCCTTAGTATTAGCATCAAATTCCTTGGTGACAATTTCAGACCAAATGTCCTCATCACCATCGGGTATATTAAATGGTTTGGTCACCGTCTTTGCAACCCGGCTTCCTAGGGATTGCAAGAAAACGGTCATCTTAACTTTTCATATGGAAAAGTTAAGGCCATCAAACTTGGGTAAAGTCTTAATTCCTTCGGCCATGGATACTAGTGTAGAAAAAAAGCAAATAATGCAAATGAGTAAGTGATTAGCTAGTGAATCTCTCTAAGATGGTTAAACCAAAAAATAGAGTCCAAGACTCTGATACCAATTGAAAGTAAACCAAAAGGGGGGCGAATAGGTGTAATGCTAGTCAAATGCAGAAAAACAACAATTAAGAATGAATAATACAAACAATCAACTCAAATCAAGAAGTGAAAGCGAATTCCTAATTAAGCTCTAGAACTTCTCCTTCTATATTCCACTAGATAAGAGTTGAGGTGCTTAATTTCCTTCTTGATTGAAAGAGAAAAATCGACAAATATGAATGATGCAAGAGATGAATAGCAAGTGTAATGAAACTAAAAACATAAGTGCAAGAAAAGAGATAACCAAAAGCACAATACAAGCAATAGAGATAGAGTAAAAGCAAGAGAGAAAGCAATAACAAACATTGGAGATATGTTTCGAGGTTCGAGCACCAAGCTTTACATCCCCGCCTTCAACGCGTGAAAGATTTCACTATCCACAAAAGAACTTTCACAAAGGAACTACAATGTCCACACAAGATCCGAACTATACAATTCCAACCTTCAATCCTCTATACAAGAGGTAGCACAAATCTAATGAAGTTTACAAGCTCTTGGCAACCATGAAGGTCACAAACTCTATCTTTACAACTTTCTAGAGTTTTGAGTGAAAAAATGAAGCTCAAGAAGTTTGTGTGAGAGAAAATCAGTTGAGAAAATAGAACTTGAGAGCTTAAAACTTGCAGAGAATGATTGGAATTGAGAATTCTTGAAACTTAAAAGCAAAAACTTGATTTTTATTTAAAAACTTTGATTTCAGAAACTTGTATAAAAACTTGTTAACTTGGGTACCAAACTTCTCCTACAATGACCCATATTTATAGGCAGTAGATAAATGTCATTAGAGATCTAAACCAGCTAATAAAACACTAACAAAGTCCTAATAAAGTGAAATATATCATTTTGGGGATAAGAAAACAATTTGAAAGGACAAAACTCATTTTAATTAAAAATATGCCTAAATGATTGATCGATGCGAAACCAACACTTTAAAATGTGTGTTTTATGAAATCAATGAAAAACTTGCATGTGCTAATGTTCTCTCGATATTTCTGTTATAGCATTGGCTCAACGGGTCGAATCCACAGGGACGGGAGGCGATAGAAGCATTAACAGTTCTTATTCACGTCGGTTGTTAACAAGTTTTTCTTTGTTAAAGAATGAGAAAAAGAAAAAGAAAAGAAATCCAGAAGTGATAGGAGAGAGGAGACGATGAAACGGCGATGTGAAAATAAAAGATAAGTGGTTTGGAAAACAAAATAGAAAAGAAGATGAAGCTTTGGTAAAGAAAATGAAAATAAAGTTGAACAAAGAAGATGGTGAAAACAACGATGAAAAGATAAAAGAAAATTTTTAAAATCAATTTTAATGCAAAGTAAAAAGAAAGGAGAATAATATGAAAGAAATCACATGGTTTCTAACTACTAATTACTCTACTAACATGCTAACCTCTTAGTGATAATTACCTCACATGGATCCTTGGCCATCACTAGTCCTTGGTTTCAAGAGACGATACAAAGCATGACTCATTAGATGATTCTTCACTTTCAAACTTGCATCAAGAGCATGCTAATACAAATATTAGATCATCAAAACTATTAGAAGTAAGTATAAAATAAGAGAGAGTTAGCTTGGTTAGCAAGTTAGACGTTAGAACCCATCATCATGAGAGCCATCAATGGCTCTTGCAAGAGCAAGGCCTTGTAGAGGCTATTAGATTCATATGGATTATCAAGTAAGTGGTTAGCTAGTTAGTGGTTAGTAGTCAGTCACCATGAGAAAAAATCTAGCTAAGTATCATGTAGAAGATGGAGAAGATTACAATGGAGAAGAAAGAAGACACCTTTACATAGATTGCCACCATCTATTATATCAATATCTCTCTATCTCTCTCTGAATCTCTCAGCCCTACTATAAGATCTAAAAAGAAAATGAAAATACAAAATAAAAGAAGAAGAAAATCCTAATCTACAACTAGAAGAGAGAAAATCTAGCCTATTTCTCAATCTGCTTGCGTTTCGACTGAACCATGCAGTATTTATAGGTAAAAGGAGGATTCAGAAGACAAGACGAGCCACGCGTCAAAAATCGACGCGTGGGCCTACCATAGGGCCGTGAAAATGTTGTTGGCCGCGTTTTCGCGGCAATACCAGGGACCTAGGTCCCTGGTTTTCGTGCGTAGATTCGCCTCGCTTCGGGGACCTTCCAGATGTGCTCAGATTTGGTTATTTTCGTCTGAATATTCATCTAACGTGCGCAAGGGTCTAGGTTCAATGTATCTTCTAGAAGCTCCCTTACTTGGCCTCCAAGAAATGCGGATTTAATTACCCGAAAATGGATTTAATTAAGCTCTTATTACCCTTTTGCCCCTTGACTCTTGATTTATCTGCAAAGTAGACCAAAACATAATTAGAAATAATATTTTATTCATAAATCGGTAGGAAAATGCGATGTTATAATGCATAATTGCAGACTAATCAATAATCACTGGGATATCGATAGTCCAATAGGGCTATCAATAATCTAATGTGCACCGATTAAAATTTTAATTGTTGCAGAGTTAGACTGTCGACAGTCAAATGGGCATGTCAAAAGCCCTGCTGATACACGACATATCAGCTATCTACAGTCCTCATGGATTGTCGACAGCGAGCCAAAAGCCAAAAATCTTGAGTTACTGGAAATACCTGTCGACAGTTCTTTGAAAAGAACATGTCGACAAGCCTGTCGACAGTCTGAGAGAACTGTCGACAGTTTGAATAAAACATCAGGTTTTTGAAACTTTTTTGTAATAATTTTTGTATAGATAACTTGTGCAAGTGTGTGTGATTCTTGAGCATTACTTCAAAACCAAAACTTACACTTTAAGATCTTATGTAGGGTTACACTCCAAGTCTTCATCAAAGGGTTTCTTCAAAATCCACGCTTTTGATCGTCCGAGCTTGAATCTCTTCTTTGAATCAACTTGATTTCTTTGAAACCTTCCTTTCAAGAAAGAATAGAACAACTTTCAATCTCTTAAACCCTGTAAGTCTATAAACACTAGAACTTGATTAGTACCAAACAACTTCATGTGGTTTGTAATCATCAAACAAAATCGGTGAGTATACTCTTGGGCCAACAGGATTATTGACTCTGGATGTTCACAGCACATCAGTTCTAATAGAAAGATGTTCTCCTCATACACTTCGATTCAAGGGGGAGAAGTCTTCATGAGAAATTTTACTACAAGCAAGGTGATTGGCAAAGAAACAGTTAAGTTTCATTCTCATGATGGATGCATCACTACTCTTCAAGGCGTCTGTCATGTTCCCGATTCAAGGTATAATCTCATCTATCTTGGAGCCCTAAATAGAGAAGGGTTCAATTTTAGTTCTAAAGATGATCTTATGGAAGTCTCCAAAGAGACCCATATGAAATTTCAGGCCGAACGTGTCGACAATGTGTATATGTTGTGAATTCAGAAGTTACAATTAGTGGGTTGCAGTTATCTTCGCTTCAAAGGCGGTGGTTGTGGAACAATCGGAGATTACAATAGTTTCGAGCTCAGATGTTCAGTTGTACCCTGATGGCAAATTGGTACTAGGCGATGCTGGCGTATATGAAAGTCCAAATCGTTACTCTTATGGGGGAGCAAATTCTCATAAATTCTGTGTGGATCAAGGAGATTTTTGGGTGATAAAGTTCAAGTTGGGCCTAAACTTATTTGACCTAATCAAGTTGTGAACCCCGTGAGGGGGTTATAGAGAAGAGGAGTGAGAGGGAGATGAAGTTAAGATTTATTCAATTGTGCATGGATGCGAGCATATGGAGCATGGTGGCTATTCTTGGACTTGGATGTATTCAAGTCAAGGGGAGATTGTTAGAAATTATGACTAGAATACGTCATGAAGGTAGATGAAACTTTGGAGATTAAAGAACGGACGTGCACAAGGAGCTATGCACATTACCAGTCGAATAATACTGGGTACAATCGACTAATCACAAGGATCAGTTGACTTATACACTGTATAGTCGACTAGGTTGGCCAACAGAGAGTTTGGGTTCTCGAATTTTGTCAGAGTAGTCAACTAGTATTTGGGCCTAGTTAACTAATACATGATATAAGTGGACTAATACCATGGCCTAGTTGAGTAATGGTGCATCTGACAGTTTCCTTTTCTGAATATGTTTCTAGTTCGAGTTGTATTCGAGTTTTCTTTTCTTCTAAGTGGTAATTATTTGTATTGATGGAATTTGTTTAGGACTAAGAGGGTCTTATGTCTATAAATAACTCTTTGAGGTGGCGTTCAATGTATTCCAATGAGTTATAATTCTTAAAAGGTGTAATTCATCTAGGTGAAAGAAGCTTAGTTACAAGTGTTTGCTGTTCTTGGCGGCCATCAAAGGGCTTGTAATCTTCTCAGCGAGAGGTGTAAGAAATACTTATTGTACTTCCCTAAATTTTAAATAAAGTTTCTTTCCCTTTCTACCGTAGACGTATACACGATCTGTTTGATCGGTGAAATCACGTTATATTGTGTGTTAACTTTCTATCTACTTTGCAATATCTTCTTATTCTCTTTTTCTCATTGTCCTAGTAGATCTAGTGTTTTGTTTTTGCTGCGCCACCCCAAGCGATCTGATCGTGGGGGCGTCCCGAGTTAACAACACCTTCAGCCTCAAAAAAATCAGAAGATTGCTAGCCATGTGAGAGCCAACTTAGATCCAACTTGGATCTCTTTCGAGCTCCTTTTATCCTTTTTAGTGAAACAAATGTCGAATCGGAGGATTTTTTCTCTCTTCCTAAGTTTTTTTCCTTCAGCTCTGACTAAACAAACAAGCCTTTGTTGAGGATCGCTACAAAAAGTTTGGATGAATTAATGAGTTTACGACACGGCATACAAGTTTCTCTTTGAATCAAATTGAATTTCAGTTTTAATAACCCAATGCTCAATAACCAAATTCTTGAGAAATGATATCTAAGCCTATGATTTCTTTTCTTATTATTTTTCTTTTTTGGTGGAAAAGATGGAAAATGAGGATTTCCTCTACCTACTACTAGGGGTGAGCCTTTGGTTGGTTCTGTTTGTTTCTCCATGTTTTTTAGAATTGAAAGCGAATAAAAATTAGTTAAAATTGAATTGAAATAAATCTAAACTACTTCTGAACTGAAAAGACATTTTCAGTTTGCTTCAGATCGGCCAACTTCGCTGGGACCAGAGGCCTAGAATGATTGACAACTTAGATCCTTTGAAATAAGATATTGTTTTTTTTTGCTTTTTGGTCCATTTTATGTGCGAGGCACATTAAAATACAAACTAAGCAAGGTTCGCTCCAAGTAGTACTAAAGTTTTGAAGATTTCAAATTAGTTTAGTTTAAGTTAAGTTGTTTTCTTTTAGGATTATATATATATATATATATATATATATATATATCAGAAATATATATATCAGCCGACAGCTAAGATTCTCTCTCAGCCTGCAGTGACGTGGCACATTATTTGCTACACCAATAAGTTGCGGCCAGCCTATTGGAATAAGTGAAATTACTAAATACCTTACCGTAAAAGGTACTTGTCCCGCTATTGTTTATTATTATTTTCCCCCATTTGTTTTTCGCTCCTTGTCAGATTTAGGTTTTCTTTTTCCTGTCTTAAAGTTTTTTCTAAAATAGCGGTATCCGGATCAGATTTTTTTCTTTTCTTTTTACTTTGCAGACCTAAATCTCATTTTCTATTTTAATGTTGACGGCTGAGGAGACCACTTCTCCTGCCAATTCAGGTCGCCGTCGTCCCCGATCTCCATCTCCCGATCTAAATATGAACCATATATCATCTGGTTTAACTTCCTCATAGAATATTGAAAATCTTGAAGGGTTGAGATCTTTTGATGCTGATCAAGAGGTTTTTATTTTATCCTTTTTTTCTCACAATTTCTTATATGAAATAAATTTTGTGTAGCGTACTTAGAACTGCGACCTAGATTTTGTTTACAGAACAATAATCACTTTTACTAAAGTCTTTTTTTCAGTAACAATTTCATAGTTTTGTTTATTGCGGTCTCAATCACAGTTTTTAATTTAATACACTACATTGTAAGAACTGGGACTATGGTTGTAGAATGTATTAAAATAATTTTTTCAGTGACCAAAGCTATCTTTAAAACTGCGACCTTAGTCACAGTCCTATTTATTATAGTTCAGACGCGTGATTTTCAATTAGTTGTTTTTATACACTAAATTGTAAGAACTGCGACTTAAGGTCGCAGTATATATTAGTGACAAATTTTCTCAATTATTATACACATTTTTTTAAAAAAACCTGGCCATACTGAGAACTACGACTACGGTTGCAGTCTTTTATCCAGAGGTTACAGCTATCTTTACATCTGCGACCTTAGTTGCAGTTTTATATATTATAATTCAGGCGTGTGATTTTAAATTATTTCTTTTTATTTAGTTCAACAATTTGCTTTCTAGGATCTGAATTCACATGGAGAAATGTCTGAATTTTCAGTTATCCTTTTAGGACAACAATTTTCTACAGACGATGAAGCATACGACTTCTACAATTCTTATGCAAGGAACAATGATTTTTGCGTGAGAAGAAAAGGAATAGATAAGTCACAGAGGCCTCCTCATGAAGTTATTTGCAGAAAATTTTGTTGCAACAAGGAGGGTGTGAAGAAGTTGTGTGACAAAAGACAAGATGGGCTTACAGTCAACCGTCTAATCGACACTAGAGTTGTGTGTCCTACGAGATGCATGTGCGTCTTCGTTTAGTATCAGACCAAAGATTTTGGGTTGTCACCAAGTTTGTTGATTCTCATTCACATGAATTATCAAGCCCGGATAAGGTCCATCACTTTTACTCTCACCAGACACATCGATCAAAGATTAGCAGAAGCATTATGAGCAACTTGGTTAATGTAGAAATTTGTCCTCCAAATATTTCCCATGTTGTTAATGCAATGAACCGTAGAGAAAATTGTGAAGAAGTAAAAAATATTAACAACATTAGTAAAAAACATCAAGGCCACAATACATTCAAATAAAATTTGAAAAGAAAAAAGACTGTGATCTTGGTCGCAACAGTCTTTAATAAAATATAAAACACTGCGACCACGGTCACATTGTTATATTACACTGCGACAGTGGTCGCCATTTTCTAACTAAACCAAATAATTAACTAATGAGGTCATTTGTTTCATCATACTGTGACCTTGGTCGCATTGTCCAATTAAGCTAACTTAGTAGAACATATAACACAGCAACTAAGGTTGCACTGTTATATTACACTACGACAGGTGACTCAATTTTTTAATTAACCCAATTAATTAACTAATTGGGACCATTGTTTCATCATACTACGACTAGGGTCGTAGTATTATATTAGGCTAACTTAGTAGAACAGACTGCGATCAGACCCCCAAAAAGAGAAAAGGGACAGCAACACTGCGACATTAGTCACAGAGTTTAAAAAAAATCTTAAAAAATAAACGGACGTTAATAATTTTTAAATTATATATATATAGGGGTTACTGCACCTCAACCGCCAGTTGAGAGAGTTTCTCAGCCGGCGGGACGTGGCAACATAATAGCCACGAATTTGTCATTAATTTTGGCGGACAATAACCAAAAAATTCCCGCCCGAGTAAGTATCAGTTACTTCAACAATCGCTTTGACAAAAATACCCTCACTCACAAGTTTTTACTTTATGTAAAACCTTTCCTTTTAAAAAAATTACAGATCTGAAATTTTCAGTTTATCAATCCGAAAAGTTTAGTGTTATTGTTTCCTAAATTTTTCAATCTTTTTCGTTCAAAACTTTATTTTTTAAAAAAAGATCTGATCAAGATGGCACCCAAGAAATCATCCGCGGAAAAAGATAAAGAGGAAATCTAAGAAATTTTTTTTAAGGTTCTGTAAACCTTAATAGTTATATTTTTCAGTTTTGATTCCCTTTCTTTTTTGTTTTTTTACAGAAAATTCCATATTCTAATTTAACTTAAATTAAAAGTGTTTGATGAACTAAATTTTTCGGGAAAAATTATATTTTTCTTAAAATTTTCAAGAATCTTGGTTTTTAAAAATAAATTAGTTAAATCTTTTTTAAAAGCTTGCGACCATGGTCGAAAATAAGAGAGAGTCGCTTTTTTTGATTTAAAGAAGTAAGAATCTTTAATCCAAGTCACAGTTTAAGATGACAAGAAAATAGGAATTAACGATCATATTAGAGATTTATTTTTTTAATTTTTTAACACTGTGAAGCCCCAACCCTGCGGGTACGAAGATGTCACTGCGACGTATATACGCAGGTCGGAATACCTTCACGTATATACGCTAAGCATCAGTACAGGCAAGAATCAGAGTGCGGAAGCAAAGTGGTAATATACATTCCAATAGAAAAATACAAGTACATGGTTATCACAGAGAGTGATACAATATTACAGGAATATTACATCACCAGAAAATATAAAAGTACGATATACAAAAGGATAGACATAATCAAAAACTGAGAGGAGCTCACGAACAGCAAGAGGAGTTTCGAGAGCTAATCAGGAGAGGAGCTGGAGGAAAGGGCTACAATGGCATCTGCTAATCCACACCTCTGTTGCGCCCTCTGATCAGCTACAGTAAGGTCAGCGCAGTCCATACTCCTCGATCTGGACATGAGAATCCAGGGTTGTCAGATGCAACCCGCATATGATAAAGCCAAGTGGCGTGCACATTGGGCACACGCGTACATGATCAAGTGATGTGGTTCAGACATACGGGTACAGGCAATGACAAGTAACATAAAGGAAATTAAAGGGGCGACAGTAAATTTGAAATCAAGTAAATACATGTATATCAATAAATTTTAATCGAAAAACATGCATAGAAAATGATAGCGAGAGCATGGGTACGTATAAACATGTGATAAATATATTAAACATGCGATAAATATAAGTATGGACAAAACTAGTTGTATAAGCTCAGATTATGGATTCACGGGTCGATACGTCAAAGGGTTTAATCCAAACAAGGAAACCCTCATCTATATACCACATATCCCATGTCGCCATCATCTGAGTTCATACAACTTGAGTTGCCCTCAGAGTAATAGAATTAGAGTGTGTTAGTAGTAATCATTGTGCCACAAAAGTCATATGTCATAAAATAGAGTGTCAACTCAGGGCATAATACCTGATTAAATGATTTACCATTATAACTGGAGAATATAAAGGTATTGCATTGTAAGTTGTTCAATAATAATTATTAGTACCGTTTGATATTTCAATCGCCTCCCTACCAGTGCCTCATATCGCTGATAGTCTATACTAAAGTTCGCACTCTAGTAGAACTTACTCGGGTCTGATATGTGAGTACCAGGACCCGAACAAAGGAGAGACCAAATATCACACGTTCCTAATATTATTATTGTTGGTTGTAAATTCTTATGCTATATATCCGATCCATATGCTTATGTATGTGTTACCAGTACACATACATCCACTTATGAATAAGACGAGTTATTACTTGAAAACTGATAAATCTGATGGCTCATATTTATAGTGGATCCCGTCTCTGTCCGGGACTAGGCTCAGGAGTACATGCTGCTGCTTCCGAAGACTTATAATTACGTGCCCCCACACGATACTTCAGATATCAGGCTACTACTTCCGGGGACTTATCATTACGCGCCCCACACGACACTTCAGAAATATCCACCATTATAAATATGGCATCATACCGTATCCATCAGTTTCCCCCACCCCAGTATAAGTTGAGTACTTTATTATATATAGTCCAGTGATAATGTCCACAAGATATCCACAGTAATCCAATGTCCATGATTATCCAATTACGGGGTCAACAGGAGTACAATATCAGGAGTATAATATCAGGAGTCTCCCTGTTTCAGGGGTACAGGAATACAAGAGTTCAGGAGAAAAGGAGTTAAGGAGTATCAGAGGTCTGGTAAAAGTATAATAATCATGCCAAGTTCCCGTAAAAGTGATAATCATAAATATGCTATGTAATACAGGTGTCAAGAATAACAGTATCCAGTCAGCTATCACAACATCAGGTCAACTGTACTAGTGCCATGTGAAAGCATGTTAAATAAGTGATAGCATGTCAATTGTTAAGTGTCATATATCAGGTGACAAGTAATAACATATTAAGTACCGTGCCAGATATCAAGTGTCAAGTATCAGGTGTCAAGTAATAATATATCAAGTACCAGTGTCAGATATCATGTGTCAAGTATCAGGTGTTAAGTGATAACATGTCGAGTACCGGTGTCAGATATCATATGCAAGTATCAGGTGTCAAGTGATAACATGTCAAGTACTGGTGTCAGATATCAAGTGTCAGGTATTAAGCATCAAGTAATAACATGTCAAGTACCAATGTCAGATATCATGTGTCAAGTATTAGGTGTCCAGTGATAACATGTCAGGTAAGATAATTAATATGTCGGTGAGAGTCACCACATCATATATCAGGTAATCATATCATCACGTAACATGGTACAAAAGAACAATATAAATAAACAACTGTATCTATAACAATAATAAATTAATCTATTAATTAGCCATGCAAAGCCGAGCGAAGCGGAAGCGGATCTAGGCATACCATGCAGGCATAACACAAGTTCAACAAATTATAATAACGGCCGAAAGATATTCATAAAACATGTTTAATTTTAAAAAATCACTCGTGTCAAGTGATAACATGTCGAGCACCGGTGTCAGATATCATGTGCAAGTATCAGGTGTCAAGTGATAACATGTCAAGTACCGGTGTCAGATATCAAGTGTCAGGTATTAAGCATCAAGTAATAACATGTCAAGTACCAATGTCAGATATCATGTGTCAAGTATTAGGTGTCCAGTGATAACATGTCAGGTAAGATAATTAATATGTCGGTGAGAGTCACCACATCATATATCAGGTAATCATATCGTCACGTAACATGGTACAAAAGAACAATATAAATAAACATTTCAAACTCTTCACAACCGTATCTATAACAATAATAAATTAATCTATTAATTAACCATGCAAAGCCGAGCGAAGCGGAAGCGGATCTAGGCATGCCATGCAGGCATAACACCAGTTCAACAAATTATAATAACGGCCGATAGATATTCATAAACATGTTTAATTTTAAAAAATCACTCGCGTATCACATATCAACTTGCATAACAATACATCATGTATAAAAATTTAGAGTAGCAATTGTTAGGCATGAAATGAAACAACATAAAAAAAAGTATTCATCCAAAATAAAACAGATGCTTATTCAAGAGAAACTGTACTCGCCTAAAACACATGACTCCGAGGAATAATCGGGAAATTTTTGAACACCACGTTCATGCTAATAACCAAATAAATATATATAATATAATTATATATATAAATATATATTAGAGAGAATAAGAGAGGAGAGAGAGAGAGGATTAGTTAGAGAGAGTTATAAGAGAGAGAAAGGGTTATAGGAAAGAGCGAGGGGGAGAGAGAGTTGTAGGTAAGGTGGGGAAATTATGAAATGGGGGAGAGGGGTAAATGTGGAAAGAAGAAAAAAAGGAAAGGAATAAAAGAAAGAAAGAAAGAAAGAAAGAAGGAAGGAAAATAAAGAAGGAAAGGAAAGAAGGGGAGTGGGAGGGAGGCTGGCTGGCAGCCTGGGGTGGCAGCGGCGGCGCCGGAGAATGTGGGTGGCATGGCCTTGGGCCCGGGGGAGGAGGTGGTTGTGGAGCTTGGTTGTTGTAGTTGATGTTGTGGTTAGTGATTAGAGTTCATTAATGCATCATTTTTCACTACCATACTATGATTTATATAAAGAAAAATTAGATTTTTATTGCTTTTTTCTCTCTTTTTTCAGGTCCACCATTAATGGAGATGAAGGCCCATCAACAATGATTTTTTAAGGGAATTAAAGGATTAATTTAGAAGCCCAAAGAAGAAGCCCATATCTGGATCTATCCACGAATATTCCCCACATTCTAGAAGGTCCAGCAAGGCACATGAAGAATAACAGAATGTCAGAAGAATATGCTAGCGCAACGGCCAAGATTCTGCCGCGGAAACGCGGCTTTGGCCGCGGATCGCGGCAATCCTCTGGCCGTTGATCCAGCGATTAATCCCATGGCTGAGATTGGAAGGCCTCGTCTCCTAGAGCCTATAAATAGACCCCTAGGGCCTCTGTAATCGAGAGGAGAGATAGAGCATTATCTTTTTAGGGAAATTGTTGGGATTTTCTCTAGGTTTTTCTTTAGTCTCTATTGTAATTTTCTTTCTCCTTCTAGAATCCAGAAAAGAGAGAGAGAGTGAGAAATCTTGTAATTAGAGCAGGTGACAACTCAATACAAGGAATGATCTCTTCTTCTTTCAATCTTTTCTTATTCTAGTGCATTGTCTTCTTCAAGCTTTTATCATTTTGTTTTTGCTTTCTACAATGGATTGTTGCTTTGTCTTTACTTTCATGTCTAGCTAACTTCCTAACATGACTAACTAACCTCTAACTTTACTAACTACTAACTCTTGGGTGATTGCTAACTCATGTGAATCATTGGATGCTTTATTGTTAGCCTTGCAATTTTCAAGTCTCTCTTATCCACAATAAAGATGAGTTACTTTTAATTCTTAATGCTTGTTCCCATTCCATATGATTCATGTGAGCCTCACTTAGAGCCTTGTCTTTAGAACAAATGCCTTGATGGAACATGAAGATGGAGCACTTAACTATGCTAATGACTAATAGTACAAGTTTCTTATTTCATGCTAGCTTAAGCATAGCTTTGATGGACTAATGAATCTTGTCTTTTCTTTCTTAGCATATCTTCGAGTGACTATCCTTGTTCCATTACTGAAAATCTATCTCGGGAGCCAATGAATCAATGAGGCAACTAGTCAAGCCAAGAAGATAACACATCCTCTACACGGGACAATACATTGACTTAACAAGCAAGACATATCTTTGCCGATTAATCAATATGAGGCATGCATCACCCTATGAGATTAGTAAGTTAGTAAATTAGAGTGTTAGTTAGTCATGATTCCTCTTCCTATAGTACTTCAAAGTCTCTTTTCTTAAAACGTTCTCTTTTCAAAATATATCCATTTTCATTTCATCTTTCTTCCATCCTTTTCCCTTTTCTTCTACAAAACCCACAAAGAATTTTTAATTCACTTTCTCCGTCATTTTGTTTTTCTCAAAACAAAGAAGAACCTTCATTTTTCTTCTTGAAAAATCTCAATATAAAAGAACCGTGAATGCTTCTATTGCTAACTCTCCCTGTGGAATCGACTCGTTAAGCTTGTGCTACGAACGGTGATTCGGAAGGAGTATAGTAAACATATAAACACATTTGGAGTTTTTGAACATCGACACACGAACATCAAATGTTTACTCTAAACCCTTTCTCTGAATACAATTAAAACTCCATTCCGAACAAATTTTTGGCGCCGTTGCCGGGGAGAGTAACGGTTTTTATTTGAGTTTTTGGAACGAAAACGAATTTTTCTTCTCTGTTGTAGGTTACAAGTTAGAGAAACAGAAAACAAAGACTTGCAGTAACATATAAGTGGTCTTGGGCCTCTGCTCTAGAAATCAGAGACCAAGTACCCTCTGAATTACCGCGTTTTCTCGGCTTTGGCTGCGGAACCACGGTAAAGAAAAGTTCACTACTGACTGGTTTTGTGCAGGGCTGCTTGCTTTGCAAAAACATAGCTTACTGCAAATTCTATTTCTTGTATGCTATTACCAGGAGCCTGCTAATAAATCAACAGTAAAACATTTGTTGAAAATTTTAAAAATTGACTAGACGTTTGCATTTTAGGCACGTGTCTTTTCAATTCATTTACTTTACTGTTGAAGAGTGCTGGAGCAAGGTACGTTCGCATTGCATTTAGAATAAGACTCATCTCTTGGTTGATTTACATCGCTTTGAATGAATCTTGTTTGCATATATTGTACATTTGCACGAATTGATCTTAAGGGTACTACCCAATAACAAGATAAGATGGGGATTTAATCATCCTTCCTTGGCCCAAAAATCATAATCCAAGCACTCACAATTCCAAGCTCTTTAATAAAAATTGATAGACGTTGGCCCCTAGGGACATCCGGACTCGTTAAGAGATCAGCTGAAGTTGAAAATTATTTTTGATTCATACTCCAGTCAAATCAGTGTCTAAGGTTAGGGATTAAGAGGTTAAGCCTCGAAGATACCGTGGTTTGGCATAATTAAGGCCCGTTGCTTACGCACGGATACCTCCCACCGTATTTTGCCCCTACCTGGCTGATTAGCTGTGGTCTGACTCGAGCAATAACCTTCTTCGGTTCATCGAACAGTTAGGAGTCGTCTAGGTCCAGGTATCCTAGATAGCTTGTGATTGTTTTTTCTTTTTCTTGTTTGTTATTTTTCTTTTTCCGCTTGCTTGATCGGTGAACGTTGTCTGTGATTGTGCATGCAAGAGTGGTACCGGGATCCAATTTCAGCAAGACTTGTTAGAACTTCTACACTTGCACAAACACCACTTCCTGACACAATCCCAATTATGGCCAACAATACTTCTCTTCAAGACAAGTTCTACCCTATTTGCACTTCACTTCCTTCATGCATTCTTTTACCTGAGACAAACGGAAATAACTTGGAGCTTAAACCACAATTCATAAATACACTCCCGAGGTTTCATGGCTTAGAGTCCGAGGACGCATATTTCTTCATTCGTGAGTTTGAAGAAGTGTGTTTGATGATGAGAATTCCCCAATTGGGGGAGGACGCTGTTAGATTTAGGTTCATACCCTTCGCACTTAAGGATATAGCCAAGAAATGGCTATATAATCTGCCCGCCAGTTCTATCTCTTCATGGGATGATTTTGTCAAAGTCTTTCTTAAGAAGTTCTATCCCATTCATAAGACAGCCCTCATCAGAAAAAACATAATGCAGTTTAAGCAGAAATCTAGTGAACCATTTTGGAAGTATTTCGATCGGTTAAAGATTTACTAGCCCAATGTCCTCATCACGGCTTACAGAAGTTTTGGCAGTGCCAAATTCTCTATGACGGACTAGACTACCAAACTAAGACACTCCTTGAAACCATATGCCAAGGGAAATTTTTGAAAAAGATGAGAACCAAGGGTGGGACCATTTTGAAGCTTTAGCAGAAAAAATCATTCAGTGGGAGTCTTGCCCAGAGAAAACCAATCCCACCACTTCCAGAACTGGTATACATTCAATTGAATCCTCTATAGCTGCTGAGGCGAAGATAACACAATTGATGAAAAGATTAGAACTGCTCGAAGCTAGGGAACCAAATGCTGTGAATCAGGTTAACCCACCACCAGTGATCAACCGGGTTGTACCTACTGCCATGCTCTTAACCACCTGTTTGAAGAGTGTCCTGTTTACCAAGCTCAAATGTACCCTGAAAATATGAATGCAGCATACACCAGACCCAACTACAATCCATACTCCATTCCGAACAAATTTTTGGTGCCGTTGCCGAGACAAGTCTGTGCTTAAGCTCCTCCCAAGCTTGTAAACATTCTTCACACCCAGTTCTGATAACTCGAATGTGTAGGACTTTCCTACCAGATGACGTTTTTGACTCATACGAGAGGGTATTCATTGCACCAGAGAGGGTCACTAGTGCCTACAACAGTTGTCTTCACGCGGTCTGGACTCCTAGTGTCCAGTCCGAAGATGCACCAGTTGAGTCCTCTTCAGAGGAACTTTTAAAGGAAGAGGATGGCCGGCCTTTTGGCAACAGGACCCCCCTGCTGATTCACGTGCCTTCATGTCTACCATTTGGCGAGGCATGAAGAAGATATTTCGGGGACAAATTAGACTACGCAAATAAGTTGAGGAGCAGACATCTCGTTTAGATCGCATTGAGGAAGGTCTGCGGCGTTCACAGTCAGCCGGACCTAGCACCACCGCTGGTCCAAAACGACGGAGAGGGTGACACCTTTTCTTTACCTATTTCATGCATACATTATCTTGCATACATTAGGGACAATACATGAGATAGGTATGGGGGGTAGATACTAACTTAGGATTTTCCTTCTTAGGATTTTTCATTTTCTTTTTAGGATTTATCATTTTCTTTTTAGGATTTTTCATTTTCTTTTTTGGATATACTTAAAAGAAAAAAAGAAAAAAAGAAAATAATAATAATAATAAATAAAAAATATATTTTTTTTGATCCATTTTTAAAAGAATTAAACTTGATCTTAAGAATTACGGATATTCTAAACTAAGATTTCTTAACATAAGTTGAAAAAAGAAGTTTTGTCGGATCTTTAGGTTAAGAAAAAGAATAGAAAAGATAGCTAGATTTTGATTCTTTCCTAAGCATTATATACATTTACATATTGAGGGATTAATCAAAGACTTAGTGATCCTATTTACACATATATATAAAAAAGAAAAAAAATATATATATATATTAATAAATAAAATAAAAACTTAATCACTAATTAAGCTGGTTAGTTGTGCCTTAAGAAGCATAGCCAGTCACGCCTACAGGTGGTTAAGTCCTTAGCATTCGTGGCCTAATTTACTCGAGTCCTTGGACCTTGGGGATGTATCTTCATCTGGTGCCCTAAGACCGGCTAGTTTGGGAGTCATCAGTAAAAGGCTCGCTACATGGGTAAATTAGAAAGCCTAATGAAGCTAAGGGATGTGAATATAAAAATTAATTAAAAAAAAGAAAGAAAGAAAAAAATAATAAAAAAATGTATATATAAGTAAATAAATGAACTCAAGTCTAAGAAAATTCCTCATACATATAGATGTATATATGTTAGGCTTGATACAAAATTCAGTTTTCTCTCTGTTTCTTAAAAACATAACCTTAGTTGAAAACAAAACTTTAAATGGAAACTTATAAAAAGAAGGACAAGTTTAGGGTAACCCAAAATCGATAGATCAATGAAATTCTTGAAAAAAAATGGACTATAAAATTTTTTCTTTTTTCACTAACATTTTTCTTTCTTGGATTTTGTGGGTGCAATCTGCTGAAAACCCTCAGGAGACAACACTCCTCCTCTAGGGTAACCTAGAGGTTTAACGGCTTGTTGCACGAGCTCAGTGCAATCGTGTCACCTACGAAAATGGTCTAATAATTTAGTTAGGATTTTTCCTCTTTTCTTTTTGCTCGGGGATGAGCAAAAGCTAGGTATGGGGGTGTGATTGGAGTTCATTAATGCATCATTTTTCACTACCATACTATGCTTTATATAAAGAAAAATTAGATTTTTATTGCTTTTTTCTCTCTTTTTTCAGGTCCACCATTAATGGAGATGAAGCCCATCAACAATGATTTTTAAGGGAATTAAAGGATTAATTTAGAAGCCCAAAGAAGAAGCCCATATCTTGATCCATCATGAATATTTCCCACATTCTAGAAGATCCAGCAAGGCACATGAAGAATAACAGAATGTCAGAAGAATTCGCTGGCGCTCTAAGATTCTGCCGCAGAAACGCGGCTTTGGCCGCGGATCCGCGGCAATCCTCTGGCCGTTGATCCAGCGATTAATCCCACGGCTGAGGTTGGAAGGCCTCGTCTCCTGGAGCATATAAATAGACCCCTATGGCCTCTGTAATCGGGAGGAGAGATAGAGCATTGTCTTTTTAGGGAAATTGTTGGGATTTTCTCTAGGTTTTTCTTTAGTCTCTATTGTAATTTTCTTTCTCCTTCTAGAATCCAGAAAAGAGAGAGAGAGTGAGAAATCTTGTAATTAGAGCAGGTGACAACTCAATACAAGGAATGATCTCTTCTTCTTTTAATCTTTTCTTATTCTAGTGCATTGTCTTCTTCAAGCTTTTACCATTTTGTTTTTGCTTTCTACAATGGATTGTTGCTTTGTCTTTACTTTCATGTCTAACTAACTTCATAACATGACTAACTAACCTCTAACTTTACTAACTACTAACTCTTGGGTGATTGCTAACTCATGTGAATCATTAGATGCTTTATTGTTAGTCTTGCAATTTTCAAGTCTCTCTTATCCCCAATGAAGATGAGTTACTTTTAATTCTTAATGCTTGTTCCCATTCAATATGATTCATGTGAGCCTCACTTAGAGCCTTGTCTTTAGAACAAGTGCCTTGATGGAACATGAAGATGGAGCACTTAACTATGTTAATGACTAATAGTACAAGTCTCTTATTTCATGCTAGCTTAAGCATAGCTTTGATGGACTAATGAATCTTGTCTTTTCTTTCTTAGCATATCTTCGAGTGACTATCCTTGTTCCATTACTGAAAATTTATCTCGGGAGCCGATGAATCAATGAGGCAACTAGTCAAGCCAAGAAGATAACACATCCTCTACACGGGACAATACATTGACTTAACAAGCAAGACATATCTTTGCCGATGAATCAATATGGGCATGCATCACCCTATGAGATTAGTAAGTTAGTAATTAGAGTGTTAGTTAGTCATGGTTCCTCTTCCTATAGTACTTCAAAGTCTCTTTTCTTAAAACGTTCTCTTTTCAAAATATATCCATTTTCATTTCATCTTTCTTCCAATCCTTTTCCTTTTTCTTCTACAAAACCCACAAAGAATTTTTCATTCACTTTCTCCGTCATTTTATTTTTCTCAAAACAAAGAAGAACCTTCGTTTTTCTTCTTGAAAAATCTCAATATAAAAAGAACCGTGAATGCTTCTATTGCTAACTCTCCCTGTGGAATCGACTCGTTATAGCTTGTGCTACAAACGGTGATTCGGAAGGAGTATAAGAAACCTACAAACACATTTGGAGTTTTTGAACATCGACACACGAACAATAAAGGTTTACTCTAAACCCTTTCTCTGAATACAATTAAAACTCCATTCCAAACAATTGGTGTTGTTGTTATTGGAGGAGATGGTAGTGATGGTGGTGGTGGTGGTTGGTGGTTGTGGTGGTTGTTGGTGGTGTTAGGGATTTGGAGGAGGAGGAGGAAATGGTAGTGTGGTGGTGGAAGTGGAGGAATTAGAATTTTGATGGTAAATTTTGAAGAAAAAGAGGAGGGAAGAGTGATGGGTTTATGGAGAAATTGAAGGAGAGGAGATGGAGTTTGGAGAGGTGGAAGTGGGGAAGGGAAATGGGGAGGTGGGGGGTGCGACGGCGCCGGCTAGGGTCGGCAACAGTGGCGGCCTTGCTGGTGGAGCCGACGTTTGAGGGAGTTGGGTGTTGGTGGGAGAGATGAAGAAGAAGAAGATGGAGAAGGAGAAAGAAAAGAAAGGAGATTAAAAGAAAGGAGAAGGAGAGGGAGAGAATGGGAGAAGGAATGGGGAATGGCGGTGATGTTATTGCAGTAGCTGGTGCGACAGGAAATGGTCGGCATGGGCGTGGGGTGCAGGGCATGGGAGAAGTAAGGGAGAAGAAAAAGAAAAAAAAGAAAGGAAAAGGAAAAAAATAAAGAAAAAGAAATAAGAATAAAATAATATATAAATATATTATTAAATAATTAAATTAATAGGATATCTTGAGAGTATAAAGTAGAGGAGTGGAGAAGGAAAAAGCAAGAAAAGAAAGAAGGGAAAATAATATTATTATTTAAATAGGGTAAAAAAATTGACTGTTTCAGAAACGCTCCAAAAAATTCTTAAAAATAGAAAATATATTTTAAGATGCCTAATGAAATCAGATTTGAGCAATTCAATTTGATTTTTAAATTAAAAATCCTGAAATCTTCCCGCGATACCGGTCGACACCAGAATCGGTCAAATTTTGATAAATTAGAAAAATCTCAAAAAATGTATTTAGATAGAAAATGAGATTCTAAGAAGTAATGTGAAAGCCGTGTAAAAACTTAATTCCATTTGAAAACTAAAAATTCGTGAATCGGTCAGTAATACCGATCGGCACCGGTTTTGAAGATTTTGCAGAATAATTCTGAAAAATTCTAGAAAATCATGAAAAATCTAAACTATAAGAAAATAGTATTTGAAATTGAAATTTGTCAAATGGGACTATCAGAAAGGTCAAATCGGACAGTATGCTGGTATCAGGCTCTCGGTCCAGGTCAGGGCTGGCTCCAGGATTGAGAATCCACACCGATACCAAATAACATAAGCAATCACAACCCAAATATAAATACTGAAAGAAAATTAAAACAATACGGTTAAAAAAATTGGGACACGTATTTTGGTACGTATTCCCGGGAAAGGGGTGCTACAATCTAACCACCTAACAAAAATTTCGCCCTCGAAATTTCTATAAGGAGGTGAACACATAAGAGATTAGGGTAAATAATGATAATATGATAAAGTGTGAAGGGATGACAGGAAGATTACCAACTCAGGACAAAAATGGTTGGGGGTAGCAGTCACAGTGACATCTTCAGGGCTCCTGATCTGGGTACGGAGCTCCTTGCCTTTCCACTATCACGTATGACGCTCCGGCTTCTCCTACTGACAAATTGTAAGCTTGGCCTCTCCCACGGTCAGCTCCAACTCTTGCTCCTCCCTGCTGAGGAGAGAGTGGACTCTTCTGCCAACTGGCTCGGGGTTCCTTCCGGCGGTGGTGCTGGAAGTGCTAATCGAACTGGTATGGCGTCCCTTACCTTCTTAAACAGACACCCAACCATCAAATGCTTCTCAGATCTGCATTTAAAACAAGATCCACTTGCTATTCGGTAGTTTTGCTGTAAATGTCTGGGCCTCCGGCAATACCCGCATACTATTGGCTGAGTGGGAGGTTGGGGAGGATGGATGGTTAGCGGGGTACGAATGGGCTTGACTGAGTCTTCTTTGTCTGTAACGCCCCGATCCGGCGGGTACGGGGACGTTACTGCAACGTATATACGCAGGTCAGAAATACCCTCACGTATATACGCTAAGCATCAGTACAGGCAAGAATCAGAGTACGGAAGCAAATGGTGCATTATACATTCCAACACATGAATACAATTACAAAGTTATCACCAGAGGTGATCCAATATTACATGAATATTACATCACTGATATGCACAATTGCGAGATTACAAAGAGATGTACAAGTATGAACAGTACACAGGCACTCACGAGTTTACAAAAGGAAAACTCGAGAGGCACACAGGGGCCTGGAAGGATAGAGCTCTGAATGATCTGCTGGAGATCCACGCTACCGCTGCGCTTTTCAGGTCAGCAACTGGATTCTACAAGCTCCAAGCTCCGACATGCTCCAAGCTCCAGGACCTGGACATGAGGATCTAGGGGAGTCAGATAGAACTCCCCAGGCGAGTGGTGATAGAATGCCAAGTGGCGAGCATAGGTAAGCATGCAGGAGCAAGTAGATATAAACAAGTGATATTAAGCAGGAACGACTCATGGTATGATAAGATAAGAGAAGGTAAAGAGATGAGAAGTAAAGTAGATAGGGCAACACCAGATATCTCCTAAACTAACATAAAACCGATAAAAACCGAATAAAATCGATTACGAGCAAAACCGATTGTACAAGCTTAGGTCACGACCCCATGAGACTAGTACCTCGAAGGAATAATCCAAACAAGGAAACCCTCATTTATATACCTTTATCCCATGTCACCGAAATCCGAGCGCGTACAACCCGAGTTACAAAACAACACATCAAATCGAATATTCGCATTTTATTATAATTGGGGCCGTCTAAGTTGTAGGTTTTAGTATGTGTCCCATTCCACATATTTTCACTTACAACTTATATAGCAACTTATTCGGAAACTGATGAAGTTCGATGAATCATGTTTCAGATGGGCCCCGTACATGCCCGGACAACGGTCCAGGAGTATCCGGTGCTGAGCCGGAACGTACCGCTAGGTACCAGGACTTATGGACGCCCGAACAAGAATAGAGTATCGCAGATCCCATAGAAATAGGCCTAGGGCGTATGCATACTCGGCAGGAATAATCAGGAGTAGGGGTGCCAGCACACCCACGGAATCCCTGGTGGCCGCCAGGTGATCCCTCAAGTATGTGGCCACGCGTGACTCGATAAGACCACCATAAACATGATTAATCAGGCCCATCAGTTTCCCCAAACCGGGTGCAAGTTGTCTTATTGTAATTTATCATGTAATTATCAATTTACGGGAATAACAGGAGCAGGACATGATCAGGAATCCAGGAGTACAGGTCACTATATATAATACAGAATAACAGGTCACTGTATATAATACAGGATAACAGGTCACTGTATATAATACAGGATAACAAGACAGGATTCCCGTAAATATGATAATCACAGGTCAAGTATTAATATAACAGGAGTACATAACAGGCATAACAGGAGCCATAACAAGTATAACGGGAGTTCATAACAAGAGATCAGTGTCAAGTAGTAGCATGTCTGATGTCAGGTGATAACACATTAGTTGTCAGGTGATACAAACAGGAGTTAAATAGTAGCATGTAAATGACATGTATGAAGTAATGGTAATGGCATGTCAAGTGTTAACATATCAGGTAAATTCATGGCATGATGATAGAGTAGTAGCTGAGCACAACCAAGCGGAGCTGAGCAAGCTGGAGGCACAGACAGCCAACAGTATTTAACACTGGAGCGTCTGGCAAGGTTACCGGGACAACTCGGCTTAAAAGGCGAGTAGCAAATCCGGCAGCATCTTGCCTAGACGAATCTAGTGATAAGTGCTGAACGCTGATCATGATAACCAGGCGGAGCTGAGAAACCTGACGGTCCCAATCACCTCTCTTTCAAGATAGTGAGAGACCGGAGGCTGAAGGACGGAGAGACCTGTCGGTCCCAATCACTTCCCTTTCGAGATAGTGAGAGACCGGAGGCTGAAGGACGGAGAGACCTGTCGGTCCAATCACTTCCCTTTCGAGATAGTGAGAGACCGGAGGCTGAAGGACGGAGAGACCTGACGGTCCCAATCACTTCCCTTTCGAGATAGTGAGAGACCGGAGGCTGAAGGCTGAGGGACCAAGAACGCTCAGGGTTTAAGCGCACTCTCGGTGGCTGCCAGCCATCCCAGGAGTGGGCAGAAACCCAGAGTTCAACGACCACAAAGGGTCGGCCACGCATAGTATAAGCAGTAAAATACAAATAAACATGGAATAAAATACATATCGACCCGACAAGGCGGGGAAACCCAAATGGAGGCGAGAGCGAGGACACTCGCCTAATCATCGAAAATGCCGAAAAGTCTAAAATCCATGGAACTCGCACACGCGTTAGAAAGAAAGTGAAGAGGAGAGAGAAAGAGAGAGTGCACAGGGAGACGCGGGTTTTGAGAGTGAGACGCGGGAGTCGCAGACGCGGGAGTCACAGACGCGGGAATCGCGTCGCAAAGGTGCCACAAACGCGGGTTCGAGACCGCCACAAACGCGGTGTTCGAGACCCGCGTTCAAGTCAGGACCGAGAAGAACGCGGACACGGTCATGGGTTCCGCGTCGCGTTAGCATGAGAAGATCACAGACGCGGGCATTAGCTCCGCGTCGTGCAGACATGAAAGGGACACAGACGCGGGCATGGACTCCGCGTTGCGTCGGTACAAGAACGCGAAGGCCGCGTTTAAACAGATGCCAAGAATGCGAAGATCCGTGTTAAGGCGTTGCCTGGACGCGGGGGTGAGATCCGCGTCAGCAATATACAGAGAGGAGGAGGGAGAGAGAAAGGAAAGGTGCTTGCTTTGGTGGTGGTGTTATTTGGTGGAGGAGTTGGATTTTGATGGAGTAATGAAAAAGAAGGTGAAGGAGGTGATGTTTGGAGGTTGAAGTAGTGGAGATGGAGGTGGTGTTATGATGGTAAATGTGATGGTGGAATTGAATATGGTGATGGAAAATAGTAGAGGTGATGGTGATGTTAGTTGTTTGTCGTTGTAATCGTCACCGTAATGATTACCGGAATAATCGCGAACGATTACCAGAATAATCATCGGAGATATTACCGACGAAGAAGAGCTCGGCCCCAATCCAAAGGAGGTGGCTGGCTCTTGATGTGGTGATGGGGTGGTGGTTTTGTGGAGGGTTTTGATGGTGGTGTTATTTTTGGAGAAGGTAAAGGAGAAGGTGAAGGCTTTGGTGGAGTTGTTAAAGTTGTGGTGCTTTAAATAGAGATGGAGGAGGAAGAAGATGAAGGTAAGGAGTTGGAGAAGTTATAGTGGTTGTTGTTGTGGTGGAGATGAAGGAGGAGTTTGTGGTGTTAGAGTTTTGGTGAAGAGAAAAATGAAGTGGAATGAAGAAGGAAGTTTATATAGGAAATGGAATTGTGAAGGTGATGTAAAAATGTTTTAGGGAGGGGGTTTTTTATAAAAATGGAGAGGTGAGGTGGCTCTTTGGCCGGCCATGGTGATGGGAGAGGGGTTGGATATTTTGGAGAAGATATTTTTGGAGGAAAGGAGATATTTTTGGAGGAAGAATGTAGAAGATAATGGAAGAATGGAGAAGTTTGGAGAATTTGGTGGAAGGAAAAGGAAGGAAAGAAAAAGAAAAAAGGAAAAGAAAATGAAAAGAGGATGATATTTTCTTGAAAGAAAAAGTGAAATAATTAGAGTAGCAGATTCGCGGGATTTGGTTGCGGATGCGGAAAACTTTCGGAAAAATACCGAAATCGTCCGAAAATCAAGTATCTCGTAACGACCCGCAAAATTCTCAAAATCAAGAATATTATTCTAAGAATCATGGTGAAATCCATTTCAAGAAATTCTTTATAGTTTTTAAATTAAAAGTCCTGGAATCGGCCGCCAATATCGGTCGACCCAAATCTGGCAGAAATCTGATAAATTCTGAAAATTCCCAAAAATGAATTAAGATAGTAAATATTATTCTAAGCAAATATAGGAAAGCAGTTTCTCAAATTTTACTCCATTTGTAAATTAAAAATCCAGAATCGGTCAGCGGTGCTGGTCGACACCGGTTTTGAAGATTTTACATTTAATTCAGAAAAATTTCAGAAAATCATAGAAAATTTAAAATATTGGAAAATGATGTTTGAAATTGAAATCGGTCAAATCTGAATACCGAAAAGACCAAATTGAGTAAGACACTAGGATCGGGTCCCTGGTTCAGAGAAGAGCAGACTCTGAGTCCACGAATCCGGATCCAAGACAAAACGATCATATAAATAATTCATAATACAAAATAAATATAGGAAGTAAATCGAAAAATACGATCAAAAATCTGAATACGCAACTAAGTACGTATTCCGGGAGCGGGTGTTACATTCCATCCACCTTACAAAAAATTGCGTCCTCGCAATTTCGATAAGGGGTAAAATGAACACAAAGGGGACATGGGTGGAATTTATACCATTCAAGATATGAAGTACTATAGGTAGGGCTCTCAAGTTGACGAAACAGTAATCAGAATATAGATATCTTCTGCACCTCTGACTGTATAAGTTTTTTGAACGGTACCAAATAATACTGATATGATGTCGTTACTTTGCAATAGAGTTCCAGTTGTACTGCATACTTTATGGCCCTCCGAGAATAAGCCAGAATATTGAAAACAAAGGAAACACTGATAGTCCTGAGCATAATAAAGAAGATCGATAATTGAGAATTCCGAATACCAGGCATCATCACTCTGAAAGAATAGCCGAGAATGTAAATATCCGTAGAGAATTCCGACAACTGACTTCTGAAAGATACCCGATTAGGATCAATCCTGGGAATACCGAGCACCATAGAGTCAGCCGAAGAGATCATATAATAGCTTTCTTCAGAACCAGCCACTACCTCTCTAGTGTACTCATATCTTAAGTTGGTATAAGGCTTCGAAAAACAAAAACAGGAAAAGATAGAAGGGATTAGGAATCAAGGAAAGATGATCAAGAATAGATAACTCTGTACTTGTAGTTAGCTTGTTAACCAGGACTCATGCATTCCAGTTGCAAATTTTCTTTATCATTAATTTGCAGTCTGGACGTACTGAGGATTTGAGAACCTAGGCTCTGATACCATCCTGTAACGCCCCGATCCGGCGGGCACGGGGACGTTACTGCAACGTATATACGCAGGTCAGAATACCCTCACGTATATACGCTAAGCATCAGTACAGGCAAGAATCAGAGTACGGAAGCAAATGGTGCATTATACATTCCAACACAAGAGTACAATTACAAAGTTATCACAAGAGGTGATCCAATATTACATGAATATTACATCACTGATATGCGCAATTGCGAGATTACAAAGAGATGTACAAGTATGAACAGTACACAGGCACTCACGAGTTTACAAAAGGAAAACTCGAGAGGCACACAGGGGGCCTGGAAGGATAGAGCTCTGGATGATCTGCTGGAGATCCACGCTACCGCTGCGCTTTTCAGGTCAGCAACTGGGATTCTACAAGCTCCAAGCTCCGACATGCTCCAAGCTCCTGGACCTGGACATGAGGATCCAGGGGAGTCAGATAGAACTCCCCAGGCGAGTGGTGATACGAATGCCAAGTGGCGAGATAGGTAAGCATGCAGGAGCAAGTAGATATAAAACGAGTGATATCAAGTAGGAACGACTCATGGTATGATAAGATAAGAAGGTAAAGAGATGAGAAGTAAAGTAGATAGGGCAACACCAAAATCTCCTAAACTAACATAAAACCGATAAAAACTGATAAAACTGAATAAAACCGATTACGAGCAAAACCGATTGTACAAGCTTAGGTCACGGCCCCATGAGACTAGTACCTCGAAGAAATAATCCAAACAAGAAAACCCTCATTTATATACCTTTATCCCTTGTCACCGAAATCCGAGCGCGTACAACCCGAGTTACAAAACAACACATGAAATCGAATATTCACATTTTATTATAATTGGGGCCGTCTAAGTTGTAGGTTTTAGTATGTGTCCCATTCCACATATTTTCACTTACAATTTATATAGCAAGTTATTCGGAAACTGATAAAGTTCGATGAATCATGTTTCATATGGGCCCCGTACATGCCCGGACAACGGTCCAGGAATATCCGGTGCTGAGCCGGAACGTACCGCTAGGTACCGGGACTTTTGGACGCCCGAATAGGAATAGAGTATCGCAGATCCCATAGAAATAGGCCTAGGTGTGTGCAAACTCGGCAGGAATAATCAGGAGTAGGGGTGCCAGCACACCCCACGGAATCCCTGGTGGCCGCCAGGTGATCCCTCAAGTATGTGGCCACGCGTGACTCGAAAAGATCACCATAAACATGATTAATCAGGGCCCATCAGTTTCCCCCAACCGGGTGCAAGTTGTCTTATTGTAATTTATCATGTAATTATCAATTTACGGGAATAACAGGAGCAGGACATGATCAGGAATTCAGAAGTACAGGTCACTGTATATAATACAGAATAACATGTCACTGTATATAATATAGGATAACAGGTCACTGTATATAATACAGGATAATAAGACAGGATTCCCGTAAATGTGATAATCACAGGTCAAGTATTAATATAACAGGAGTACATAACAGGCATAACAGGAGCCATAACAAGTATAACGGGAGTTCATAACAAGAGATCAGTGTCAAGTAGTAGCATGTCTGGTGTCAGGTGATAACACATTAGTTTTCAGGTGATACAAACAGGAGTTAAATAGTAGCATGTAAATGACATGTATGAAGTAATGGTAATGGCATGTCAAGTGTTAACATATCAGGTAAATACATGGCATGATGATAGAGTAGTAGCTGAGCACAACCAAGCGGAGCTGAGCAAGCTGGAGGCACAGACACCACAGTACAGTTAACACTGGAGCGTCTGGCAAGGTTACCGGGACAACTCGGCTTAAAGGGCGAGTAGCAAATCCGGCAGCATCTTGCCTAGATGAATCTAGTGATAAAGTGCTGAACGATGATCATGATAACCAGGCGGAGCTGAGAAACCTGACGGTCTCAATCACCTCTCTTTTAAGATAGTGAGAGACCGAGGCTGAAGGACGGAGAGACCTGTCGGTCCCAATCACTTTCCTTTCGAGATAGTGAGAGACCGGAGGCTGAAGGACGGAGAGACCTGTCGGTCCCAATCACTTCCCTTTCGAGATAGTGAGAGACTGGAGGCTGAAGGACGGAGAGACCTGACGGTCCCAATCACTTCCCTTTCGAGATAGTGAGAGACCGGAAGCTGAAGGCTGAGGGACCAAGAACGCTCAGGGTTTAAGCGCACTCTCGGTGGCTGCCAGCCATCCCAGGAGTGGGCAGAAACTCAGAGTTCAACGACCACGAAGGGTCGGCCATGCATAGTATAAAGCAGTAAAATACA